>CM016488.1:26417425-26834232 GCA_002890555.2 Lagenaria siceraria
TCAGACCGTAGGATTTCCTTTTTTCTTCTGTATTGTAGTTCAGTTTTCACTTAAATTAAGATTGGTCGATCAAAAATATTTGTCAATCCAAGATGCATTTGATGATCCTTTTTTTTTTCTTTTTTTTGTTGAAAACATGAGTTTGTCTACTACTAGTTTTTTATTTTTAAAAGATTAAGGCTTGATTGGAAGTAAGGTTTAAATACAGCTTACATTATTGAAAATTTAAAAGAATATGTAGAAATTGGTAGGATAGTTTTTATAAAGAAGGTTTCAAGGTAGAAAATAGGAATACGATTTACTGTTCACTGCTTTTTATTTTATTTTTATAAATATGAAAATTAACTGTTCATATACAAATGGTAGGATTAGTAGGCAGTTATTAGTTGGCCATTGCCTTGCTTCATAAGTAAGGCTTTTATTATATAACAAAGAGTAGAACCAGTCACCCATATAATCAAAACTCGACATCTATCTTACTTCATAAGATAAGTAAGTTCTTTTCCATTTTTGCAATATAGATTCTTATATGCTAGTTTCTCTTGTCCAAGCAATTAAACTTTTTCCTTTGATTATTTTATTTTACTTTTTCCAGATTGATGAAGACATTCTTCAGGAAGTTGTAAAGATGGGATTTGACAGGAATCAGCTGGTGGAGTCTCTTCGTAACCGAATTCAAAATGAGGTGCATCATTAATTAGACTTGTTCTCTTAAGAAATTTGAAATTTTTCTTTGCTGATGGTTACTGATGGTTATTGTTATTGAGAATATATTACAGGCTACTGTTGCTTATTATTTGTTGCTGGACAACCGGTTCCGTGTTTCTAGTGGCTATCTTGGAGCTGAGTTTCAGGAGACTATGGTATTCTTGGTTCTTGTTCTAGTTTTAAACTTCTAGTCTGATAAACACGTATTTCCTTTTTATACTATTATAAAAAGCATTCCAAAAACCATCCAGAATGCATCTTGCTGAAGGTTTCCATGTTAAAGGGCAAAAGAAAAGAAGTTTGGGAACTTTTCTGGGCTCATCTTGTGATGTATCTCTCCTGTATTTTGTTTAATTGTTCTAGTTCCAGTTGAATTTTTTTTCTACTTAAGTATTGAATTTTCTATAAATTTCTTCTATAAAAAAATTCACTATTCACCAGTATTTTGTTAAATTTGCAGTCCAAAATATATTGTTTTGCTTTTATTGTTCGGTAGGAAACAGGATTCAACCGTATGCACCCTGGTGATCCTACAAGTCCTGCTGTAGGACACCGCCTTCCTGGATATATGGATTATCAAGGAATGGGCTTAAGATCACAGTTTCCCGTTGAGAGGAAGTGGGCCCTGGGATTACAGGTTGGTTTCTTTGTTTTAATCTGTATCAAGCATAACATGTAATGATTCATTCTTAGTTTTTTTGTAATGTGGGATGATGGATCTATATTTTAATGCTTGAATTTTCTTGAGTTTTTTTTTCCTCCACGTTGTTGCTTGTCTGAGTATTCTAGCAACTGATGCTACCAAATATATGGATTATGATTGTCCTCTTTGGTCTAACTTGGCAGTCTCGAGCTCATCCTCGTGAAATTATGACCGAAGTTCTTAAAGCCCTACGGGGGAGCAATGTGGCTTGGAAGAAGATTGGACACTACAATATGAAATGTAGATGGTTACCTGGAATTCCAGGCCATCATGAAGGCATGATTAACAACCCTGTGCATAGTAATCATTACTTTGGGGACGAGTCTACCATCATTGAAAACGATGGCGTTGTAAAATCGCCAAATGTTATTAAGTTTGAAGTACAGGTATTTTTCTTTCTATTGGGCCATTCGAAAGAAATGTACCAATTTTTCAGACTGTTCCATCTTCTCGCGTTGATTGAAATGCATTTCATATTTTTCAATAATATAAATTTTCATTCCTTCCTGAACCCACTTCGGCTGTAGAGACTAAGACCTTTGATTAACATTTCCTAAGCTTGATTTACTCTCGACTTGTTTCATAAATGAGTTGTTGCTATTTCATGTTTAATATAGAAAATAATGTTCAGCGCGTGTTACGTCACTTTCTCGATAATAATCTCAAACTTCATTCTCATTCGTTTTTGCTTCGGTTTTGTTGTCAGCTGTACAAAACACGCGAAGAGAAGTAGTTGCTTGATCTACAGAGGGTTCAAGGCACCCAGTTCCTTTTCCTGGATCTTTGTGCTGCTTTCCTTGCCCAGCTCCGAGTCCTTTAAAATTACATAATTTCAACTCATGGGATGATGAGCTTGTGAATGAAGATTTCACATGCATAACTTATTTATCATCTTACAGAATCTTAGTGTCTTCTTCCCCTTCCCTCTTTAGATGGATAGTTCAGTCTTGTGTAAATCTGATTTTCGGTAGTAGAAGTTGTCGATCTCGGTGTCCAATATTGATTGGTGATGCCCGTTACCTTGCCCTTCTTCATTACCAACAAAAAGAAAAAAAACAAAAAAAAATTCTATTTAACTTCTTATGAAGTGTTGTAATTTAAAGACATTCTCGTGGTCCATATCTCTTTTGCTTGCAGTTGCTCCTTGGCTGTCATTTTCTCGTCAACAAGATTCCCGAAATCCTTTCCTCTTTGGTAATTCTATTAAAACCAAACTTGGGAGTTCTTTTCATCTTTTGGTGACTACTGAAATGATAAAAAGCCTCTGATGGGATCAAGGAAAGTTGGTCGTTGTACAAACAATATCCATGTGTTGATCCCTAGTATACGAAGATTGTTTCAATAGGATACGTTGACGTGTTTTGGTAGAACATAAGTGTCGTATTAATTGGGTTTGACTGTTTATAACGCTGGAGGGGTCTTGCTCTCAAGTGGAAAGTAGAGAGGATAATGAATGAGAATCAGAGTGATGGGTGATGGAGAAAAGGCAATGAGTTGCTGTTTCTAGCTGCAAATTTTGCAATTGCTAGATAAACAAGTAGACCGCATACTAAATTGGATAATTGGATAAATTTATATTAGTATTTATGTTTATAATGTTAAATTATATTTTTGGTTTTCTACTTCAGTTTTTATGATTTATAATAATTATTATTTTCTATCATATTTGTTCTACGTATATAGTTGATATGATGTTTTTATGTTCAAAATATATTTATATTTTCCCAGAACTTTGTTTAAAATCTAGTTGGAACATTGAAGACACGTTGAAGATGCGGTTTGATTGAATCGAGAAACACAAGTTTTAAACAAAAAAATAATAATAATAAAGTAGGAACTATTTTGTATGTAATTTGTATTATGTTTTTGTTAGGGTTTTGTGATTCACAAATTTTAGAAAAACGTGAAAATCAAGAATTACATAAGAAAATAAAAAAAAAATGCTATGATAAATACATGATTTCATGTTATAAGCTCATTTCTTTTTTATAATTAAAATATGTATTATACTTTTTAAAAAAAATAATGTATTAAGGTACACAAAATTTATAATATAAAAATTGTTTATGCTAAACACAAATTGAACCATGTTTTTTTTCCTTGAATACAGTGCATAGTGGCCTGAAACTACTGTTCTATTAACCTATTACATCCTTGCAGCAGCCTCAAAGATTACAATAGTGTGATATATATACTCCCCTTTTCTTTTCATTTAAATTATTCCATGAAGAAGATTTTTTAACATTCAGATGAAACAGTTCTTTTAAAAGCTGAAACTTAGAAAATGATCTGACCTTTTGTTGTTATGTGGGTTTCCTGGTTCAGTAGTATGTATTAAAGACTCTGTTATTGGTCTTGATGGATCTTAATTATAGAAATATATCGAGTTTTAAATCATTGTGGTTTGTTCCGGGTGGACTGAAGTTTTGATTATTTTAGTCAGTAAAGAAGGGAGATAGATAAATTCATGCAATGAATATACTTGAAGATAATTGAAGAAAAAAAATGAGAATTAAATTTACATGATTGAATGATTTAATTTTATAGAAATAGAGTTTGAATGATTGATTTAATTCTATATCGGTTCATGACGTTATATTTTGAATGATTGTAGCTAGTTTTAGCTTTTGACAATAATTGGAAAAATAAATTATGAAGAAAACTATTATAAAACAAAGGAATAAGGACAAAGTAGAGAGATTTCTAAAAAAAAAAAAATAAATAAATAAATAAAGCAGGGAGAAGAGAAAATGAAGAATGAATGTATTTTGTATTCAATTGTGATCTCATTCGTTTTGATAATAATGAATTAGTTTTCAACATTACTTGGGAGATATTCAATTTTGATGATAATGAATCCACGTCTTCATTACAAATTAAGTTAAAAAATTTGGCCATTATTTAAAGGGGTTATTATAGGCCCTCGTTCTGTGTGTTTTATAGAGGCCACATTGGCCTTTTCTATAGGGCTCCCTGCCCGTTTTATCTTTTGGTTGAAACTACGTTGGAAAAAAAAAAAACTGAGTCTGGGTAATTTGTTTTCAACATTACTTGGAGAATGCTCAATTTTGATGATAATGAATTTATGTCTTCATTACAAATTAAGTTTAAAAAAATTTGCCCATTTTTTAAAAAGGGTTATTATAGGCCCTTTTTCGTGCGTTTTATAGAGGTCACATTGGCCTTTCCTATAGGACTCCCTGCTCGTTTTATTTTTTATTAATTTGTTAAAGATTAATCTAGAGTTAAAATCGCAAGGTTTCGAACCCATAATCACTTAACAGAGAAATTATAGCACCAAAAAATAAACAAAAAACCCCTGAAGGGATAGTTGAAACCATGTTGGGAAAAAAACCTGAGTTCGGGTAATTTGTTTTCAACATTACTTGGGGGATGTTCAATTTTGATGATAATAAATCCATGTCTTCGTTACAAATTAAGTTAAAAGAAAATTTCTCTAGAACAAAAATTCAAAAATTTGGCCATTTTTAAAAAGGTTATTATAAGTCCTTTTTTCTGTGCATTTTATAGAGGCACATTGGCCCTTTCTTTAGGGCTCCCTGCTCATTTTATTTTTTGGTAAATTGGTTAAAGATTAATCTAGGGTTAAAATCGGAAGGTTTCGAAACCATAATCACTGAACAAAGTAATCGTAATACCAAAAAACAAACAAAAAAAACCCCTAAAAGGATAGATAAAACCACACTGAAGATATGAAACAAGTGCAATGCATGTACTGTACTATTCAACTAGTAAAGAAAAAAATGTCTCCAAACAAGGCTATAAAACATTCTCCAAGATGAAAGAATGATACTCCAAGCTTTATCACAAGCTTAGTGAAACCATAGATTATTGTAATAATTATGTTTTTAAATTAGAACTTGTGTTTGACATGACAACTTTGATGTCCAAGTTTTTGTTCGACTGCTAATATCAAATTTCTAGTGTTCAAATTGATAGTTCAACATTTTCTTGAACATTCATAAATTCTAAGGTGCATGATGCTTATCTTTTAGTTTAAGAGTAATGACTATCATTGATAGTAATAGCTATCACTGAAAGATTCCAATAATAAACAATGAAGTTGAGATAAATTTCAACAATCAGCAATAAAGCTATCACGGATAAATCTCAACAATAAGCAATAATATGCAATAAAGTATGTCCTATAAAAGTATAAAATTGGACAAATATAGAAGTAGTTACATATTAGAACGAAAACAATAGTAAGCTACTACTAACTATCATTGATAGCTTTCTACATGTCATTACCAATAAGCAATGAAGTTTGTTTAAAGTCTAAAATTGACAAACATTAGTAACAAAACTTTAATATACTATACTATCATTGAACAATTGGTGAAAATTTACATGTTCTATGATCAACACAATGACATCAACTACACTTCGTGTGGCTTCTGTCTTCACCAATTGACAATATTCTTTGTTTTCGAGGTCGTCCTGCTCGACGTTTGACAATTGGAGGTAATACATTCCCATTAACATCTACAGAGCTCCAGTCAGCATGATTTCCAATAGAATGAATTGATCTTTCATAGGTTGATGATAACGTATTGGAAAAATAATAGTCAGCCACAAAAGCATAAGTATCTAAATTTAGCTCATTAAGAACAGCACAAGCATGAGCACATGGAATCTCCTCTAAATCCCAAAAACAACAGCTGCACGATTTGGAGACCACATTTACCACACAATGATTGTCTCCATCAGCTACTTTATATTCTTCAGTGCTAATAGAATCAACCTAAAAAACAAAACAAAATCAGCCATGTGATCAATAATTATCACTAATAACTGATAACTATTTTTTACCTTGAAGTTCCTTGACTGATTTTGTTGATCTCGCAACTCATTCTCAGCCCAGCTAGTCAAAACAGTCTTCATAGAAGATGCTAATTTACTTCTTTCATAAAACCAATCTTGGAGTAGTTGTCTAATCGAATCAAGTAATGATGCAATAGGGAACTCTCTAGACTCTTCCAAAACAGAATTTAAGGGCTCTAAAATATTTGTAATCATCATTCTATACCTTCTTCTCTTAGAATATGCACGAGCCCACTTCTCAAAACCAACTTTACCGAGATATTCTCGTATACTAGGATATATCGACTCCATCCATTTCATATTCAACTCAAAGTTATCAATTGTATAAGCTTCTGCACAACTATAAAAGATCTTATCAATTAAAGAATCTTTATATGTCGCCTTCATATTTTGCAAAAGGTGTCGTATACAAACACAATACTCAGCCGTTGGACAAACACTCATAACACCTTCAGGAATGCTCAAATGTCGATTAGAAATAATGACTAATCCCTCTCGTTCTCCAAAACTATTCTTTATATTCTCAAAAAACCATTTCCATGATGCATCATTTTCTGAGTCAACAATACTAAACGCAAGAGGAAAAATTTGATTGTTACCATCAACCGTTGAAGCCGTCAAAAGAGTCCCAGCATATTTACATTTCAGAAACGTGCCATCAACAGATATATTAGGTCTACAATGCTTCCAACCCTCAATTGACGAACCAATAGCCATATAACAATACTTAAAATGTCCATCTATGTCCGTTTCATAGGCTGTGAATGTACCTAAAATAAGATAAATATGAAAATAAACAAGCAAGCTTATAAAAGGTATATAACTGATCGATGTCTATCAATGGTAGAATCTATCACTGATAGACTTCTATCAGTGATTGATGTCTATTAGTGATAGCTCATTTCCTTTAAAAAATAAGTTTGAAACAAAAAAATAAACCTGGATTCATTTCTTCTAGCTTCATCAAAAACTTTGGAATCAAAGCATATGATTCACATGCATCGCCTTTTAAAGACTTCATTATGTGCTCTTTTGCCCTCCATGCTTTATAATAGCTGATATTTACTCCAAGTTCCTTACGAACTTTATTTACAATATCTTTAGGAGTTAAGCTATCAGAAGAACTAGATCTAAATTCATTTTTCAAACAATCACCTATTAAGGATGAAGAAGCTTGCCTATGAGAAGTTTGAACATTATTCATAGAACAATCATGAATATCAATAAACTTCCTAAGCATCCACAAATCACTGGCCTTGTAACGAGATGCTCTAACATACCATCGACAACCATCTTGGACACACTGAAACTCAATTGATCTTGAATTTGATCTTAAAGTCTTAAATTCAAAATTCTTCTTGACTGCTATAAAGTAAAAACACTTTGATAAAATTTCTTTACTTGCAAACACATCCTTTTCTTTCAAATCACGGGCAATATGTATATCCACAATCACTTGGAAATCATCATCGACCACAGGCATAGAATAAGGAACAATAGACAAATAATTCTCAGCTTCACTAGAAACAACACTAGAAGACCCTTCCAAACACACACTAGTGACATGAGCAACCAAGGGATGTCTTGTACTTTGTTCCTTAACTAAAGCCAAAAACCAAGCTACATCCTTATCTTCATGAATTTCAACTATATTTTGAACTTTATTCATACCAAAATCTAATAAGGTTGAAAGTTCTATAGAAGAAATAGATGCATCCAAATGAATTTCCTTCATTATTAAATCCACAAAATCTTCAAAAACCATTATATCATCTACCAAAACTCCAGCAGTCTTGTAATTCACATAACAATGTTTTTCATTCCATATTCCACTATGAAAAACGACTATTGGAATAACCATATTTTTAAATTCCTGCAAAAGCCAAACAAAAACCCATGAATGACAAAAGGAATGAAATTGACATAGCGCTATTAGTTATATGTTCTAATATCTTACTATCAGTAATAGACTAAGGAATATCAACCTATCATTGATATTAGTCTATCATTTGTATTATTGGGCATGTCTATCAATGGATTTCAATGACAAACAACGAGCACATAAATACATAAACTCCTTCAGCACAAACACAACTATCAGTGGCTATCACTGATATATTTGTATCAATGATAACCACTGATAGCTTTTATAAGTTTTAAGACTTTAACATACTTATAAATTTCATAACTAATAGATAAGCTTCATACGCTAGAAATTCCAGAAACCCATGAATAGTTGAAGTAGCTTAGTAGATATGGTTACCCATCCATAACACTAACCATTGATTCAGTCGAAGATGTCTTAACAACAGTCAAATTAGTCAAATTATTAAGTGTGAGGCCATGTGAGTGCAACACACATGAATCTTCATTCCAAATAAGCTTCGGTTAGAACACATAAAGTCAATTCCAAATTTGGCTACAACAAAATACCATACCATCCCCAAAACACAAAAACTGGCATATTCAGATGGCCCCAATCAAATCATTCAGAAACATTTAAAACAAAACATCTAGTTTCAACTAGCAATTCGACAGCAAAACACATCAAATCAAACTCATCCAAAATCCACCTAAGCTTTAATAATCACTCTGAATTAACCCAAAACTACAACCAACAAATTTTCACAAGTTAAAGATTGATCTAAGATGCACTAATCGAGTCCGAACTAGCCTGACATGTGTTCAGCCTTGCTGAACCTTAATCAATTACTTAGAAATTTACCCAGACAAAACAACAAATGAGTTCCAAGAGTTCATAATAACCATTTGAACACTTAAATCCATTCCCAAAAGGACATTGAAGTAATAATCCTTACCAAATTTGGCCTTAAACGTTATGGATAAACTGATTTGAAGCTAATCAAAGTGTGGGTAACAGCCGAAAGCTTACCTCCAAGTCAAAAACGCTGTTGCAAGACACTCAGTCGTCGAAAGCGTGATGCACAACTTGTTGTTCACGTTGGAGTCTTAAACGGATAAGGAACGATGCTTCGAAAGCCTAGTCGAAGCCATTCGGTGTCGTGCTCACAATGCAAGTCAGATTCGCGAGTGAACGTACACCATTGTCGACTACGGAGCTGGGCGTTCGCGTGGGCTCCACTCGTCGCTGCCTGACGCCTGTGGCTGGTGGACTGTCGCCGGAGAGGATGACTGGGGAAAGGGGGACAGCGGCTGTTTGACGGAGGGAAAAAAGATTTGAGGCCAGGGCTTTTCTTGTTTTCTCTTGTTCTTTCTCTCTTTTTGCTTTCCCTTTTTATGAGCTCATTTTCTTTTTAATTTTATTATTATTATTATCCAATCTCCAACTAAATCTTTAAATCCAAAATCAAATGCAATCTAGAAAATATAATTAATAAAATTTGGTAACTCATCTCAACGATAAAATTTGGGTAGAATATATTTAAATTTTCAATGTCATGAATTTGAGACTTAATTTAAAATTTCTATTCTACAAAAATTTAAAATCTTTGATCTACAAATTTTATAAAATTAATAGAAGGAGAAAAGTGAATGGTAGTTTTTTAAATAGATTGTTTTTTTTTAATTATATTAAATTTAAAATGTGATTTTAAAAAAATACTATCATTTTGATGTGAATGGTATGATGATTTTTTTTTTTTTAAATTCTTCTATTTTATGTGAATTAGAAACAAAATATGTGTGTTTTTTTAAGGTGAATTAATTAGAGATAGAATAAGAGAAAAAAGTGAATGGTATATAAAATGAAAAAAATGAATGATGTTTTCATGGGTTTGATATCGACATGAGGTGTAAATCGGTAATTTCATTATATCGAAAAAAATTCAAGAAAAATAATAATTAAGCACCAAAATATCATTAATGTAAATATAATATAAATAATAGACATATTAACTTGTTTAAAATTCATAAAATGCTTTTTTACTAACTTAATTTTATTTATTGAAATTTTTGTTTTTATAATTAAAATAAAATATTATGTATTCAAACATCTGATTTGGAAAATAATAAACTATTATATATATTTTACTATATAAAATTACAATTTTATTTTACTAAATTTGTTACTGTAATATTTAAAAATAAAACTACAATATGAAGTGACTTTCGCTTGAATTTTCGTCAAAATTTACTTCCAAAGTTGGCCACTAAGACAGCGGTAGTCAATAGAGTTGATGGAAATATTTGAGAGAGACAAAGTTCAATATGGAGTGATTTAGATTGAGTTTACTGACCGACTGAAATTTAACATTTGTAAATGAGTTTATGATTAAGGTCCTGTCCCAATATATTTACAGGACGGGTCATTAATCATAAAGATATCCGTAAATGAGTCATTTGTATACAAATTATTTTTCTTTTTATTTGCTAAGATATTATATTAAAATGTGAAGTAAAGGAATCAAATTCTGACCTCGAAATTGATAATGGAAGCATTATGCGAGTTACTTTGCTCAGGTTGGATTTTTTTTCCATACATTATTATTAGGTTTTGAACTAAAAAAAATTGTGGAATAAGATAACGTAATGATATTTCAGGGAGAAAATATTGTTTTTTTTTTTGTTAAATATAAACAGAAAAATGTTTTATAAATTTTACTCGATAAAAAGTCAAAGCGACGTCGTTTAAATCTTTTATTCACGCTTTGCGTCACGGTTCTTCTCTCTTCTCACTTTCACTTGAGGATTTGTCTTGTCGGAGAAGAAATTTGAAGAAAACCCTTGCTTCTTCATCTCTGATCCCTTTTACACTGCAAAGATCTCGTTCTTCCTCTCAATTTGAGGTCAGATCCACCACAACGATCGATTTTATTTTTCTTTTTCGTTTCTTCACCAAAATGTTTGTTGATTTACTTGTGTAGTTTGTGGGATTTTCATACAGAACTCGCGAAGATGACTCAAGACGCCGAGATGAAAGAGCTTCCTGCTCCAATGTCGTCTTCTTCCTTTTCAGCTTCCCCCTCAACTCTACAGCGTATGAAAAATCTACCCATATTTTCTCAAGCTTGCTTTTCTGCGTTGTTTATTTGAATGAGACTCTTTACTGGTGTTTTAGGGATTGGGATATCTTCCGATACATTAGATGTTTATTCTTTAGGGTTCATTCAATTCTTAGAGTTCTTGGTTTTGAAATTTATTCGTGATTTATTTTTTCAATTAGACTTGAAAGAGATTGTGTCGCTCATTGAGACCGGTGCCTATGCTCGGGAGGTTCGGCGGATTGTTCGTGCCATTCGTCTGACTATGGCGTTGAGGCGGAAGTTGAAGGCTTCTGTCCTTTCTCAATTTCTGAATCTTGTTCTCCCCCCAGGGTCCGAGGTGCACACTAGGTTATCGTCATTTCTTCCAAAGGTACTTAGAAATTATTATCTAGTTGTTCTATTGCTACTGAGTGGGTTTGATCAGTATAAGTTATGGTTCTTGGTGGTAGTATTCTGAGCCTTCAAATTATTGTACAACTGCTTAGGAGGATGACTGTGAAATGGATGTTGACACGGCAACACAAGCTCCTGCCAAACACCCTTTGCCCGAGATAGAGATATTTTGCTACTTGATTGTGCTAATATTTTTGATTGACCAGAAAAAATATGACGATGTAAGTTTTTATGCAAATGAATCAGTGTTTTTCTTATTTTGCCTTTTAACTTTTGGCTGGCCATCCTGAGCATTTACTGAATATTTCAGGCTAAAGCTTGTGCCTCAGCAAGCATTACTCGGCTTAAGAACCTTAATAGGAGAACGGTCGATGTTTTAGCATCCAGGCTCTACTTCTATTACTCCCTCAGCTATGAACTCACTGGCAATCTTGCTGAAATAAGGGGGTGAGTTTATCATCTAAAATTGTAATAGGATTATGGTAATTAATTTTATGGGTCTAGTGGTTTTAATTCGGAGTATAGAAATGAGGATGAATGTGTGATAGAATAGATTTCTTTATTGTATATAGATATCTATCTTATAACATGGAAATTTTTTATTGACAGTAACCTTCTAGCCCTGCATCGCATTGCAACCTTGCGCCATGATGAATTGGGTCAGGTAGTTCTTCATGTCTTTTCAGTGAATACCACCATGAGTTTATTATGGCAACTTATGTATGGACAACAATGTGATGTAGGAAACCCTCCTTAACCTTCTACTTCGTAATTACCTCCACTACAACCTCTATGATCAAGCTGAGAAGTTGAGGTCCAAGGCACCTCGGTTTGAAGCTCACTCAAATCAGCAGGCAAGTCTTAAGTTCCTAGTTTTATTTTAATATTTTTCATTATTCTAAGGAAATAAGTTTATGTGGGTTCTTAAAATACTTTTATCAGATCTTGGGCAGCATTGTTTTCATTAGAAATGCTTTTAATAGTTAATAGATGTAACCCAACCACCATTTAAATAGTTTAGAGCCTGTTTAGTATGCAATCTAAATTATGTTTTATGTTTCCAGATTCATTGAGTCAAGTGGTTGCAACAAATATTTTGATGAGGAGAATTATAGGATAATTAGTATGTTTTAGTTAATATTTAGTTTAGTTGTTAATTTATATTAATTAACTAATTAATTATTAGATTTGATGCAGCAGAATAAGGTATTAGGTCAAATTCATGGCCAAACAAGGGAAGTCCATCCCTTAGATGAGAGAATACTCTCCAAAGAGCAAAAGTTCTATATTCAAAAGCTTTCTATTACAATCCTAAAGTGGCTATTTATGGCCTTACAAGAAAATAAAAAAATTAACCAATTAATTAAAAAATACTAATTAAACATTACTTAATCTAAATTAACAACTAAACTAAATATTAACCAAAGCATACTAATTATCCTATAATTCTCTTTATCATATTTGTTGGGCAGATCTGTTCTTGAAAACTATTTTTGGATTCTATGATCCAAATAGTGAAAATTATGAAACAATATTTCTTTGTTTTTGGTGTAACTATATTTTGAATTTGAAATTTTAAACCACATTCTTACATTAGAGGGAAAAAAAGCATTTAAAGATAGTATCTCATGCTATAAACTAATTTCATTTTTGTTAAATTAAAATAGGTATAATATAGTATATCCTAAAGCATATGATATTGTAAAATTATATAATTATACATCATTCCTAATCCTAACATAAAACTTGTTTGTAAACTATTTAATAATAGTTGAGATATAGTCTAATATTTAGTTGGTAACTACTACTATTTTTGTTGTCTATATTTATAGAAAAAAAAAACTGTATTTGTAGTTTATAAATATATTATCAAATACATTTTGAACGACGACTTTAGATGGGGATACAATTCCCAAACCTGCTACCAAATATATATCTGAGAACACAAAAAAATTGAAATTCAACTTTGTTCTTCATAGAATACTTTGTTTTCCAATTTATATTTTCAGAGGACAAAACACACCCTTAGGTAACTTGATGTTGAAATTGATACAGTTGACATGATTAGCCATATGCTCATGAAGTTTTAGTATATAGCAGTTGTTTAGTATGTGAATTCATAAGAATCTAGGCATCATATTTTGAAATATTAGCGATGTTTTTTGAGGTTGATTTTCTCACCTTCCTTAGTATTAGAACTTCAGTTATAAGCTAGAATGCAAGATTTCTCATAATGATTGGTTATTACAGTTCTGTAGGTACCTGTTTTACCTTGGCAAGATCAGGACCATTCAGCTGGAGTATACAGATGCAAAGGAGTCTCTTCTACAAGCTGCTCGGAAAGCACCCATTGCAGCTCTTGGTTTTCGAGTGCAATGCAATAAATGGGCAATCATTGTTCGCTTGCTGCTAGGAGAAATCCCTGAGAGGACCGTTTTCATGCAGAAAGGCATGGAGACAGCTCTGAGGCCATACTTTGAACTTACAAATGTAATTTATATTGGTTAATTTTGATTCCTTTTCCAGTTATTTTCTTTCTTGAAGTTTAAAGTTTGTGTGGTATCATTTCTTTTCCTTCAACAATAATGAAGTATCTGTTTCTTACAAAGGATGAGGTTTTGATAGGCCCCCAGTGATGAATATATATCGTAGGAAGAGGATGCGGGAATTGGGGAATGTCGTGGTAATGTGTGATTCTTGTTAGTGGGCCCATAGGTTAGTTGGTGATAGTATATAGGTAGTACATACGAATGGGTTAACACAGGGGTATCTTTTTGGCTTAAGTATTAATTTTGGTTTCGAATTCTCCACAGTTCATCATCTAATTCCAGTTTTTTCTGCTCTTTTTGTTTATTAATTATGCTTTTCTTTTCAGGCTGTGAGAATTGGTGACTTGGAGCTCTTCAGGACGGTCGCCGAGAAGTTTTCTAGCACTTTCAGCTCAGATCGAACTAACAACTTGATTGTGAGGCTGCGGCACAATGTCATCAGGACCGGGCTTCGCAACATTAGCATTTCTTATTCACGTATTTCTCTGGTTGATGTTGCTAAAAAGCTTAGGTTGGACTCTGCAAATCCTGTTGCTGATGCTGAGAGTATTGTCTCCAAAGCAATACGAGATGGAGCAATTGATGCAACAGTTGATCATACAAATGGATGGATGGTATCAAAGGAGACTGGCGATATTTACTCTACCAATGAACCTCAGATTGCTTTCAACTCAAGGATTGCCTTTTGCCTGAATATGCATAATGAGGCAGTTCGTGCCCTACGATTTCCACCAAATTCACACAAGGAAAAAGAAAGTGCTGAGAAAAGGAGAGAAAGACAACAGCAGGAGCAAGAACTTGCAAAACACATAGCCGAAGAAGATGACGACGACTTTTAGCTGCTTATTTAATCTGGGGGGAGATGGTATGAGTCTTTGGTGCATTAATGAAATAATACAGTTTTATTCAGAATTTCTGGGGAGAAATTTTTTGATGCATTGGTTGAGATGGCCCTCGCCGTTTTCTTTACTATCAATTATTTGTGTTTGTAATGCCGGCTGCAACTCTTTCATTTATGGAATGTCCTTGAGATGTCCATCTTATACTTACCCTTCTAAATTGTAACTCGAGCTTTGGGATTACATTTGTTAATTTTATTTTTACTAACCAACTTATGCTTAGACTGAGCTTCTTAAGTTAATAGCCTTGATTATAGGATTTAAAATATTAATGACTTAATTTGACGAAAAAGTCTATGAAAATATCGGTGTCAATAAATATATTCGAAAACAAAATTAAATAAAAAAAAAAAATTAGAAGGATATTTAAATGAATAAATAAAATTTTTATGATTTTTAAGCGACATGTTTATTTACATCAGGGACAGGGACATTTTGATTTAGTAGCGTATATATAATGAAAATGTTGATGTCAAAAAGTAAAAAATATTAATAATTGATAGAATTATCAACATGACAGAGATTTGCATTAGTGCTTCAGGCAACAAATCAAAGTAAATAAATAAAATGAAAGATCCTGTAAAATATAATACCATGTGCTTCGATTGCATGGTTGAAAATTAATGAAAGTATTATTTCATATGGTGATCTAGATATTTTTTAGAAGATTGTATTGACATATCTATCATGAGATTGTAAAATATTGAAAGTTTTATCGAAACAAAGAGTGAAGTGTTGGAACAATAAAACTCACCTAAAATTGTAGCCTTGTGTCGATTAACGAGCCAATCGCTTTTTAAGCCAAATAGTAAAAATTCAAACCGTTCAGTATTGGTTATCTTTCCTTGATCAATTTCATAAACATTTTCAATTAAAAACTTGAGCTGAATTTGAAGCATTTAAAGTTGCGCCCATACGAGCAATTTAACAGGCAACAGCCATTCACAAAAGCATTGCAGAAATCAAATTTGCAATAAGATTAACAAAACTTCAATGACTCCAAACTGAGGCACAAAATGGATAACTGCCGGGTTGAGTACTGATAAAGTATTTAACATACTAAACGAAAAAGTTGAATCCCCAAAATAACTCCTTAGTTTTCTCTTAGTAATCACCAAAAACTTGCTTCTAAGCCACGAGGGTGCTGGCCGTGGTGGATTCACTGTAAAAAAAAAAATAACACCCACATTCACAATTAGACAGTTCAGCATTGAAGAGAATACAAAATTGACAAAGCTTAAACAATTTCACAACCAAAAATGTAAAAATGTCACTAATGAATAAGTTTATATATGTCGTTGCCATTTCGACATTTCGTGGTCTAAGACCCTCGAAGGTGTCAAAACTTAATAACTTATTAGCCACCGTTCTCTCTTATTGATGGCCTTGAAATCGACTAAGCATACTTGGGAGTTAGATGGGTGGGTTATGAGCATAATGCAAAGAATGGACACCACATATAATAGATTCTCAAATCTAGATGTAACTCTGTAGAGTCACTTTGCAGTTTGGCAATCCAACAAGCAACAGTATTGAAACATCACAAAGCTACATTTTAGTTCATATTACGAGATAAATCTAGTTTTTGCTACGCACCTACGCCTCCCCCTAATAAGATTAAATCAATCTCCCACCATCCCCATTTTGTTGAACTAAAAAACGAAAGGTCCAGTTGCTCTTTTGATACTGTAACCAACCAGGTATTCACCGGTTATCGTCCTTTATACCCAATTTCTCTTTTAACCGACTCTTTCCAGGAGTTGACAGGCAATTTAGAAGCCAAAGATCAGCAGCATGTGAGAGTATGAACATAATCTACGTAATGCAACATTTTCATGCAAAAGTGTAGTAAATAACTCATGTTCTTCTGTGCCTCAAAATACTTACTACTTCCAAACAGGGGGGAGCTTCTTTGTCTTCTTATAATACCGAGCCAGGCGATGGATCCTGCTCTCCACCAAAATCAACCTGAACTTGGAATCCTTGTCTTTCCTGTTCCTCTCCAAATGCTTTCTGATTGAAACAGCTTTCTTGATGAGATGGTAAAGATCCTCCGGGATTTCAGGAGCTAGCCCTGAGCCAAGGAAGAAAAGATGGACATAAAAATCACATAATCATTCAACTCAAATATAAACGAGAATAAATTCAGTGAAGGAAGGGTAGATGGGACTCACCATGAGCCTTCAATATGCGCAAAATCTTGTTCCCAGTTACACTTTTGACCTGAGCAATCCCATGAGAATCACGGAGAATAACACCAATTTGAGATGGTGTCAAACCCTTCTTGGCAAATTTGCAAATGTTTTCGGCAACCTGAAAGGTTATTAGAAAAGACATTCATTTCTAGAGATAGTACAGAAATTAACCTCCTTTCATTGAGAATGACTACATTTAAAATAACATTCAAGAGCAACCATCAAATTTTGGCACTCAGATGACACTCAAATACATGTCACCATACTCCACTAAAATTAACAACTGCAATTTCAATTTTTTTGCCAATCACGCGAACCATCTTCGTGATCACAGAATAAGAACCTAGAGCATTTTCCAGCTAAAGAACTGTAACATTATAAAAACATTGAAAACCTCGATATTAACTCATGATTGAATGGTTCCACATCACAATGGAATTAGATGAAATCTACATTTTATCAAACATTTTCCATTCAATAGTTTTCTATTCCTGATCAATTATAACGATCGAAGCCCAATCCAAAATAGTAAATAAAAGCAAAAACTTGGCGCGGAATTCTCACATCCTGAGAAGAGATCTTCAACCAACTAGGAGGCGTCCTCTTGTAAGGAAGTGCCGAAGCTGAAATACCCTTACTGCAAATCCAAAGAAACAGAGTAAAAAAAGAAGAAAACCCATATGGAAGTTGTAAACAGATTTAGCTTAAAAGCAAGATTTTTTCACTGAAAGTTAATACGAACCCTCGACTATGCATACGACCCATTGCGACGGCGCGTGGGGAAGAGACGGCTTGCGATCCTCAGAGGTTGAACTACAACTTCGCCTGCTCCTTTGCTGAAACGAAACACTGCAAAACAATGGCGGCTATTAGGGTTTTGAGTTTTGATTTGAGAAGTTTGGGCTGGGCCTATGGGCCAGCCCGGTCCATAATTACTCCTTTTTTTTCCTTGAAAAAAAAGAGTTCAATTATCAAAATAACACAACTTTAGGTTTCAATAATAATTAAGACCATATGCTATGAAAATTTTCATTTTTATTCTTCAACTTTGATTTCTTTATAATATATATTTGTTTAAATAAAGAGTTACAATTGACATAACTACTTTGGTGTAAGATGTAGAAAGTCTCCCTGATATTATTTACAATTATATATAAGATTAAGATTGATGAATAAAGAATTTTGGAGAATCACAAATTGCCACATTATACATCAAATAATGACAGATTCATAAATTATTAAAATTGGGGTTAAGTGCAGGTTGACATGTGTCTCAAATTTACATTGAAGATGAAAATTGGCAGATCCCACTAATATCACTCGTCTTCATCAAGACATTCGGTTGAATAAGCTAGCTCGGTTCAACTGAGTTATGATATTTGGGTTTAAGTTCAATTGAGACAAGGAGAAAATTGTATAATATGACCAAATATATATATATACCTCATTTCAAAATTTTGACAATAAAAGTATATCATTGAAAATGGTCACACGTGACATGCAAGTGTAATACAATAATAAAATATTCCAATTCTACAAATGATCAAGTGTTCGAGTTCGAACCACAATCAAACAAATCAACATAAACTCAAATTCAATTTTTCGAACAGTCTCTTCAGAAACTTAATGTGAGCAATTATCACTGTCTCTATTTTTTTTTTAGCAACAAAGATCAATGTTAAATTAAAGGATTTAACAATTACAATGAAATACTTATATGATAGACTCCATCTTCAGTGACTCACATACAACTTGCTCTTTAGTTTTTCAACTTAGACTCTCCTAAGTTTGAGATCCCTTTAATTCCACAATAACATTTCTTCAAGTTTCATATGAGATCCCCTCAATACAAAAGTATTTAGGCTCCTCACTAATATGAGATCCCTTCACCACCATAAGCAAGTTTTTTCCAAGCTTTAATTGAGCTCCCCTCAATACAACATAAAAAACTTCTCTCGAGTTCTCCATGTGATTTGCTAAACTTACAATAATTCAATCAAGCCTCATTGACGGCTAGAACAAATCCACAATCAGAAAGGATAAAAGCTTTTTAAACAAAATACATGAAGGTTAAGGCTTAGACAAATTCTAAGCTCAAAACACACACTTTTTGAATAAGGAGGCTAACCTTAAAATTAAACAAAAAGATATATGACTAGCTTTCCTCTGTCTGCTTTGCCACTGCCGATTTTGGGTGATTTTCAAGCAATTCATTTTTGTGATGAGGAGAATCTTAAGAGTTTTGATGCGTATAAATCTAGAATTTGGGGGAAGATGAAAAGTTTAAGGAATTGGTGAAAGAAACTTCCATTGACAATTTGCAAAAATGAACGTTGTTCCATAAAAAAAGACACAAAAAAGGAAATAATATTGGTAGAATTGTAACTTTTCTAGCAATGGCTCTACTCATCGCTTCATTACATTCCACTTCCAGAATTCCTTCTGGACCTTTCACCTTCTTCTTCCTTCATTCATTTCCACTCCCAATCTCTTCTCTTTTCTTTGATTTCTTTTTCTTCCACTCATGAAAGCTTTGCAATTTAAATTTCTAATTGTAACTTCCACCCAATTGACGAGTTGCAACATTTCTAAGGTTCAGACTTCCATTCAAGTGTGCAACAATTAATGATGGGATCATAACTTTTTACCTATTAAAGACATGCATTATGCTTTTCAATTTTTGGTTCATTTCTAGGAGCTGCAGACACTACACTAAAATTTTAATTTTTATATCTATTATATTATTATTGACATATTCAACATTTATTTTTTTCAAGATATAAAAGTAAAAATTTAAGGTTTTCTGAGACGTAAAATTCATTTTTATATTTAATAAAACAATTAATTTTTAAGTATTTTTAATATATCAGAATTTATTATATATAAAATTGAAGACAAAAGACTTTTATTAGACAATTTTAAAATTTAAAACAAGTTATTTTCAAATATAAAAAAAATGAGCTATAGAAAAGTTTGACTAATAATTTAATATTTTTTCTATTTATAGTAAATTTTCATATTTTATAACTAAACATTAACTAAATTAAATTAACAACAAAAGTAATAATTATCTTATAATTCTCCTTTAATAGAGTGTTGTTAGTTATTTTTTCCCCTACCTACAATACCCAATTTCTAGTGTGGTTTATTACTTAAGAATGCTTTTCAAAATTAAGAAACATTAGAAATTCAAGCAAACTTGAAAGTTTGACAACTAAAATTATGATTTAATTAACTAAAAGATAGTTTAGAGTTGTTTTTTAAGCTTATTCAAAGATGCTCACAAAAGTTAAAGAAAGTAATTGGCAAAAAAAAAAAAAAAAAAAAAAAAAAAAAGTTAAAATTTACCGTTGAACTCTTTGACTATAGCAAAATGTTTCAAGCAGGAAGAATACTACAGTATTTGAACTAAATGTTTGAATTTCCAGAAAGTAACCTGAAAGATTGTAAAACTATCATTCCTAGGAAAAGAAGATGCTATTATTTATTTACTTCCATTCGACTATATGCAATATCTCTTTCTCTTGCATCACCTTCTATTCAATGTTGATCCTGATTACTTTTTTGGTTCTACCAGAACTAGAGCTGTCCCTTGCACCATCATGCTCATTTCTCCTTTCAGCAAAAGATGGAAAACCCCAACTGCTCATCTCACGGTTTCTACTGCCACTGGATTCTGCATTGTTAATGTTAATCAAAATTAAACATTAACACCAAAGAGCAAACTGATGTGCCATTATAAAGTTATTTTGTTACATATTTCATATATAATTCCCAGTTGGTGTATTCGAGAGGTTATCAATTGAACCGAACGATATTCTAGGTTTACTTATTAAGAAAGAAACTGTCACCTTTATACGGCAATGGAAGATATGATGTTAAATATGGGGTTAGGTTAGAGTGGCTGATAGAAAAATGCTTCTGGGAAAGCAAATATCAATCACCTGCATTGGGATCCATATGAAATTCGCCTTTTGGAACATGTTTATGCCCTTGAAAATTACCGTTCCATGCTTGGTCAAAACCAGGAAGCTCTTCTGTAAGAAAGTAATGTGACACGACATGATGTTATAGCTTCTACATCAAGAAACCAAGATAATTATTAATTATGGTTAAACGATAGAGCAGACCTTCGTTCAGATTGTGCAGAGTCTGAACTATGTCCACTTTACCATCTGGGTTCAGTTTCCTCGTAACTGAATGACCCTGCAGAAGCAATGCAATTGTTTTAGTCTCCAGTTTTCTATTTCCTCGTCGTATATCGAGTAATAAAAAACATAACACTGACACTCTAATTCGAAAGGTTAGATTGCAAACATAATAGAAGACAATTTTCACACATTGGGCATAGCATACATTTAATATTACACAGTTAAATAACGCCACCGGTGGAGTCTCTGAGTGCTACGAATACTATCACCTTCTCAGAAGAGAAACAAGTCTTCCATTTCCCACAGCTATTCATATTAGCTACATAGTTTCAAAATGGACAACCACTCGAAACTTGTATGAAACAAGCAGAAAACTTGGAGGGAAAAAGATTTTCAGAGTAAGTACCTAGACTAGATTTCTCTAGATTTTCATGGATTCAATGCCAAGCCACCATTAAAAGATAATCAAGGACAAAACATAAAGTGATGTCAAACAATTTAAGGATCAGAGTTCCATTTTCAATCTATACCTTATCATGAATTCCTCTAGAGATCCTATGAGTGGCCTGACCTGTTGTCTTATCTGCTTCTTTCGTCTCTTCAAGCAATACCTGGTTCACAAAACCTGCTATCAAAACCCAATACTTCATCCATAAAGTTCAACAGTCATTCCACAAGAACTTGACTTACTCCCTCATCATCAACCCTTCTAGTTCTAGTAGAAGAGTAGTATGCTCCATCTACACCGCCATACGTGACCTTGCAAGAATGCATACTGGATTTACCAGCCTTTGGCTGAACTCTAGAACTATTATCTTCACTACCTCTATGAGTCATTATCTGGCGCTCTAGTACATCAACCAATGAAATAATTGAAGCATGGTAAAATTTGAATAACATGACTCACGAAAACAATCAACATCAAAATCAAAGCTCAATTACCATCATTGGAATCATCGGGATGCTCAACTGATGGCTCCTTGCCCGACCCAGAATCATTCTCATTCCTGTCCTGTTTCTGATCCCTAAGGCCATCATCTTCCTCCCTCTCCTCATCAGAAGAGATTTCTTGAATCACAAGTCCCTGTGCCCCGTCTTTCTTCCCCGTATCACACGCAGCAGTATGGGAACCGGACACACTAGACTCAACCATGCTACCGAACGGGCGAGTAAAAAAAGGATCATCAAATGGATCCCTCTCCCCGAAAAGGTTAGACATCATACTTCTGTGGGTTCCAAATAAACCAAATCCTGGGAAACCACCCATGAAGTCGCCTGAGAAAAGTGAGTCCTTCCCTTCGGCTCCTCTCCTTTGCTGCATATTATATCTGCTAATTTCTACAGAAAAACAGTAATCTAGAGAAGCTACAACAAAGAAAACAGTACACAGACAGAATTCAGAGGCAATCCATAAAAGATCCAGCGTCGTGAAGAAGCATGCGAAGATTACAGTGGAGTGTGATGAAACTAGATATGACTGAAATCCACCAATTTCTCAGATTACATAAAACTTTAAAGCAACAACAGCAAAATGGAAGAAGCCAAGAACTATAATAATCAACTCAAATCCTCATTCAAGTGGAAAAAGGAACAGCATCAGTATTAATTACATTTCCGTTCCGTTCAGTTGATGATTCCAGCAATAAATAGTAATTTCAAGGTTCGGATCCGAATAGTGCAATAATAATTTGAAAATCAACAAAAAAGATAAACTAGTAGTAATCCGCGTCATCATCCAAAACATGCTCCGTCGGCAATAAACCAAAATGAGAAAAATCGAACGATTTGTTTCGTTACTAAGTTCTGCTAGGAAAAAATGAGGAACGAGAAGATAGGAATTACCTGGAAATTCTCGAGGGATTGAGAAAACCCGCGAACACAGGGAACTGTGAAGAAGAAACCAGAAAAGCCGACGTTCTTCTCAAGTGACCGTTGAGGATCTTGCGGGCTTTATATACCACGCCTAACTTCGCGAGAGCTCCACGTATATTCTTGAAAGTTCGAAAATGAAATTTTTTAATCGAAATTTCTGAAAAAACATTTTCATGTTTATAAAACAAAATAATATTATATCAAATGACGTGTATAAACCCGAAGTTTGATTACATTTGTCATTTTAGTATAGGTAAAAGTAG
This sequence comes from Lagenaria siceraria, assembly GCA_002890555.2. Lineage (NCBI taxonomy): Eukaryota > Viridiplantae > Streptophyta > Magnoliopsida > Cucurbitales > Cucurbitaceae > Lagenaria > Lagenaria siceraria. The sequence goes on from CM016488.1 coordinate 26,440,968, forward strand.
GCTTATTGAGTGGGTGTGTAATTATCTATAATTTTTTTACGGGAGTGTAACTTTGATCTATGGTGTTATTTTGTGTTCTTCGAGTGATTTGTTAAGTTGTTAGGTCTGTTATGTTCATCTACTGTTGTATGTTTCTACTTTACTTGAGACTTCTATTGTTGTCTTTTGCAATGTTTATTTCTTGAAGGATATATATGTTTCTGCAAGGCTTGTATTTAGGTCTTGTTGAGTGAGTTTAGTTTATTTCTGTCTTATTCTTGCAATTCAATATTTATGCTTAAAAAAGGATACTGTTGTAGTACTATAAAATTTCTCTTTTTAATCACTACTTAATGGAATGAGTGTGTTTTAATTGACTTTCTAAATGTTTAAATAAGGGTTTCTAAGTGCAAAAAAAATATATATTTATAAACACTTAAAAAGTCAATCCAAACGGGCACATAGCGTTATTAAGTTTATGATGACATTTTCGTCACACAAGCCAGCGAGCATAGTTCAACCCTTTTTTTTTTTTTTTACTAAAGTGTTATCCATAGTAAAACTCAATTGTTTTAGACATATGTTGTTGTCTCTCGTCAAGGATTTGAATCTCTCCAACTCCATGTATTGTTGACCATCTTAAATTATGATTTTAATAAAATCTCTCATTACAATAAAAAGTATACTCTCGATTAAGAGATTAAAAATTCAAATCTCCCAACACTTGGTAGTGTTGAATTAATGTCTCCCAACCTAACTCAAATTAGCATTTTAAAAAGAACTCAAATGCATGCATCCGTGAGTTCATTTTGGTAATTTCATCCGTACTTGAAGTGAACAAATGGTCATTTAACATTTTTTTAAAATTCAAGTCATTTGGCATTTTCAGCCCAATTTTTGAGTTATTCGTACAATTTTTTCACTTTTTTTTATTGGTCAACTGACTGGCTGCACAAAGATAGATATAACTCAACACCTAAATACTTTTCTTTAGACTTAAATTCACATAAGCACATATTATTAAGATTCAATTCACATTTCTTAAATTTTTTTTAGTACATTCACGTCTTCATAAAAAATATATAGTTAAACTAGTTGAGTTATGCTCAAGTTGATATAAATTGAGTAACTATTCATAATATTAAAATAAAATGTTTTAAGTTCGAAATTTCTCTCCTTTTATTATTTTTAGTACAACAACTAAAGATAAGAGTTCCAACTTCTTACGTCTTGGTGGAAAGTTCTATACCTTTTGAAGTTGTCTCAAATTTCCATCAATAATAGAAATGTTAGGTATAAACTTAAACAAAAAGTGAAGAAAAATTGGGGGCAACTATCTTTTGTGGCGTACAAGCTGCAAATGTAATATAAAGAAAGAAAGATTTAATGTAATATAAAGAAAGAAAATTTTGTTGATTTATGTGTAGAACTTTCTCAGTAAAAGGCTAATTCTATCAAAATTAGATTATGCATCTCCAAAATTTCTACAAAAACAATACAAAGACACCCATATATAGAAAAATTGCCATTTCCATCAAGAGACTTGGTTTCCAAATACCATTGTTTGGCCGTCTTGTCCTTTTCGCCTGGACTGTCAAAGCCATAACCATCGCCTATTACAGCAAATATTTGTCATCGTCGAAAGCAACGAACTATATTTCATTTAACCATTTACCCCTCTCTCCAAAATCGAAATGGGTGTTTCTTTTTTCAATATAAACAATTGGGTGGGATTGCGCCATTTACAAAACATTTCTACAGACAGCAGAAATCGAGAGAAATGGAAAGTGGGGCGAAGGGGAAAGTTTGTGTAACTGGAGGCACTGGATTCATAGCTTCATGGCTGATCAAGAGGCTTCTTGAAAATGGCTACTCTGTCACTACCACTGTTAGAGCCGATCCAGGTAAAAAAAAAAAAAAAAACCCCTTTCTCATTTCCATTTTTGGTCTCTGTTTTGCTTTCTTAGATTTGCATGGCTTTGTTTGCTATTTATGATAATTTCTTTGAACTGTGGTGGGCTATCTTATCTTGGCTTGTAAAGGGTAAAATCTTTTGGTAAGAAAGAACGACTGTTTTGAATCTCAGAGATGGGCCTTGGATTGGGATTTTTTTTCCTAATCTGTACTTGAGTGATTTGAATATTGTTTGGGCCTTTTTTTTTTTTTCTTTTTTTTTTTTTTTTTTTTTTTGTCTTGGTTCTTGCTGCTATGGATTCTATACTTCATTTCACTTCTTTGACTTCTTTTGAGGATTGCATGCTTGGTGTTTGGTGAAATTACTGTGACAGTTGATCACCTGACTGCTATTTAAGCAGTGTCTTTGATTCTTTGATTACTACTTAAAAACTGCTCAAATATTAAACTAATAGGTTTTATTTAATTTCTTATACATATTTTTAACACCATCCCATCTTCACTTGTGGGTTTAGTTATATTGAGGGGGAAATGATGTCATGGGAGTTCGAACACAAAACTACTTATATTAAACTACCACTAAGTTCAAGTGGATAGGTTAGTATATTACATCCTTGCCATAGAAGACTAAGTGTTAATAATTTTGTTTGTGCTTTCTGCTTTTAAAAGATTGGGCTAGTTTACTTTTTAAGTTTTTGAAATTCATTAAGGATTTTAAGAGGTAGATCCACCTACAAATGAAATTATCAGTGAACAAGAACAAGTATGAATTTATAAACAAGCCACCAAAAACAAAATCATTATCAAATAGATTATAAGAGGTATAAGCTTATGTGTTACTTTTTATTAAGAGTGTGAGGTCCCTTGATTTTTCCAATGTGGGATCCTCACCATGCCCCCTCAAGATGGTGCCTCTTTTGGGTTCACCATTCTTGATCGGATCCCAATTTCATTTTATTGGACCGAATACCCTTTTGGGCTTTATGGTTTCTGATACCATATCAATAGTATGAGATTCCATCTCAAAACCAATTGACAAAGAGAGGAGTAACCCATCTATCTTATTAAGAGTGTGAGGTCCCTTGATTTTTCCAACGTGGATCCTCAACATTTATTACTGAATAGATCAATTGTCGAACTTGGCTTTCCTCATCTAAATTTGCTTTCATTTTAATTTACACAGAGAAGAGGAAAGACTATGGCTTCTTGACAAATCTACCCGGAGCATCAGAAAAACTGCAAATATACAATGCTGATCTCAACGACCCGGACAGTTTTGCTCCTGCCATTGCAGGTTGCATTGGAGTCTTTCATCTTGCAACCCCAATTGATGTGAATGACAAAGAACCTGTGGAATTGTTGACGAGAAGAACGACTGAAGGAACATTGGGCATCCTTAAACTCTGTCTAGATTCAAAAACAGTAAGACGAGTTGTATACACTTCCAGTGCAGCCACCATGCAGTTTAATCACCACAAAGTAGACTTCTTGGATGAAAGTTGTTGGAGTGACATTGATTACATCAATAGTATTGCACCATTCGGAAGATCATACCCGATTTCCAAGACATTAACCGAGCAAGCAGTTCTTGAGTTCTCTCAGCAATATGGATTGGAAGTTGTTACTGTCCTTCCAACTTATGTCGTTGGTCCCTTCATTTGTCCTAAAATTCCCGGCTCTGTTCACGTGACATTGTCTCTGATATTAGGTATTTGTTTTCACTTTTAAAGTTTTCTTATGTCCGTTGAATGCATCTTTCACTTTGCTTATTGACTTATGTTTTTGTTTAGTCAAATCGTTAATACCAATGGTTTGATGTTGTTATAACATGGCCATTTGATTGAATTGGCGTTATGTAACATATAGTTGAATAGGAATCTATTTCAAACATGGTTTGAAAATTTTAAATTTTAGAGACTATGTAGAGTTATAGACTCAATATTCAAGATTATTATAAGAACTGAATTTATAATTTAGCCCAAATTTTAATTATAGGAAACATTTCCCATCTTTATTTGCTTAGGATAGCTCTCCCATCTCGATATTTTGAGTTGACTGAGATGATCCATACAACTCTATGAAATTATTGACTAATTTAAGGCGGTTTGGATTGACTTTCTAAGTGCTTAAACTTGAGTAGGCCCTCTAACTTCATTTACAAATGGTTGGAAATTAGTAAGTTACACTCTGATTGTGAAACTTGTGCAGGTAATGAAGCAGAGTATGGATTGATCTTAAAATCAAACATGGTGCATGTGGATGATGTGGCAAGAGCACACATTTTTCTATTTGAACATCGAAATGCAAATGGGCGATATGTTTGCTCTTCCCACATAATTACTTTGGAAGAATTGGCTAACTTCTTTTCTGCCAAGTACCCTGAATTTCAGATACCATCTCCCGAGTGAGTTTTACTGCATATTCGTTTTCATTATCATTTATAAAATCTTCTCTCTAAGTTATATGACAAATATATTTTCCGTTTGATGATCATTTGGTTTTTGAAAAGTAAGCTTATCAACCCTACTTCTACTTATTGATTTCTTTGTTTTAGCTTATAAACTCTACTTGTACTTATTGATTTTTTTTATTTTCTTTTTGTCTACTTTTTACAAGCCACATTTTTCTATAAAGTGGCTTGTACAATATGCCCTTATTTCGAAACTAAGTATCAAATCTCTTTTATAGACTTATTTTTTTTAAGATGTTTACTATTGTTTATCATTTATATGTTGAAGTGAGACATACACATACATACTTATTTGGAGTTTAGAGATTAAATAAACACAATTGGTTTGACTGCAGGGCTTTGAAAGATGTCAAAGGCTACATATTCACTGATGTCTCATCAAAGAAACTTTTGGATGCTGGTTTTCAATACAATTATAGTATTGAAGAAATGTTTGATGGAGCAATCCAAAGCTACAAAGAGAAGGGTTATCTCTAGCTCATGTTTTTGTATTAATATATATGAAACAAAGGAGAAGTAGACATGGAAATGATATTAATAAAAGCTTTTGATTGCAAAGTTTGATGTGGTTAGTTTGTATAGGCTTTGGACCATACAAAATCTATATGTTACAGTTTCTGTTTAGCATAGTCTGTTATCTTCTGGAAACATATACATTTGAATAGTGCTGGCTTCTGTATCATGCAACTGTTATATACTTTGCATTTATTTTTGTACAGGTCCTCAGTGTTTTCTACTCTTTGAAAGGCATGTCTAGGGACTGTGTTTATTGGATTGGATTAATTAGGAGACTTTTTAGACCCAATTTTTTGTTTGTTTTTCTAAAAAAGAAAAATGTTGAAATATTAAAATACAGCCATTTTCATGAAATTTTGTGGGGATCAAAATTTCAGGGTGGTTTTTGCAATTTCCCTAAAAACACTTCCATTTTGGGTCATATTAGTCAATGTAGCTCAAATTTGTTGAAATTATACATTGAAAAAATGAAGGGACCTCACTATGTTTATAACATCGATAAGTTATTTCTTTTATTGTCAATTGGTTTTAAAATGGAATCCTATGTTATCTAATAGGTATTTCTACACCTATAATTTAAATAAATAGGTCTAATTACACAATTGTCTAAACTTTTCTATTTTTTTTTACCTGAATAGCCTAATGAGAATAATCTTAAATGAGGATCTAAAAATGGAAAATGAAAACATGAAGGAAGAAATTAATGGAAAGAAGAGTTGAGTAGGGAAAAAGCAAAGCCATCGCATTGTCAATGATACAAAATGAATGATGTCTGATAAAGGAAAAACTTACCTTTTTATCAAACTACCTTTTGTAGTATTGCTTCGCCTCCAATAATAACTTAGAAAATCTGGCACCTTTATCACTTATGTCCAAAAAAAAATAAAATTAATTAACAATAATAATAATGGCAGCTATTTACAAATATAGAAAGTTGATAGACTGTGAAATTCTTCTATATTTATTATATAATAATTTTCCTAATAATAATATAAGTAAGGTAGATAAACAAGTGCCATAAATCTTAAACACTATCTCTTAGTTTTGCAGAGTATAGAGAAAAAATGGAAGGTGGGATGAAGGGGAAAGTTTGTGTAACAGGAGGCACTGGATTTATAGGATCGTGGCTCGTCAAGCGACTTCTTGAGGATGGTTACTCCGTCACGACCACTGTAAGACCCGAGCCAGGTATGTTTAAACGGACCATGCTTTGAGATTTAATTTTTTTTCTTTTCACTGAGCTATACTCGGACTGGCAATCCAACATTTTTTTTTCTGTCGAGTTTACACTTTTACAGAGAAGAGAAGAGATTATAGCTTCTTAACAAATCTACCAGGAGCATCAAAGAATCTCCAAATATATAATGCTGATTTGAAGGAGCCAGATAGTTTTGGTGCTGCCATAGAAGGCTGTATTGGAGTTTTTCATGTTGCAACTCCTGTGGATTTTGAGGACAAAAAAGATGTGGAAGTGGTGATAAAAAGAACAATGGATGGAACTTTGGGGATCTTGAAAGCTTGTTTAAATTCAAAAACAGTAAGAAGAGTTGTGTATACTTCAAGTGCATCAGCCATACAATTTAATAGTAACAGCAAGAAAGTGGAGTCTTTGGATGAAGGTTATTGGAGTGAGATTGATTACATTAATAATATTATTGTACCAATTGGAAGATCATACCCAATTTCCAAGACATTAACTGAACAAGCAGTTCTTGAGTTTTCAAAGCAATATGGATTGGAAGTTGTCACTGTTGTTCCAACTTTTGTGGTTGGTCCCTTCATTTGTCCCAAGCTTCCTGGCTCTGTTCGCATAACATTGGCTTTGATTTTAGGTATGTTTTTGTTGATCTTTGTGTTTATAATCTTTTATGGTTTTCTCGGGATAGGTAAGAGATGGGGTACGTGTTAATTATCATAGAGCTATGTTCACTTTGACTAGAAGGTGTAGATATTAATCTTTGAATTGTTTGGTATAGTGATGTATAATCTTTCTTAAGTTATAAGTTATTTGTAGTGATTTAGGGCATGTTTGGATTGAATTAAAAAAAATTATTTTCATTTGATAAAAACATTCGTGTGTTTGACAACTGTTTTCAAGAGTGTTATTATATATAAGCTTGTTTGGTTTGTTATATATAAAAATTGCTTTTCAAATTACTATAAAGAACGACTATAAAATACTATTAACTCATAATTTAAAATAATGGTTTCGCGAAATTGGTTGTTTGAATGGTTGCCGCCAAAATTAGTGGTGGTGGTTGTTGGACGTTGTCGCCAGTGGTAATGGCTAGAGGTAGTGGTGGGCACTGGAGTTGGTCAGCGGTCGGAGATGGTGTCTAGAGTTGGCCGACAGTAGCCACGACAACATAGTGAAAGTGAAGTAGATAACTTTTGAGAGCATTTTGGTAATTTTAAGAATAATACAAATTAGGGAAATGTTAACCATTAAACACTTAAAATTCATTTTTCAGAAAGTTGATTTCAAGTGTTTATTCTAAAACAACTTATTTCATAAACTCATTTTGGTTGCTAAACACTTGAATATATATATTTTTAATGAACACTTGAAAAGACAATTCAAACATGCTCTTAATTGATCCACTTTAAAATTTTTCATCATATAACTTTAGAAAATATCAACAAAATTAAGTGCGGATTTTTATTAGATAACAATTTAATTTTATCAAAAGTTTATAATACTTTTTTTTTTTTGAGTTATAACCAATGGGGATATAGAGGATTTGTAAAAAAAAAAAAAAAAAAAAAGAAAAAAGAAAAAGAAAAAAGAAAAGAGTAGGACTAAATTATTACCATTTTTAAAGTCATAGAGTAAATTATTATATTCTTAATTTCAATAATAAGTTCAATGTTTACATTATTACAAAATCTGAAAAGGTGGACCAAAAGTATTCTTTAATCAACTACAAAATTTAAGTATTGATTCTATTTAGTTTTCCAAATTTAAACTTTAATATTGTATTTGAATAATGTTGAATCATATCTCTCATTGTAAAATGATAATGGAATTTATGGCAGGTAATGAAGGTGAATATGGAACAATTTTAAGAACAAATATGGTGCATGTAGATGATGTGGCAAGAGCACATATTTTTCTATTTGAACATCCAAATGCAAATGGGAGATATGTTTGCTCTTCCCACATAATCACACTGCAAGATTTGGCTAAATTCCTCTCTGCCAAGTACCAAGAATTTCAAATACCATCTCTAGAGTGAGTTCAACTCTATACCATCTTTTATTATCATCGCCTACTTTTTCTAATTTCTAAAAGGTTAGATATAAAAATTGTTATTGTTACAGATTTTAGTTCGTCAACTTTATAAAGTATAAAGTGTCTAGTACTTTTTGTACAAGTAGGAAACATAAATTGTAACGCCCCGAGTTTAGGAGGGGACGTAAATGAACCAAGATCACATCTGAATGAAGACATGAAAATATAGTTGAAGTTAAGAAAAAATAAAACAATTGAAAGTTACTATCTATGCCAACAATGTTGCACCTTCTTTTTCGGTGGCTCAATCATAAGAACTTCACGGTTAAAGTGCTCTTAGTTTAGAGCAATCCTATGTTGGGTGACCTTCTGGAGACATGAGAATGTCGGGGCCATTAGGAGAAACGACTTTTTGTAGTAATTTAGTACAATGGTATAGACGTATGACAAATTACAATTATTATGGGACGAAATAGAGTGACACATCTCACTGATGTTTTTTTTTGAAGTAGCATATTAAACAATCTATAAATCGAATATTTTTTTAACTATATACTCACCTTACATCTTTCGTTATTGTTTACTATATTATGTCAAATCAACCGATGTTTGTTATTTTATCATACTTTATTTCTATTTAGGGCTTTGAAAGATGTCAAAGGCTACATATTCACTGAAGTCTCATCAAAGAAGCTTTTGGATAGTGGTTTTCAATACAATTATGGGATTGATGAAATGTTCGATGGAGCTATTCGGAGTTGCAAAGAGAAGGGTTATCTCTAGTTCATACTTTATATATTTATATATGAAATAAATAAGAATAGTATTAGTAAAGCTCTTGATTGCAAAAAGAGACAAAAAGTTTGATATGGTTACTTCATCTGTTTGTGTTTTTATTAGTATAGTTCTTCTTGGTTTTGGACCATACAAAATCTGCAATGTTATAATTATCTATCTTAAGAAGTAATAGTTATTTATGTTTTCTATAATATGCTATGATTTGAAAATAATAATGTATATGAAACATGATTCTATATTTTCTATTGGTAATTGTTGAACCAAAAAAAAAAAATAAATAAATAAATCTAAGTAGTTGTCTCCCATGGTCAAATTTGAATTGAATTAAAAGATTATTCTTTAAACCTAATTTGTTTAAAATAAATAATTTTTGTAGCTGTGAACCTTCAAAATGTTTATTTTAATCACATATTTCTAAAATGTAGTTATTTTGATATATAGCAGGTTCATTTTAGTTTTTTTTTTTTTTTTTTTTTTTTTTTTGCAAATAACTACCCACCCATTATAAAAATTGACACGATTACACCCCAATCTTTTAATTTGATAAACAAGCATCTCTTAAACTTTAAAATTGTTAGCTCTATGAGGTATTGAGCTTGATTTTCACCTTCTCTTTACTTGATTTCTTCAACTTGCATCCAATTGGTCTCCTTTTTTAATATATTTTTCAAAAGCAGAGTTTCGCTTAAATGCTAAATTTCTACTAAATAAATAAATATGCACTTGCTAAAGTGAGCATAACTAAACTGACATATGAATGTTTTAGCAACCAAAAGTTCTATGGTTCAAATCTCTCTACTCGTAATAAAATAAATAAATACGCACTTAAAATGAACCATTTAAGCATTAAAACTAGCAAGAAAAAATCATTCTGTCCAATGCAAGGATATAATGGTAAAATTTAGGTAAGTGCAAACACTTAGAAAATCGATTCAAACCGGCCCTTAGCACGTGACATTATCTAACATTTTCAATAAAAAAAAAAGGACAAACAATAAGTACAAGTCACAATAAACATTTTAAAAATATATAAACCAAATTAAATATAAAACGAAAGTAGTTGAATTAAGGTAATATTTAAACAAAAAATTAATTACAATTTTGTCCACTAGTGCTTGTGTTTAGTTTCAATTTACTCTCTATAATTTTAAAAGTTACCATTAGATTTTATGATTTGAGTGTTAAATTATAAATTTGTTTATTTTATTATTTGGGTTTAGTTTTACGTCTATATAATTTAAAAAAATTTTAATTTGATTTTTATGATTTAGATTTTAGACTTATGTTTTTGATCTTGGTAGCTTTAAATTAAAAAAATTTATAAATGATTCATAAACTACATTTTACAAACCTAAATTTTCTTTATTCCTAGCCTAAACTAAATTAGAGTGAGCTAACATGAGTTCCTTATCATGTGAATAAAAAATATATAATTTATTAAATATGATAACAACATTGTTTAAAATCAAGTAAATATTAGCGTGAGGATTTTTGTAATACAATAAATTTGAGTATTAATATGATAATTTGAATCATTAATTTCAACTGATATAGTATATATCAATTATTAAACTGTGCTAAGCTCAATTTAGCTCCATCATAACAATTAAATTAAGATTAATTTAAGAAAATTATTATAAACAGAAAAAAGAATGGATTCTATCCGATAGAAAGCGATAGAATTCTATTGCAGTCTATGCTATAAAATTTTTCTATATTTTGTAAATAGTCTGATTCATTTTTTTATATTTGAAAAGAGCTTATTAATTTAACTAATAAAAAATATAAATCAACGATGAAAAATAAATCCTTTGCAAAAAAATAATGAAATTTAAAAATTACTAAAAATAAAAGGATTTAAATGATAAATTTCGAAAAAGAAAAATGGAGAAAGAAATTATTTGGTTGAAAACGTTACCGAAGTTCCCGCCTTCGCTTGTATTGCGCTTCTGAAGACCTTCCCTTCCCTTCCATTTCTCCAATTTTCCTGAAACACAAATGGCAAATTTCTCTCTCATTTCTTCTCTGAACTTTTTTATGTTTCTTTTGATCTGAGTTGAAAAATCAATCGTTTCTCATCTTCTTGTTTTGCTGCTCAACAATGTCGTTCTCGGATTCCGATTCGTCCTCCGTTGGGGGACACAACGAGTACAAGAACTTCCGTCAAACCAGTCGTGATCGTAAGCTTTTCTTCGTTTCTCTTAACTTTGAGCCTCAACAATGCCTTTCTGCTGTCTAATTGTTTGAATACTTGGAGTTTGTAGTCTTTGCACAGATTTTCTCATTCAGTACTGAGGCATAAAAGAATCTGAGTTTCTGATATTTTTTTGTGAATGCTAGTCCTCACTCAATTGCATAATCGCATCGAACTTTTCTCAGGATTATTGTACGAAATGCTTGGAGCAGCTAATACGGAGAATTCAAAACCTTGGAGGGTGTGTTCTTCAAAATTGTATTCAATCCTCATTTTATATGTGATATTCAATCCTCATTTTATATGTGATGTGAAACTTGTATCGTTCCTTTTTTGCTGATCCTTCATTAACTTATACGCAGGTACTAATAATGGATAAAGTGACTGTGAAAGTCATGTCTCACTCTTGTAAAATGGCGGATATCACGGACCAAGGAGTTTCACGTACGTTCAAATTTATTTATTTATTTCTTTTCTTTGTATCATTTTTCTTGTGAAATATAGTCATTCATATTTTGGTATGTGTCATTCTAAATTTTGTTCCAATATTTTTCATTATTTTGTAATCGTTGTTCTATGTCTATCCTAAATTCTGTCTCTGCTATTTTTTTCAATATTTTCCATTATCCGTTGTCTCTGTTTATGATGGCTCGTTATTAATTCTTCTTTACTGCAGTTGTGGAGGACCTGTTCAGAAGAAGGCAACCGTTGCCATCGATGGATGCTATTTATTTTATCCAGCCATCCAAAGAGAAGTAAGATTTTTGTTTTTCGTGAAACAAATTGTCATGTTCTTTAGACTGGTAGGCATTCTCTAAAAATCACGATATTGTAATCTATCACTTTGTTTTGCATTTCAAAAATTCAATTCAACTTCAAGTACCCTCTATTTTCATTGACCCTGCAATACTTGTAGATGCATTAGAATTTCTTGTTGTCCTCTTTTGTTTATCCTTTTTTTATTATACTTGCAATTTGTTTTTTCGTGAAACAAATTGTCATGTTCTTTAGGTTGAGTTTACTAAATTTGATTTTTTAAATCATTAGTATTCTCAAGAGGGGGGCATATTTAAATTTTTTTTATATAAATGTATGCTTAGTTTCAGACTTGATTCTGCATTTGTTGAAAGTTAGAAAAGGATTCCCTTTACTTGAATGTATGCTATGAACTCTGAACTCTTTTTAACCGTATCTTTTTCTAGCATGCAGTGTTGTCATGTTCTTGTCTGACATGTCTGGAAGGGAGCCTTTATACAAGAAGTACGTAAAATGGTTTAGTTTTCCCACAACAGTTTTCTTGCAATATTCATATTGGTTATATGCTTCATTTCCTGATTGTTCCTAATGCCTTTATTTATTTATTTATTAATTATAATTTTTTATTTGGGTTCCAGAGCATTTGTATTTTTCAGTTCACCCGTCCCAAAAGAATTTGTCAATCACATTAAGTGTGATACAAGTGTCTTACCCCGCATAGGTGCATTGCGAGAGGTTGGTCATGTCTTCATTTTACTCTTGAAAAGCTTCTTTTGAGATATATGATATTAATCACCATCCTTTCCTTCCTCTGATATCATTTTTCTTTTCTTTGTTTCCTCCAGATGAACCTCGAATACTTTCCCATTGATAGCCAGGTACTTGATACATTCGTTTTTTTATTTCTTCTGATGTTAGGTTCTTAACCCTGTAAGTGTGCTGTGGTTGGAATTATCTCTCTACATTCCTTTTAGTAGACGTTTAGCATAATGCATGCATGATTTGTTATATTTATTAGTCGTTTATGTGGCTTGACTGGGTGAGAGTTAAGGATTCACCATAAGTTGTTTGGACTCGAGGAAGCAAGTCAAGTCTCTTTCTTCCAGATTATTTTTATTTTTTCCTCTCTGTTTTTTTTCTTTAGTTCTAGCATTTTTGTTTTGAAAATTTTGATTGGTTAACTGCAAAAGCATTTTATAATATTTACATCAGATTCATTCATCGCTTTTCCAATTGAGGAATAGAAGTAAAGGGGACACTTCTTTTGTGCTTGCTTATCCTATCTGGGAATCGTTAGATCTTTCAATAAGGACAGGCTATTGAGTTAGATTTGATTAGGGCATAATAGAGATCTTGTAACTAACCATCATGGGTTGGCCTAGTGATAAGAAAGGAGACATAGTCTCAATAAATGGCTAAGAGGCCATGAGTTCAATTCACGGTGACCACCTACCTAGGAATTAATTTCCTAAGCTGACCCAGACACTCATGAATATAAAAAGAAAAAAATAGAGATACTGTAACTTTTTATTATAAATATAATATGGATTATATGATAACATAGTATAAAATATCTGATTGTAATGATAAAAATCTCAAAGAAAGCACCAATTCATTTGCCACGACAACCACTGGGTGAAAACACTAAATTGAAGTAGAAAACCCTTTGAGGATGAAGTTCTCTTGGGGCTGTGGGTTTTTGCAAATGAACTTCTGACCAGTAGTCATCATGGGTTGGCTTAGTCATTGGCAAGGGGCCTTGAGAAATCTAAGAAAATGAGTTCAATTCATAGTGGTCATCTACCTAAGATTTAATATCCTTTCTTGACGCTCAAATACTGTAGGGCCAGTTGAGTTGTCCTGTGAGATTAGTCGAGGTGTGCACAAGCTGGTCTGAACACTCACACATATATATATAAAGAAAAAAATTTATGAGAAGCCGACATCAATTTATCTTGGTTACTTCATTTAGTATTAAGGCTAGAAATCTAAAAGCCAACCATCACCAAGTTTGAAGTATTATAGCATGATGATATTGATACTCATATAAACTAGGCGAACAAGCATCATTTCAAGCAAGAGGTTTAATTAGATAATGTAAAATTAGACTGGAAATTTTGACTGTTATAAAGAAATGAATTGCAATTCTATTATCATAGTTTTAAGATCTTGACCAGGCTGCTTTATCTAGTACCACAGGGACAAGCCATTTGAGGTCAGGAAACTAAAAAATCTTCCACCAAGGAGGAGCGTAGAATATATGCCTTCTATTTCTCCAGCTTGCTTATTACAATCAAACAATGAGTGATGCTTTTACATCTTCCATGTCCTAAGTTTTTGTGTCCTAAGTTTTTGCTTCACTTTTTGGTTTACAATGAACAATGAACTGACTATGACTTTAATGCAGGCCTTTATCACTGATCAGGAAAGGGCATTAGAAGATCTTTTTGGTGATATTGAGAATTCTCGTAAATTAGATAATTGCTTGAACACAATGGCAACGAGAATCGCTACTGTTTTTGCCTCACTAAAGGTATGCCACCTTAGGAATGATGTGTCTAACTAAGCTTTCTATTTGTGATTTGTTTTGTGCTTTTATTGAGTTAGAATTATGTATTAGACTAGAGCGATTATCTGTTGCTGCACTAGCTACTATGATTTAGCAGCAAGCATGCCCAGCTGACTTAATACTCCAATATTTTCTTGCTCTGCTTTGGTTTCCTCCCCGCTTAACTTCTTAATTTTAAGAACTATAGCAGACATTCAGCTAACATTTATTCTATATGGCTGTATAAGTGTATAAGAAGACATTTAATTTCTATTGTTTAACTTAAATTGGGGGTAATTATGAAAAGCCTTTATCACCGGCTTTCTACATCAAATTATTACTTTGTCATGGATCAAAGCAATCAAAGCTAACAAACTGCAATTGTTTTTGTATTTGATGTTTAGTGATTGATACTAATGAAATCCTTTCCCTTCCTTAGGAGTTTCCATTTGTGAGATATCGAGCTTCCAAGGCTTTAGATGATCCCACTGCAGCATCACTTCGTGAATTAGTGCCCACAAAACTTGCAGCTGCCATCTGGAACTGTATTTCAAAGTATAAAACTACCATTCCCAACTACCCTCAGTCTGAAACATGTGAGCTGCTCATCTTGGATAGATCCATTGATCAGGTTACTTTAATTTCTGTTTCAAGTGATGATGTAAATTTTTGTCTGGTAGTTTATTTAATGTTCTGAACTCAAACTACAGATTGCCCCTGTTATTCATGAGTGGACTTATGATGCTATGTGTCGGGATTTGTTAGAAATGGACGGAAATAAGTACATATATGAGGTATGAACCTTACTAGTTGATGTGCCAAATTCGCTCTCTTGTTCAATTTCCCTGCGTTTTCCTTTTTTTTTTTCCAAATATAAATTTGTACACAATGACTTCATAGGTATCCAGTAAGACAGGAGGTGCACCCGATAAAAGAGAGGCCCTTTTGGAAGACACTGATCCAGTTTGGCTTGAGCTTCGACATACACATATTGCAGATGTATGCCTTATCCTATCCATTAAAAATTTCCTCTATCCTATGATTTGTTGGTTAATTGGCTCTTTTTACCAACTGTATAACAGGCTAGTGAACGTTTACACGAGAAGATGACCAGTTTTGTATCTAAAAACAAAGCTGCGCAAATTCATCAAAGTGCAAGGTTCATTTCAGTGCTGTTGAGCCTTCTCAGATTTCACTTTTATTTAAAATAAAATATAAGTTTGTCATGGATTTTAGTTCTCTAATAGTCATCACGTCAATTTGACACTACTTTCACTGGCTCTAAATTGAAGATGTTCTGTTTTCCGTCTTTCATCTTGCTACCTCTTAAATGTTGAAGTTGCTCTTTGCAGAGATGGCGGTGAAATTTCTACTCGAGATTTACAAAAAATGGTTCAAGCTTTACCACAATACACAGAACAAGTTGAAAAGATTACTCTTCATGTTGAGGTTCGTTTCTCATGCCTCAAGAGGTTATGTTGCTTTTCCACTTTGAGAACTAATCTTATCTGTGATTAGCTCATTCCCCTTTTTGCATGTTCTGGAAATTCAGATTTGTAAGTTAATATTACATTTGTCAACTGTTGAGCTGAAATATATAATTAAGTTGAGAAGATATGATCGCTTGGGTTTGATTAGAGGCCAACACTTGTTAAAATAATAAACTATCGCATTGTTTTCTGTGTTGACCGTTATCTTTTTTATTATTTGATATAGATTGCTGGAAAAATAAACAAACTGATTAGAGAAATGGGACTTCGAGACCTTGGACAATTGGAGCAGGATTTGGTTTTTGGAGATGCCGGAGCTAAGGATGTTATTAGCTTCTTAAGGACAAATCAGGTCATATACTGAAAGGGGTGAAGATACATAGTCAAATATGGTTAGAAAAGATCTTGTCAATAATTAATCATTCTTCAACTTTCTCTATTCCTGTGCAGAATGCAAGTCCAGAAAATAAATTACGTTTGTTGATGATTTATGCGTCTGTCTATCCTGAAAAGTTTGAGGACGACAAAGCTTTAAAGATAATGCAGGTAACAGAGAGATTTATTTTGTCTAAAAAGGATTTTTATCCATAGAATGCTAAGCATTTCTCCTTCTCATAAACGAAGTGTGTAAGCAGAAAACTTCTGTGCTAAAGAAATGATTGTGCTTAGACAGTTGAAATACTAAATAATTCTGAAGAAACTAACCGAAAAAAATGGGAAGGAGTTACGGAGAGGGGACACTAGAAGAATTTTTATCAATGGAAGAAACAGTTCAGATCAAATTGTTCAATTTATATATACTTTTGTACATCTTATAGAACCTCACTTAAGTTATTATTTATGGAACATAAATGAGATAGGAATCTGTTGCAGTTGGGCATTAGCCATTTTAACCATTTCACCTCCTTTTAGCTTTCTTACTCATCTTCTCCTTGTGCGTTTGATCTCTACTTTAAAGATTGGTAAATCTTTTAGTACTAGTTATTTGTCTAGCTTTGAAAATAGCTGCATTTACCAATACTTTCAATTTTATATTAGTTGGCTAAGCTATCAACTGAAGATATGAAGGTAGTGAAGAACATGCGGTTGCTGGCAGGGTCGGATTCCAAAAAGGCATCATCAGCTCATAGTTTCTCCTTAAAATTTAATGCACAAAAGGTAAGCATAAGTTATTTCCAGATATTGTTCAAGTTCAAATGTTGAAATTTAGAGCAACACGTGTGCAAGCATTCTGATGATTTAACACTTTTTTTTTTATTATCAGACTAAACAAGCAACAAGAAAGGACCGTACTGGTGAAGAAGAAACATGGCAACTATTTCGATTTTACCCCATGATTGAGGTTTGCTAATGAGGAGCTTTTCTTACCTTTTGGTTAAAGTATTTAACTTCCGGTTTGTATCATTTGATATTATTGTTATTTGTCTCATCCATCAACATTATCAACTTTGAAGTTGATATGAAAGGGGAAAAGAAATTTAAGCCCTTCCATCTAAAAGGAAGCAAATGGGTTATTGAAATTGACCGATCTCTATGAAAAACAATTTTGATTTTCAATGATGACATGATATCTGACGGATTTTATGTTTATCAATTTCATGATCTCTTATCAAAAAAGAAAATGATCGTTTTATGTACTTGGTACTTTGATCTATTACTTCGACGGATTGTAATGTAGTAACAATTATATAGTTCAAGAAGAAATATAGAGACCAAAATAGCTCATAATAGGAATGCCTTCGTTGTAAAGAACATGAAGTAAAACCAAGTTGATCTTGGCATTGCCTGAAGACTAAACTTGCAAAACTATGGTCAAATACTTATAAACATCTGTTTTTCTTCAGGAGCTTATTGAAAATTTGTGCAAGGGTGAAATATCAAAAAGTGAATATTCATGTATGAACGAACCTCCTCCAGCGACTGAAAAAGCTGCCCCAAAAGGTCCTCAGAGTGCAACTAGCCAGACAGGTCAATCTACTGGTGGCCCAAAATCAATGAGATCAAGACGAACAGCAAACTGGGCACGATCCAGTATCTCTGACGATGGATACGGAAGGTCTGTCAATAAGTCTTGAATTTTTATTTTATTTTCCCTTAATACTCAGTTGTTTTGGTTGGACCAACTATTGAAATGAGCCAAGACACTTTAGTTTGGGTAATGTGTACAATGCCGGTTAGCAACAATAGACATGTGTCAAATATTAGTTGTACAAAATGACACTTGTTAGGCAAACATTAGACATTGTAATAAAATAGGGCAAAAATAATAATTTTTGAGATTGTACATCAAACTCATTTTCCAAAGCATAAAAATATGTAAACTTATTGAGTTTGAACTTCTTTCAACAAAATTATGAGTATTTAGAAGAAATTGTATATTTTAATAAATGTGTCATGTAATGCCCACGTCTTAGATTTTCAAAAATGGCTTGTCACCCAGTCATGTCTCACATCCATACTTTTAGGATTTAATTGTTCTCGATGATTTTGTGATTTCCAATCTAATTTATGTTGCCAGATATATTTATATATTTGTTTTGGGGATTAATATTTTCATATCTCGAGTGTTTCAAAGCTTTAGCATTCAAGTTCATCAATAAAGACTATGAGCATGTTACAGTGACTCTATTTTGAGAGCTGCAACTCTTGATTTTAAGAAGATGGGACAACGTATTTTTGTTTTTATTGTTGGTGGGGCTACTCGATCCGAGGTATGATTTTCTGCACCCATGCTCTTGCTTCGTCCCAATTAATTCGGCATCCGTTCCTGCAATTGATCTTCAATTGATTTTGGTTTTGTATTGTTGTTACTTTCAGTTGCGAGTTTGTCATAAGCTCACAGCAAAACTAAGAAGAGAAGTAGTGCTAGGTTGCTCCAGTTTGGATGATCCTCCCCAATATATTACGGTACAAATGCGCCGCCCATTACCTTAATTTTCTTCTTCTGATTGGCATGACATATAATATAAAGCTCTGTTGCTGAGTTACTGTCTAACTTTTACCTCTATTTTTTGTCTCCCCCCACCATAATTGAGATTTGTATGTGTGTAGTCATTCTAGCTTTTTATGTTGTCTATTGACCATTAATATTTTAGATGGTTTATTAGGAAGAAATTAGCCAAAAAGATTAGAGACTTTGGCCCAAGTAAAAGCAAAAAATAAAAAAATAAAAAAATAATGTACGCTAAGAGAGAAGCCCGATAGCTGGTTTTTATTTATTAAGATTTAAAAGAAAAAAAAACATTTTCTATCCTCTAAAATCATTGAAGAAGCTACACTATACATACTTTACATAAAATTTGATTTGATTTAAAAAGCAATTCCACTAATTATTCCAAACACACTCAACTTTATTTAGTACACCATGAATTTGTTTTGTTAGCCTAACTAACTTTAGTTCAAACCAGGGCATTTCAATATTGTTTTTAGTGAGTTTATTGGCATATATTGGCGGCTCATTTTCCTCTACACCTCACAATATGTTTGGCAATATTGCAGAAATTGAAGCTGTTGTCGGAAAGAGACGTTTCAGTGGAGCCCCCCAAATTTTAGTGGTCGTTCTTATCTTATAATTAAGAGCGGTTCTCACCAACTATACAATGATTCAATTTTAACTCTTTTCCACGTGTCAATACGAGCATAGCTCAATTGACATAAAGTATGTATTTTCGACCAATAGGTCAGAGGTTCGAACCCCCATCTCACGTAATATTGTTGTACTAAAAAAAACTCTCCTTGTATTATTATTCTCGTTATATTGGTGTGTACTACTGCTTAAAGCTAACACCATTTCCCCTTTACAACAATTTAACATACAGTTGTGATTACGGAGGAAGTGAAATAAACTTCAAACACATTATAAATCATATTTGTAATCTTTTATTTCTTCTCTCTTTTTTTCCCCTTTTCCCATTTTTCTTTGAAGGTCTGCATTTTTGTTTTTAATGAATTTAGAATACAAGAATAACTGTTGTAAAGAAGGTTGTCAATGTTGTAAAACTATTAGATTATGCTTGATTGACTATAAATGTGTTGAACTCATAATTTGTGTTTCTAATAGTCATTTAAATGTATACAAACAATTTTTTAGTCCAAAAATTATTTAGTGAAATGTTATAATGTGATTATTTCTTAATAACCATTGGATATATATTTAAAAAATTTCATACTTCTAATAACAATTAGATATAAATTTAAAGTATTTTTTTTCAGCTTTTCTCTAATACATTAAAGGGTAAGAATGTTGATTCTATCAAACAATTTCTTCAATATAATCATGGCATATTCATATACCTATTGTACATTTATCCTTTTTTTCTTTTTAAAAATATAACAATTACATGTTATATCTATTATATATTTAAAAAAAATAATAAATTAGTAGTAATTTTTTTGTTTTCTTAAAAATCTGTGAATACTAGAAATAAAAAATGAGAATGTAGGTGGTTGTATATAATTTTTCAAGTCTTGAAAAATCTAAATTTATCAAAAATGAGTCTATGAGATTAAAAATTCGATTCATATGAAAATTAAAACGAAAGTATATTGTTCGATCTAAAGAAATCAAACCTCATAGTCACTAGAACAGTTAGGAAAACAACGGTTAGTTTACATGTGTGAATCTGGTGGGCGGTAACGGTCCTCGTAGAAAGCGCGCCAAAGGACTTCAATTGGTCCCACCTCAAACGGGGCTTTATAGTAATATCGTACCCTGTTCCCAATTCATCTCTCTCTCGCTCTCAGAGGGGTTAGGGTTAAGGTTTTAGCAGAGAGAGTTCTGCAACTCTCTCCTTGGTTGGGTCTCCACCTTACTCAAACATGGCTTTCTGGGTAAAACTTGTCTGTCCCTTGCATTATCTTCACCATCTCTTTCTTCTTCTTCTTCTTCTTCTTATTATTATTATTTAAATTTTTTTCCCTTCTGCTCTATCTTCTATATTGATGGTGTGTTTTTTTTTGTAGGGAGCTTTTGATTTTATTTGACTTGATTTTCTGAGGTTTGTTTGAGTTTTCTCATTTCTGTTTGTTAGTTTCCCAGGAACTGAAGTGAAGCCTGGAAAGCCCTTTACTCAAAAGTTTGATGACTTCAAAGGAAGGCTTCATGTTTCACTGGTAATGATTACAATCTTCACGCTTTGTTCCCTCTGGTTAGGATTTAGAGCTGAGTTGCCGTATTTTCTTGGTTATTAGCTGATTAACAGTTGTGTAGAGTTTTGTTTTTAGCTCTAGGATTGGTAAATGTTAATTGAATTTAATATTCTTCATCTTAGTTTCTTATCAGAAGAAGGAAAAAACAGGAGACTCCTTTAGTTCTTCTCATTGATGTTGTGCGGTATCTGGATATTTGCAGGCAACATTGGGGTTTGGTACAGCAACAAAGAAGAGCGTTCTTCAGTGTAATGTGGGGAATAAGAGTCCTGTCTATCTATGCTCATTGTTTCCTGAGAAGACTGAGTGTTTGCAACTAAATTTGGAATATGAAGAGGCCGATGAAGTTATTTTTTCTGTTATCGGTCCTCGAAGCATTCACCTTTCAGGTATATTTCTAGGCAGTTGCCGTCACAATAATGTAAATGATGATAACACGTATCCATTCATTCATGCAGCAGGGTGGATAACTGTTTTACCTCTGTAAATTGTATTTATTTATGTATAGTAGCTCTTTTTTGTTGTAGTACTTGCCATCCTTCAATTATCAAGAATAGTAGGTAAAGATAGGAAATATATAATGTTTTTCAGCTTTTTTTATACCTCCAGGATAGGATGGGCATCGCTCATATTTCAAGTTAGTATAATTATATTGCTTGTGTTATTTGAGATGCCCAATTCACTAAGCATATATACCATATATCTATGACAATAAATTACCATGTTTTCTGCCCTCTCCCTCTTACCCTTGGTTTGATTTTTTAAAGTAAAAATGGGAAATACAATTATTGGAGTTTGTCTTGGCCCTTGGGAATGTTGATTGCATTGTTTCATGGTGGATTTTTGTTATCTTTCTTTAACTAACTAAATAAAAAGAGAATCCTATGGAGAAGATATTGCAAACACTGAAACACAGAGCTCTGAGTATGCTGACGAAGACAAGTATGAGGATAGTTTTATCAATGACGAGGATCCAGAAGTTTTCTCCCCTTCTCCTATTTCAAATGAGGAAGGTTTGTATTCTGATTGCGTTACTACCCCTCTCTCCCTCTTTCCCTCTCTCAAGTAACTGTATGTACAAATGTTATTTTAGTACAACAATTGCGGGTGGGGGATTGAGTATGTACAGATGTTATTCTAATCTCAAATTGGAACTTGATATGCTTTTAAGATTATTTATTAGGCAATTAGCTTATTCTAATGTTTTAGATTCTCCAGGGCATAAGTTTGATGTGTCTAGGTCCAATAACTTACCCTTGTATGTTACGGTAGCTCTCACATACTATATCTTTTTATTTTTTTTTGTTCACGGTAGCTCTCACATACTATAGCATATTCCCACGGTACTCAATTTGCGTTGTATGTCATGAAATTTAAATTACCAAAAAATAATTTTTTAGATATAGGTTTGTATTTGTATCCTTTTAGGTGTTTGTAACTTGTTAGGAATTTAAGATCTCGTAACAAATTCTTATTAGCTAAATGGCTTTGGTGTTTCACTTCTAAACCTAGATCCCTTTGGCACAGGATTATTGTTAGTAAACATGGGCCCCACCCTTTTGAGTGGCTATCTAAAGGGGTTAAAGGCTCGCACTGGAAATTGTGGAAGATTATCTCGAAGGATCTCCCTATTTTTGCTCAATTTGTCCGTTGTGTGGTGGGGGAGGGGAGAGAAACTTATTTTTGGAAAGACTGTTGAGTGGGAGAGAGGCCTCTCTGTTCCCTATTCTCTTGTTTGTATCATTTGTCTGATCTTAAAAACCATTTTTTCGTTGATTTCCTTATGTGGTCTGGGAGCTCTTATTCTTTCTCTTTTGGGTTCCATTGTGCTCTTTCCAATAGGGAAACGACGAACGTGGTTGATCTTCTTACATTACTTGAGGGCCACCCTTTTAGGTGTGGGAGAAGAGATGTGAGGTTCTGGAAATCTGATCCTTTGGAGGGATTCTCCTATAAGTCTTTCTTTCGTAAGTTGATTGATCCTTCTCCCGTAGGTTTGTTTGTCTTTTCGGTGTTGTGGAGGATTAAGATTCCAAGGAAAGTGAGGATTTTTTAACTAGCAAGTCTTACATGGCCATGCTAATACGATGAATCGGCTTAAGAGGAAGTTACCCTCGCTTATGGGTCCCTTTTTGTTGCATTCTCTGTCGGAAGGTAGAGGAAGACCTTAACCATCTTCTTGGTCGGTGTGAGTTTTCTAGTTCGATTTGGGACTCTTTGTTTCAGACGTTTGGTGTTTTGGGAGCTCACCACAGAGATGTGAGCGTGTTGCTTGAGGAGTCCCCTCCCAACTCGCCTAGTGGGGAGAAGGGTCGTTTTCTTTGGCTTGTTGCGGTGTGTGCTATCTTGTGGATGGTGTGGGGTGAGTGGAACAATAGGGTCTTTAGAGGTGTGGAGAGGGACCCTTGTGTATTATTATGTTTCTTTGTGCGTTTTGATTTCGAAGGCTTTTTGTAATTGCTCTTTAGGTCTTATTTTGCATAGTTGGAGCCCTTTCTTATAGAGGGTGCCCCTCCTCTTTGTGGGCTGATTTTTTGTTACCCTTGTATTCTTTCATTTTTTCTCAATGAAAGTGGTGTTTTCATTAAAAAAAAAAAATATTGTTAGATTTTGTGAGCATTAATAATCTTAACGGAGGAATTTAATTTCACTTTTTGTGTTAGAAAATGACGTAATTTATCTGGTTCAGAGATATAAGTCTTTGCCTTAGATGTTAGTGATCTAGGTGCCTTTTTTGGCCCGGAAATGCAACATGTTTGCTTGGTGTTGCTCCACATCATATCTCCTCTCTATATATATTTCAATGATTTTTTTTTAAATTCTAAATTAATAAAATATATTGATATTTTATTTTTATTCTATGAGACAGAAGTTTTGATTTTCCATATTTAGTAGAAAGTCAGATCATACTGATCACAATGTGATTATGCTATTCATTAGTTTGACCCTTCTCAATCTGGTGATTATAGATGAAACTTTTGGCAAGAACAAAAACAGAAATAAAACTCGCAACTGTAGGCGGCTCAGAAAGAGCTATCAATCGAGTGAATCTGATGATGAAGATAATTCTCAACCTAAGAATATTGTAAAATCTGGGATTCCTTTCTCAGAATTGGAAAGTTTAGATGAAGACAACCATCCCATATCCTCCTTGTGCAATAACAGAACCAAGGGAGAGAATCCTGCGGCTGCAGAGGAAAAGGAAGCAAAAGAACACAAAGTCTTACATGAAAGCAGTGATTTGAAGACAGAATTTGATGGTGATTTTGTTACCAGAGTTAATGGAAATACTGATAGTATTATTGATGATGGTCAGCTGAATGGGTGAGTTCCTGGCTATAAAAGTTGTCACATAATCAATTTGCTTTCTTTTCTTAATAAAGTCAAACCTTAGGTTTGTGTAACAAGGTAATTTATGACTTTCTCTGAGAAATGTTTTGGAAGGTTATGAATCCATGCTACTTTATAAATATAGTTAAGGCAAGGGCTTAAGGCCTCTTTATCATATCGGCTTAGAGGTCTTAAGTTCGATACTTCGGGTGAGCTTAATACCAAAATTCCTTTATGTCTCCCAGGTATAAGGGGAGCAAAACTCAAACTCCAAGTTATCAAAAAATAAAATAAATTAAATAAATACAGTTAAGGACTTTCTTGAGAACATCTTGAATAGGATTTGTCCGATAGGTTGTCCATTGGTGTTTTTGAGTTTCAAGGGACTATCTGCTTTTGTTATTCACTTATCATATTTGAGCATTGGATGTAGGGAATTAGGCTTGCCAATCAATTCTTCTGAAGTAAGCACAAAAGTTGGTAGTAAACAAAAGAAGAAACGGAAAGGAGAGCAGTCTAAGAGAAAATCTGTTGAAGCTGATGGTAATAGTTGCAGTTGTGCCACTTCAGGAGTTGAGATACAGCAAGATGAATCGAAGATGGATAACACAGTCAATACTGTGTGCGAAGAGAAACAGGAGACTGTGTGAGTATTAGCTTCATATATTCATATTTGCTAAATTACAATCACCCGAGTTATTCTAGTATATTATGTATTTTGGCAGCCTGCTGACTACCCTATTTCTTCTTTCGTGATTTTGCTATTATTCAAATATCAAGTACTGGAGCTGAGCTACTTGATAATTTATCATTCCCTTCAGCTGATGTGGGCCATGAAGATAGTGAGAGACCAAAAAAGAAAAAGAAGAAAGGGTCAGAGCAAGGGAAAATCATTGAAAATGACAGTACATGTGATCATAAGCCTGACAAGATGGACCAAGATGTGCAACCTACTTTTGATCAGTAAGTGTACGATCTCTTTAATTTTTAAGTTGGTACCTGAGTTAACAAATTGGATTATGTGATACTGCATTTTTGTCACTCTTTTGCTTGAAACAGGAGGGAAAGATAATGCACCTCAGCTTTAATGCTAATGCTTTTTTGATGAGATATCCCTAATTCACTGGACAAAAGCTGTCACCTAGAAAATGAATTAAAATTATTGAAACTTATTTCATTTGAATTCTCATGGTAAAAACAATCCAAAATTTTCTTCTGTTATGTTTATAATAGAAACATATACCTCAACTTGGAGAGGATGGAATTTTCTAGATCATCTATCTGGAATCTTATTTGATGAGGGTGAGGCCTTGGTTTCTTGCTTCCATCCTCTGTTCACTAGCGAATATTGTCAAAGGGGTCTTTGGTCCTGCAGCTAGGAATAAAGCTCACTTCCTCTCATTCCACTTTGTACCTGCAAAGTTGCAAGCTTGAGTGTCCTCATTATGTGTGCCACAATGTCTTTGGACGCCCTTGTTCCTAATACACAATTATTACATATTATCGTAGCATTATCATATTACTAATTTCAATTTTTTCCAACTGCATTGTGTTCAGGACTGAAAACCATCCTATGACAAAGAAAATAGCCAAGAAGAAAAGGACCAAAGCAATAGAAAACGGGGATTCTTTGAAGTCAGTTATATCACTTTCTTCAGCTGGTGCAGAGAAATCAACCACAGAAACTGAGGATAAGGAAAGTAATGGTGTCTCGAAGTCATCTCAAGCTAGAACTTTACCGAGTGGCTTGGTTATTGAAGAACTAGAAGCTGGGAAACCAAATGGAAAAGTTGCAACTTCAAAAAGAAAGGCAAGATCCACCTGACTTGAATATACAGATTTGTAATGCTACTTTCTTTACTACTGACACAAGTTAGAATGTCCTTCATATGCTTTTGCGCTGCTTGGTTTCAGATTAGTGTGCTTTATGTTGGTAAGTTGAAGCAGAGTGGTGAAATAGTTGACTCAACGAATGACAAGCCTCCTTATAAATTCCGCTTGGGTAAGAAGATCTGATTTGTAACAATTTGTCAGTGATCTGTTTCCCTCTTTCTAATTAAATTATCTTTTATATCTTGCTTCCTCCAGGAACTGGGCATGTTATTGAGGGTTGGGATGCTGGTCTTGATGGTACAAATCATATGGCCAAATTTCAAAAAACTTTTTTTTCCCATCTTTTTTAATAGCTTAGTATGATGAATATATCTTCTGCACATAAATCCTCAGGCATGCGAGTCGGCGAGAAACGAAGACTTACCATTCCACCCTCAATGGGGTATGAGAGAAGTCATTGTTCTTCCTCCCTCTGCACCGACTTTTAGCTTCATCACTTAAGATGTTTATGTTCTATTGCAGATATGGGAATGAAGGAGATGGAGGAAATATACCACCTGATTCGTGGCTTGTGTATGATGTCGAATTGGTAAAGGTCCATTAGTTGATACACATCTCTTTATTGCTAAAAATACGGGTATGTGTCTTATTGAAGTAGTGAAATACCAAAGCTATGGCTAATAATAGAAAGGTATGAGTGAGATGTGAGCTTTAGTTAGACGTTGTGGAAATTTTGGTATACATAGCTAAGGGAGGGGATTGTATTTGGCTTATCTGCCTGTAGTTACCTTATTTTGATTTGTCATTTGAGCTGAATATGCTGAATAGGGAAATTAATAGAATTTTATTCTTTTTTAGACCATTACTTTACATTGTAAAGGTGGAGATTCAATCTCTTAACCATGAAGAAAGGTTATTAGTGTCTTAAATGTCTTAAATGTTGAACTATGTTCTTAAATTAGCATACATTAGTAGAGGTTGGAACAATTGAGTGTACTAATAAAAATTTGTTTAATCAACTTTGAAATGGTTGTACCCTTGAGAAAAATGAAAACTTTTTAAGTAGAGATTAGTATTCTTTTTAAAGTGAAATTTGATGGCATATTCCTCTGATGAAGGATATTTGAAGTTTGTTTGATTTGATTTATATTACATTTTTTTTCCTTCAAATCATCTTAGTAAACTTTCTCAACCAATCCAAATTAATTTACCATGGGAACCTAACCATAATGGATTTGAGTTGTATTAATTGAATAGACTCATAATGATTTTGATTTTCTATTTTTTTAAATTTTGTTTGTTTTTTTTCTCACAATTTCTTTATTAATTAATATTTTGTGCCTAGTTTAAAGATTAAAATTTTTTTTTGCCAAATTTTAAAAATATAATTAAGTCTTAAAAACTACTTTTTTTTTCCTTCAAATTGGCTTGGATGAAACTTGAATTAGAAATACAATTCGAAGAAACTTGAATTAGAAATATATATATGTAAGCTTAATTTTTCAAATAGTTATCAAATGGAGTGGATTAATTTTTCAAATAGTTATCAAATGGAGTGGATTGACAGGAAGTTTTTGATGGTTGAAAATCCTTAGTACTCTAACAAAATGCAATTATGTTGGGTGAATTGAAATGACTTTTT
This sequence comes from Lagenaria siceraria, assembly GCA_002890555.2. Classification (NCBI taxonomy): domain Eukaryota; kingdom Viridiplantae; phylum Streptophyta; class Magnoliopsida; order Cucurbitales; family Cucurbitaceae; genus Lagenaria; species Lagenaria siceraria. The sequence goes on from CM016488.1 coordinate 26,468,818, forward strand.
CCCAAGTGTATTAATAAGGTCAAACTAGTTCTATACTTTTGCTAGATGCACTAATCAAGTGCTTCTTCTAAAAGTACCTTCATGTATTTGGTTGGTGCTTCAAAAAAGAATCTTCTTTTAACTAAACATTTGATCGTCAAATCAAAGTAAATTAAGTTGAAATCGTAAATAGAGGTGAAATTTTTTTTCTTAGTCCTATCAAAATATGTCTGACACTATGATACATTGTTTACCATTCAAGCTCGATTAATAATTTGGGAGGCAAAAGTTATGCAAAATAAAGCAAACATGCTAATCAAGATAAAAGACGAGGTTAGAGAGCAAATTGATGCATAATTTTTTACCCTAGTCAATCACTCCGACTAAACATTGTTATTGTGCCAAAGTCTTGTTTGTTTTGTTTTGTTTTTAATTTTTTATATTTTTTTAACAAATCCTCTTAAATGAAACAATTACTCTATTAGCATTTTTTTCCTTTCAAAATAAAGTCAAATGCTTTCTTTAAAAGCACGTTAAGTGCCCTTTTTTTTTTTTTTTTCTTTATTTACTTTCAAAATTTCTCAAACTACCGTTGATTATTGAAAATTTTAGTCGAGAGAAATATGTGTAGTCATCTGTTAAAAGCAAAATTAAAAGAGAATTTATTAGATATTTTTTTAAATAATTAAAAATATGTAATTTTAAAAATAATAAAATTAATTTTAACCATTAAAAAAAGTTATTATAAAAATATCAAATTATTTATAAATATAGAAAAATTTCACTATCGCCATTAGATAGTGATACACTTTTATCACTAATAAATAAGTAATAAATTTTTTTATATTTTTAAATATTTTAACTCATTCTTTTATATTTAAAAACAGATCCGAAACATACTTCTAAACTAGTAAATTAAACTATTTTTTTAGAAGAAAAATAAAAAATGAAGAACGTTTTGAACACGAGTTCTTTGCATTGAATAAAAATATTGATGGCGTGAAAGGCTTTGGTACCTTTTTGATTTTCCAAGGTCAAAAGAGATGATGGTCATGCGCGTACCAAATTTCGGCTGCTTTATAATATAAATACCGCTCCAAACCAAATTCAATTCATTCCCAATCCTGAGCTGGTGGACGGAGACAGTTTTTTTTTTCCTCTGAAGCTCTTCTCAATCTCAATGGCTTCAATGGCGTCTTCAAGCTCTTATTGTTTCTGCAACCATTACAGAAATGCTCGCTTACGCTCTGCTTCCATCTCCACCTTCCCCCGTATCCTCCTCTGTCACCAACAGCAAAACCGCGACAAATCCGCTGAAAATATCAATCGAAGGTACTCTCTCTCTCTCTCTTTATCTCTCTCTGTTTCGTTAAGAGAACTGAAGTTTCTAAATGTGAATCGTTTCGTCTTGAAGGGAAATAGTATTGCGGAGCAGCGAATTAGCGGTCATTGGAGCGATTTTTAACTTGAGGTATGTCCACACATTTCCTTGTTCTTGTTTCTCTGCTTAATGTTGGTGTGTATTATTAGTCTTCAGACGAAACTAGTTTTGATATTATCTTCTTCTTGTTTGAGAAATGAAAATCGGAGCGTGTTTTTCTATTCGACGAATTGCTGGTAGAGTTTCTGTTGCTGCTGTGGTTGAAGTTTAATGATATGTGTTAACTTTGTTTGTGACTTGGAAACCTCATCTTCTTATCTGATTTTGTGGTGTTAATTTATCAATTTGTTCATGTTTCTTTTTCAAGTAATACCCTTCTCTTTGCAACATTGGAAAATTTGTTCAGATTGTACGGGTGTCCATTTTGTACTCTTGAAACTTCCTATTTGGTAATTGTACATTTGTACTTGAACTTGTTGATTACAATGCTTACAACAGGTACATTAGCAGCCGAGCCCACATCGTTGCTGCGTGCCATTCTTCAATACCATACTTTTTGAGTCTAGTATACTTTCTAAGTCAAATTTAAAAGACAAACAAATTTTCAAAAAACTACTATATATATATATATATATTTTTTTTTTTTTTTCTTTTTGTTGTCGTTGTTTTTCAATTTTTGGTTTAGATTTTGAAAAGATGTGTTAGGAAAAGGTTAACGAATGAAAACAAGGGGAAGTAAATTTTGGGGATTTGGCTCTTGTTTTAGGCAGGGATAAAAGTTTTGATTGAGCAATGTAATCTGTGTTTCATGCAGTGGGAAAAAGCCTGAATATCTTGGTGTCCAGAAAAACCAACCAAGTTTGGCACTGTGTCCAGCAACTAGGAACTGTATATCTACTTCAGAAAATGTCAGCGATCTCACCCATTATGCTCCACCATGGTAAATCCATTTCCCCACTAAATTCCTGTTCATTTAAGTTTCAATGAAGTTTTGAAAATAACTCTCAACACATTTAAGTTTCTCTTGCGTAAAATAACACATTTTCTTACTCTTAGTCTTACCAAAAAGTAAGAATAGTTTCAATTATTATTGAACAGAAAAGTTGAATAGTATATATTTATAGTGGATATTTTAGTATAAGTTTGACTGCGTTTAAGATTCTGCTTTCAAATGTCTGCATCACACTTTTTTTTTTTTTAAAGTGATGATTTTAACATGTGATAATGTGAAAATAGTTCTTGATAGAGGACTAAACAGGAAATGATCATATGATGATATGTTGGCCAAACCATACTGAAAAGTCAAAATTAAGCACAACACGTTAGACCTTTGTAGCCCACATTATCTAGGAGGGCACCACTTTTTCACATTTAACAGGGAAATCAATCTTTTTTTGGAACACAAAACACGTGCCTTTTCTTATTTATGATTAAAAAATGGAATGTGATCAATATTGATATAACGATTCACATTTTTATTATCTTTAGTTGAAGAATACTATCATGGGCGGTAAGGTAAAGCTTTTATCATAAGCAAAGTTGTCAGCTCAAGTGACAAGAGGTTAATCCTTTTGTTAGCAGGACTACTTTGTAATTAGTCTCACGTCAGTATGAATCTATTTTTAAACATGCCTCTTAACTTACAACTCTATTATGACAATTTTGACCTTTTGAAAGATACTTTGCTTCCAATTTCTTGTGCCTAACTTAACTGGTTAAGATGGTATATTCTCTAGGTTAAATATTCAAATTTCTACCCACAATTATGAATTAAAACAAAACAAAAATACCGTATAAGCTCATGGTGAAGCTTAATACTATGTAATCAAGAATTTATAAACTCAAATCTATTTGATTACCTTACCTCAATAGTTCTAAGATTGATGAGATGTCTCGAGATCTTGTTGGTTTGATTCTATGTTCCGAGGATTGTCATGAGTTATGATTATTGAATTCCATTTAATTTTTAATTTTGGCAGGAATTATAACCCAGAAGAAGGAAGAGGAAAGAAAGATCCTAAAAGCAGAGAAGTGGCAATGCAGGAACTTATCCAAGTGGTAAAAACCAAGAACCTCACCTTCCTTTTTAAATTCGCAGCTTATTTTGCTGTAACGAAAATGGCAATCGATTAGTGTCGGACTGTGAAATCTTTTGTTTCATTGCAGATAAAATCGACAAAACCCGACAAGTTTATGCCGAAGATAATAGAGCAGAAAGATGACTATTTATTAGTGGAATATGAAAGTCCCATACTAGGGGTACGTTTAAGTTTATAACTCTTTTGTGAAGTATAGACAGCCTTATGGCACTAAGGGAAAGTGACTAATTTTCTTTGTACAAATTAGTTTGTGGACGACGTCGAGTTTTGGTTTCCACCAGGCAAGAAGTCGATAGTAGAATACCGATCAGCATCCCGAATCGGAAACTTTGATTTTGATATCAATAGAAAGAGAATCAAGGTGAGTAAATCCCCAACAACAGAAATTAGAAACAGCTTTTTTCTTTTTTTTTGCATCTTTTGCATCTGACTTCATTTGATTATCCCCCAACAAAGAGTATTTATTTAGTCCACTGATTCTTGGCTTGGCATAATAATTTCAGGCTCTTAGACTGGAATTGGAGAAGAAAGGATGGGCTCCAGTAGAAAGCTTTTAAAAAGAAGGGATAACTCTTTTTACATAGTTCTTACTGCCATATTCATTACATTTCACAGTACAGGAAAATTAAATATTTGTTGAGGAGATTCCTCCATTGCAATACAAAATTATGTGAAATATTAAATGGAGGGTGATTCTTTTTTATGACAATCCCTCCTATATAGCATTTCAATCTGTTTGTATAAAAGGCCTAAAGTTGGCCACCACAAACTTGTATTCCATCGTAAGGTGTGTTGAGTGATGGGTGAAATAGTGAGAAATAAGAAGTTATGAAGTCTAGGGAGTTGTAAACGACCGGGGCCTACCATGTAAGGAATTGATAAGATATAAAGTTGATATTTTTTAATAGTGGGATCCACCAACTCCTTGGGCCAAACAAGGACTGGAGTTCAATACTTCGACTTTCCAACTCCTTGAACTAAACACATTCTAAAGGATAAGATTCGTTAGCCCAGTGTAATTTATTTGATAATAATAATAATAAAAAAAGTCAGATGTTCGAATTTTTTCATATTTATTTGCTAAACTCGATGAAGAAACTAGGTTTGCAATTGATTGACTATTTTTCAATTTTATCCGGGTCTAATTGCTTGAAAATTATCATAAAGTGGGGGCTAGGAATTTAAACCTTGGAGCTCAAGTGAGGTTGTAAAAATTGTTGAATTAATATTGTTTTTCTTAAAAGATAATGTGAACATTATTTAAAAGATTAAAAAATATTTGGAGTCCTTCGAATTTTATGAAAGTTACAATTTAATTTGTCAAAGTGAGTCTGGCTCAAGAAAACTACAATATGATATAATAAAATAAATTTATTACATAGATAAGTAAAATTCTAAAATCTTACTACGTAGAAATATCAAAAGTTCTATATTTTTCTAATATATTACTAAACCTTCTAAGTAAAATTAGTGGATAGTTATATTTTTCGAAAAAATACATTTTGGTTTATTAGATTTGGATTTAATTTCTATTTGGTTTCTATGTTTTAAAATTTAACACTTTTGTCCCTGAGATTTTAATAATGCTCAATTTTAGTCATTTACATAACAGAACTGTTTTTTAAATATTACCTAGTTCACAAATTTAATAAAATAAAACAACAATATGATGTAAAAAAAAAGTAGTGGTATTATCTTTATCCATAGATAATAGTTTATTATTTTACAAATAAAATGATTAAATATATAATATTTTTTTAATTAAATTCAATAAGATAATAATTATAAAAAAAATGGTATTATGTTTCCTTAAAAAGTTAAAGAAAATGAATTTGTTAAAAAAAAAAAAAATCACAATAATTATCATTTCATTCATTATGTGGGTCCCATTCCAACTTTCAATAAAGTTTTCACTAAAAAACAAAAAAACTACCCTATTTTCCTAAATAATTTTAAAACTACCCCTTTTCACCAATTTTTTTCTTAAAACTACCCTCATTTTCTAATTGACCCCATTAAATAGTGTCTAATAGACCATGTATCTAGTCTATATGTGATCTATTGAATAGTTTTTAAAAATTCATAGATCTACTAGACATAAAATTAAAATTTATGATTCCATTAAACATAAAAGTCAAATTTGTATCTTATAAGTCAATTAATTTTAAAAAAACCTTGAATACGTCAAGGCTCTATTAGACATAGTAAAACCCTTAGGACATCCAAATAATAATGGTGCTTTTCAATCTCTATGAATTCTTGAACCTTCTTCTCCATAACCATAATCTTTAACATTTATGACTCTCATAACCATAAACTTCATAGCTAATCAGTCCTTCCTCACTCTTCCACCCTTTCTACACTTGAAACTCCAAAACACGACTCAAATTTGGTACCGACTTAAATGATTTCATATGGGAAGAAGCTTTCACACTTGGAATAATATGTAATTTGATGTGAAGAATGTTCCATTTAAACCTGTGAACTATAGACCTCTATATACAACTTAATCATCTCCTTTCTTTGTTCACTCTTCGATTACTCTAAGCAAAGCAACATTCCCTCTTGATTCCAATCCATCTCTAACGAGTTCACGTTCGAAGTAGGTGTTGTGTTAACGTTGGGGAGAAATTAGCTTACATGATTCGCACCAAGGTCATGTCGAATTTGCTTTCAAGGTAGTGATGTTTCACGACACAACAATTTAGTTATGAAAATGATGACGATCAACACAATTTAAATAATCTCTTCCTCATTATCAATATAAACCTTTATTTGTTAAGTCATTATCCCATTTGTGTTTGTAAACCAAACAAATTGGAATAGCAAAAAAAATCCTAACATTAATGATTGATAATTTACCTATTCCAATTTGTGTGACTAAAACACAAACATATAGGAATGCACAAGGTAATCCTAAAGGTAATTTAATTTACATATTGTAACTTTGAAAATGAATCTAAAGAAACCTATCATAAATCAATTCTTCCCTCCAAAAAGCATTCATCATGTCAATAAACTCTTGAGCCTTCTTTTCTATATCATCTTGGAGCCCTTCTTCACAATCTTCCTCATAACTATCATCAATACAAATTTCATGACCATTCAACTCATTATTATGTCTATTACAATCCTTACAGCTTTCTACCAGTTCTTCTATCGCTTCTCCTTTGCTAGATAATCGCTTAAACTTCTCGCTGAAGAGGATGAAAATGATAGTGTTAGATGCAATGAACACCGACGCACGACTCGATTTCACTACCCGAATGATTTCGATTAATTGAAGGACGAAGTTTCGATGCTTGGAATTTAGCGAGGGGGGCCAGAAATAGAAGAAGAAGAAGAAAAGGAAGAAACTCAATGCAATAATGATGCAAAGAAAAAATACGTGAAGTTTCTTCATGCCACTTCAATCTATATAACACCAATTATGTTATATCTTTAATTCTTCTTCTTATTTTTTTTTTTAGAGAAAAAGGTTCATAAAGGCAATTCTATTTATATGCACATATTAACAATTTCATCTAATTCATTATCAAATAAGACTTTACACGCAAGAAAAATATAATTTCCAAGAACGTTACGCGGCTATGAACAGAAATTAAAGACCGAAACAAAGCTGCTTGCTGCTACTGCAAGGGAGAATAGAAAATTTTTGTCATCCCAATTATTACTTCATTTCATATTCTCAATTTTGATATATAGTCTATTTTAATTAAAATGCAAACATAGGTTTTATATATATATATATCATACTACATAGACTCTATATAAACTTCATATAAAAAAAATATGGCTAAATAATATACATTTAGTCTCTTTTTTAGTTTCTAATCTTTTTAAATGTTTCCATTTTATTTTTTATGTATTAATTTTATTTTTTGTTGTCACAAGAACGTTAAAATTATTATCACCAAAAAAAATATATATAATTTATGTGAAAAAAAAATATATTTTTATGAATTTCAATTCAAAATGCTCGACACTTCAATGTGATGAAATCAATTCGATATATCAATTACCTCATTTTATATATATATATATATATATATATATATATATATATATATATATATATATAAATGAAAGTTCAATATCTCACCTCTATTTCTATTGTACTAAAAAAAATATATTATTATTATTATTATTATTTTAATTATTTAGAGTTGAAATTTCTCAATCTTGGATTAAAAAAAATAATAATAATAATAATAGACTAAGTTATCTATTTAGCCTAGAAATATTCAAAACAAATATAAGTAATTACCAAGTTGGTTACATTAAAGTGCATATATACAAATATCAACCACATAGTTTAAAGGAAGATTTCTATATTAGACGAATTCAAATGATCTCCTATATATTGAAATATAATATAGGCATTTGCACAAAAAGAAATTAAATTAATTCAAGTTTTTTTAAAGTTCTTTTTTTCCTAAAATCAAAATTGCATATACTAAATACCCTTTTAAAATATTAATTATTTTCAAATGTATTTATTAAAAAATTAATTTTATTTTAAATTCTTCCAAACACATTACATCATTTATATGAATAAAATTTAAATTTTAAATGAAAGGTTAAACTACACGAGTATTCATAAACTTTGTTATTTGTTCACAAAATATTATTATTCTAGCAAAAGTTGCAAATTATCCTTGACCTTATTATAAACGTGTCAAAATTACCAAGTAGTAATCTTAAAATTGAAACACGAAATGGTATAGAGTGACTTAAAATGAAAATTTGGATCATCACACTATCTGAAGTTTCAATTTTTGTCTGAAATTCTAAAATGATTTCTATTTTAGTTTTGTAAGGTTAAGAATTTAAGAGTAAAATTGCAACAATACTTTTAAAAGAATAAAGATATATTTTTAAATAAAATAATAAATTTATGAGTATTTTTTTTTTATAATTTAGACCAATTGATTAAATTAATCAAACAAAACTATTGGGGAAACAAAATGGGGAGAACTAATTTGGTAGAGATTGCTTTATATAAAAATATTAAATGTGGTCGTCGTCTTCTTCTTCATGATGATATTGACTCACAACAATTATAATTTTAATAGGAAGTTGCATTGGAAACTGTGGCTCTTGAAATTATCTACAATTCTCTCAATATCGTTGAATTTTGCCTACAAATATTATTAAGCGTGTCGTCTTTGGGTTTGCGTGTAATATACTTTTAATTTTACTATTTAAAAAAGTTAACTCCAACATAACTCAATTAACTATAATATAATTTAATTATATTTTTATTAAAAAGATAGGTTGTTAAAAAAAAAAATTAATATTAGAATATGCTATCCATATATATACATGGTTTTTTTATTTTTTCTAAATTCGATTTTTTGTGTGTCATGTAATGTTTAAATTAATGACAAAATGATTGTAGAATGTCAAAATATATACTTCGAGTTAAAGTTAATTGATTTAAATTATTTGATAATATAAATTCTCATATAAAATTTAAAAAAGAATATTCATTTCTCGTGACCTCTTGTTTAAGGGTGTGTATTCGATAATACAAACTAACTCATATAAAATTAAAAAAAACATATATTCATTTCTCGTGACCTCTTATTTAAAGGTATGTAACTTAATTAGTTGCACCTTATTACTTACTTCTTTTTCTAAATAAGACAATTAGCTAATGAATTTTTCTCTTCATATATTCTTCTTAGACTCCTCAATTTTAGGTGTTTTATCCTTCATAGGTGTGTTGCAATTAGCCTTCTGCAATACTTTCCTCCTAATGATTTTTTTGAGGGATGATGGAAATGGCTCTCATTTGACTTGGTTGATATTCGTCATTTTATTCTTCGACGATTGAGATTTAGTGTGTGTTTGGGAGTGATTTTAAAATTATGAAAATCACTTTTACCATGTTCAAAATGAATATAACTTTAATCACTCAAAAATAATTTAATATTTAATTTTAAACTTTTAAATGCAATTTTCAAGCCATCAAAATTGACTTTAAATTATTGAAAACGTGTTTTAAAGTGATTTTGAAAATAATAAAAGTGATTTTTATCCATTTAAGGATCACTTTCAAATATCTCCTTAAGGCATGTTTGGGAGTAATTTTAAAATGGCTAAAATCACTTTTGTCATTTTCAAAATCACTATGAAACATGTTCTTAAAGTGTAAAATTGAAAATTCCAAACTAATTTTGATGATTGAAAATTGCATTTAAAAGTGTAAAATTGAAAACTAAATTAATTATGAGAGATTAAAAATGTGTTTTTGAATTATTTTAAAAATGACAAAAATAATTTTGACGATTTTAAAATCACTTTGAAATATGACCTTAGTCGTTTGGTGTGAGTTGGGATTGGGAAACAATATTATTAGTCATATTTTGGTTTATGGGTTGAATAGGGATTGATTTCTGGCCCAATTAGAGAAGAGGGAGTAGCTTATAGGAGAAGGGTTACTTTAATTAATACCCAATTTTGTTTTAAGATTAATGGGGTAATTTTTATTTATCAAAATGAAGAGAAAAACGTCTGAAAAAGAGAAGTTGCTTTTGGGTGATCCAATGGCTAAATTTGGAGCCTTGTAGTTGTAGACACAACACTTCTCGACAGTTCCAAAATTAACAATAATCGCCCTACGGAATTACATTATTCAAATATATCAACAAACCTTTTGAAATTCCAACGATTTCATTTATTAAAAACATTAAAAAAAAAATTATATCAAAGAAACTATTCAGAGATGCCCATACTCTCTTCAAGAACCCATCACGCCCTTGACATAGTGGGAGATAGAGGCCTGATATGGCAAACAAAAGCCAAAGGAGCCCATGTCCAACTAATGGTCACCATAGTCTTAGGACACTAACCCGAGTGAATTAACTAAGACCGGTAAGGGAGCTCAAAGGACCTATGAGCAGTAGGATCCATCAGTGGACTTAGAAAAAGCGCATAAGACTCATGAGGAAGTTCAAATGACCAATAGAGAACTTCAAGATCAGAACCTCTACAAAAGATCTAGCATTACTATGGAAGTTCTAGTAGTATCATGGAGGGCCCATGGTGGTTCTATTAGTAATAGTACTATAGAACACCTCTTAACTGTACTTTGGAAGTTTTAATAGTATGATGGAGGACCCATGGTGATCTTAGTAGTACCATGAAGGACCCATGGGGGAGCTACAAAGGACCTAGTAGTACCATGGATAACCTCTACAGAGGACCTAAAAGTACCATAGAGGTGTTAGTAATGTTGTGGAGAACTCATGGTGGTCATATTAGTACCATGTTGCATCTTTGTAGAAGATCTAATAAAACTACAGTGGACCCATGGTGACCCTGTTGAAAATATGAAAAGCTAATTTGAATAATGGAAGTTTTAATATTAAACTTGACTTGTGACTTTTAGTTTTTGTAACCAATAGTGTCCATTGAGCTCTTTGGGAGTTTAGGAGTTATGAGAATTAAGTAAGATTGTTTATGATTTCTTAACCATTGAAATTCTATGGTTATAGTTTGTAAGCCTATATAAAGGCATGCTTTGTTGAATCAATATATCACTTTCTCCACATTTGTGTCATCCACACCTTTTTTCTTTTCTATCAAAGTGGTATCAGAGACATTGTAAAATCTGAGAGAAAAATGGCCAACGGTGGGATGAGTTCGATTCAATTGCCGATGCTTACCAAGCTCAACTATGACAGTTGGAGCATCAAGATAAAAGCATTACTAGGAGCACAAGACATGTGGGAGATTGTGCAGAACGGTTTCCAAGAGGCGGAAGCTGGAGCTGATCAAGCGCAAAGAGATGCGCTAAAGGAGACAAGAAAGAAGGACAAGAAGGCCCTCTATATCTTGTACTAATCAGTTGACGAAGACACATTTCAGACCATTTGTGATGCCGAGACATCAAAGGCAGCATGGGACAAGCTCCAATCGACTCATAGAGGAGCTGATCGTGTTAAAAAGGTACGATTACAAACTTTACGTGCTGAGTTTAAATCATTACAGATGAAGGAGACGGAGGTGATAGCGGAATATCACACCAAAGTTATGACTATTGTCAACCAATTGAGACGGAACGATGAAGAAATCGCCGATGTTCGTGTCATGGAAAAGATTCTACGGAGCCTAAATACTAAGTTTGAGATCATTGCCACGACAATCGAGGAGACAAAAGATCTCGAGACCATGACGATTGAACAATTTATAGGCTCATTACAAGCCTACGAGGAGAAAAAGAAAAGAAAGATGGAGCAATCGGAGACCATCGAACAACTTCTCCAACTCAAACTCAAGGAGGAGAATAGTCGTGGACATGGAAGAGGTCGTGGTGGAAGAGGCCGTGGTGGAAGAGGTGAATCCAACACTGATGTTTCTCCAAACTCAAGTGAATCCTCAAGAGGAAAAGGAGGTCGAGGCCGTGGAAGATGTGGTGGAAGGTCCGGAAGAGATAAATCTCAGGTAAAATGTTACAATTGCAATAAATATGGACATTATGCGAATGAGTGTTACTCATCTCAATCAGAGTCAATCGATCGGAAGCAACATGACCGATCAATCGCTAACACATCCAAAGTGCGTGAAGGGCAGTCCAATTATGCAGAGGAGAACGGAACCTTATTCATGGTTTCAAAGGGAGAAGAAGAGAGTCAAGATAGCAAGTGGTATCTTGACACAGGAGCCTCAAATCACATGTGTGGGAACCGAGAGATGTTTGCAGAGTTGAACGAGATGGAAAAAGGTAATATTGCCTTTGGAGACAATTCTTTGGCCGCCATCAAAGGAATAGGTAAAATTCTCATTCGGTTGAAAAATGGAGAAAATCAATATATTACAAATGTTTATTACATTTCCAATATAAAAAATAATATATTGAGTGTAGGACAATTGTTAGAGAAAGGTTTTGAAGTTCAAATGAAAAATAATTGTTTGTATTTGAGAGATAATCATGAGAGACTTATTGCTAAAGTCATCATGACAAAAAACCGAATGTTTCCTTTGAATATATGTAATGATGTTCTGAAATGCTTGAAGACGTGTTATGAGGATGTTTCTTGGCTATGACATCTACGGTTCGGGCATCTCAATTTTGGAAGTCTAGAAGACTTGTCGAAGAAGAAGATGGTGCGGGGTTTACCGCATATTCAGAAGTCGAACCAAGTGTGTGAAGGGTGTCTACTTGGAAAACATCATCGGAGTAGTTTTCCAAAGGAGTCTATGACAAGAGCCAACAAACCTCTAGAACTCATCCATGCTGATGTGTGTGGAGCAATCAAACCGGAGTCTCATGGTAAAAGTAAATACTTCCTTCTCTTTATTGATGATTTTTCTAGAAAAACATGGGTGTACTTTTTGAAGGAAAAATCGGAAGTATTTGAGATCTTCAAGAAATTTAAGGCGCGTGTGGAGAATGAAAGCAACCTTACAATTAAGGCCATGAGAACAGATCGAGGTGGTGAATTCACATCAAATGAGTTCAAACAGTTTTGTGATGAAAAAGGCATTCGACGCCCATTAACAGTGCCAAGGACACCGCAACAAAATGGCGTGGCGGAGAGGAAGAATCGAACAATCTTAAACATGGCAAGAAGCATGTTGAAGACGAAAAAGATGCCTAAGGAATTTTGGGCGGAAGCCGTAGCTTGTGCGGTTTATTTAACAAATCGAGCACCAACCAAAAGTGTACTTGACAAGACGCCTCAAGAAGCATGGAATGGAAGAAAGCCTGGAATTGGTCACTTCAAGGTGTTTGGAAGTATTGCATATGCTCATGTGTCGGAGGAAAGAAGGACCAAGCTTGACGATGGAAGCGAAAAACTCATATTCATCGGCTATGATGCAAGCTCAAAGGGTTATCGCCTTTACAATCCTTTGAATGGGAAGGTAACTATTAGTCGTGATGTTGTTTTTTATGAAGAAGCTTCTTGGGATTGGAATATACAGACGGAGGAGTATGATTTTCTTCCATACTTTGAGGAAGACGATGAGCCAACCAGGGAGAGGGGTGAAGTTTTGCCCATTCCAATTTCACCTCAATCAACCGATCAGTCATCTAATGCATCATCCAACGGAACGGAGGCACTTTCCAGTGACTCGGAGAATGAAATTGGCCCAAGAGGAACCCGAAGTCTACAAGAACTTAATGAGGTAAGCGAAAATCAAAATGACATAATTTTCTATTGTCTTTTTGGTGATGTGAGCCCATTAATTTCCAAGAAGCCATTGCAAATAAAAAATGGAAGGATGCAATGGATGAAGAAATTCGAGCGATAGAGAAAAATAACACATGGGAGTTGACCAAGCTTCCAAAAGGACAAAAACCAATCGGAGTGAAGTGGATTTACAAGACAAAGAGAAAGGCCAATGGCGAAGTTGAGAGGCACAAAGCGAGACTAGTAGCAAAAGGGTATAGTCAACAACATGGCATCAACTATGATGAGGTATTTGCCCCTGTTGTTCGCCTTGAAACTATTCGTTTGATTATTGCTTTGGCAGCCCATAATCATTGGAAGATACATCAAACGGATGTCAAATCGGCATTCTTGAATGGAATTCTTGAGGAAGAGGTCTATGTGGAACAACCATTGGGCTATGAAGTCAAGGGTGAAGAAGATAAGGTACTTCGATTGAAGAAGGCTCTTTACGGTTTGAAGCAAGCACCGAGAGCATGGAATTCGAGGATTGACAAGTATTTTAGAGAGAATAAGTATATGAAGTGTCCTTATGAGCATGCCCTATACATTAAAATGCAAGCTGAAAGTATATTAATAATTTGTTTATATGTTGACGATTTAATATTTACTGGAAACGATCCTTGCATGTTTGATGAATTTAAAAGGGAGATGACAAAGGAGTTTGAAATGACGGACATTGGTCTCATGAGTTATTATCTTGGGATCGAGATCAAACAAAGTGAATATGGGATTTTTATATCTCAAGAGGGCTATGCTAGAGAAATGCGCAAAAGGTTCAATATGGATGAGGCTAATCCGGTTGTAACACCAATGGAATGTGGAGTCAAAATCACCAAACAAAATGGAGGAGAGAAGGTAGATTCTACGTACTTCAAAAGCTTGGTTGGAAGTTTGAGATACTTGACATGCACAAGACCGGATATTCTTTATTCAGTTGGAATTATTAGTCGATTTGTGGAGGAGCCGACAACAACACATTGTACAATGGCAAAGAGGATACTTCGCTATATCAAAGGGACAATTGGGTATGGTCTTTCTTATGTCTCTTCTAAAATTTTTGATATTGTTGGTTATTGTGATAGTGATTGGAGTAGTGATTTGGATGATCGAAAAAGCACTACGGGGTTTGTGTTTTTTATTGGTGAAACGACGTTCACATGGATGTCAAAAAAACAACCCATAGTCACATTATCAACATGTGAGGCGGAGTACGTAGCGGCAACTTCATGTGTATGTCATGCAATTTGGCTAAGAAACTTACTGAAGGAGTTGAAGTTCCAAATCGAGGATCCAATGGAGATTTTTGTTGATAATAAATCAGCCATTGCCTTAGCCAAAAATTCGGTATTTCATGGAAGGAGCAAGCACATTGATACCCGATTTCATTACATTCGGGATTGCATTATGAAGAAAGAAGTAGAACTCAAATATGTCAAGTCACAAGACCAAGCAGCGGACATTTTCACAAAGCCCCTCAAGTTGGAGACTTTCATCAAAATGAGGAGTTTACTTGGTGTAACAAATCAAGTTTAAGGGGGGTGTTGAAAATATGAAAAGCTAATTTGAATAATGGAAGTTTTAATATTAAACTTGACTTGTGACTTTTGGTTTTTGTAACCAATAGTGTCCATTGAGCTCTTTGGGAGTTTAGAAGTTATGAGAATTAAGTAAGATTGTTTATGATTTCTTAACCATTGAAATTCTATGGTTATAGTTTGTAAGCCTATATAAAGGCATGCTTTGTTGAATCAAGATATCACTTTCTCCACATTTGTGTCATCCACACCTTTTTTCTTTTCTAACAGACCCTAGTAGTATCATGGAGCTTCTAGTAGTACTATAGAGAACCTAACATATTATGGAGGATGATGTTGACCCCTGCACTAGATCAAGTGGTGGTGGTCTGAATTCCTAATGGAAATTAGTGGTGTTCTAGCTGCTCGAAGAGTAATGACCCGGTGGTTACATAAATTAAATAAATGACAGTTATGAGCTGCCTATGTATTTATTACATAAGCCTAAATAAGCTAAGCAATAGGATTCATTTGTCCAAGGTGCGCTAAAAACACTCTCGACTACTCTCTTCAGCTTCATCAACAGGCCCAAGGCTCAAAGGTCGACCCAAGCCTAACCAAGACTCTTTTTTTTAAATATATTTAGATATATCATAGTTTAGTTAACCTAATTCTTTTTTAAATGGTAAAAACTAATAAAACTTTTTAAGACAATTAATATATTAAATAAACTTTATCATATATCAATAATTTCATCTCGAAAAAGTAACAAAAATATAAATTTAATAAATGTTAGTAACATTTCCTTAAGAAAATCTAAAATATACATATATATTATAAACAGATAAATAATTAATATTAAATGGGCTAATCCCATGAGCTGACCCAAACCTAACCCAAACTCGGTTCAAACTTTGTTACAAAGAGCCAAGCCCAAGGATTAGTTCTGGATTTGGCTATTGAAGGTTGAGTTGGTCCAATCCATGTCCAAACAATGCTTTAGACCCTTGGACTTTGGCCTAGGTTAAGCTTTGGCCTTCACCTTTTAGGGTCTGACTAGGTCGGAGCGGCCCAATAATGAGGGTGATTCTGTACTAGTATCACTCATTTCAACCCCTTACTAACTCGAGTGTCGTAGTCGTGGCCCTAACACTACACCAGTGTAAAAAAATTTCTTGTTTCGCACGACATTTGGATTATTTTTCTTATAATACAAATTCACTAGTTATATCCATTTTTCTGCATCAACAATAATAAAATATATTCACAAACCTAAAATTTAAACCTAAGAATAATTCTTACGCTACCCCAATGAGTTTGAACAAAATAAACAATATTCTATACTATATTCTTCATGATTTGTTGATTTAATCAAACACACAGAACAATGAAACCCAAATTTCAAGAAAGCCCCATCCCCAAAAGTTATAACTTTGATCTCAAACACCCAAAAGAGAAATAATTACAATTAGTCTTTATATTTTCAAAAGTTTAACTGTGATTCAGACCAAAAGAGATCAATATATAATATTCACCAAATTTTCAGAACCAATATATATTGACCATACCGTTCTATCTCAAAAGGATACCCCCAAAAATAAAGAAAGAAAAAAGGGCTGAGATGAAAGTTGATGTCACAAAAGAGTTTTGAGAGACTTAAATCTGTGAGCATGGCGGCCGGAATCGTACTCCGGGCAAGTACCTCGAAACGAATTCTCGAGCCAAAGATTGAAGATCACCATCTTCATCCATCTGATCTTGATAATCAAATGGATTCAGAAAGCTATTTGTCATTTCATTATAACCCAGCTGAGTTTGGAGGGGGTCAACGAGCATTGGAAAGTTGGGCAGCAAGCCCATGTCGGAGCCCGGTATCGTTTCCGGGAGCGGAGTGTCGCGAGTGGGCAGTGACGGGTTGTGTAGCGGCGGCGGAAATAGCCGCTGCAAGGTGGAAAGTTTGGCCTGAATGTATGCTAGCTCTGCCTGCAAATTCACTACCTGTGATGAACATTGATATGAATTAGGGTTAGGTATACATAGTGTAGTAGTTATATAATTAATATCATGTTTTTTTTTTTACAATATTAACTCACAAATCAAAGATATAGTAAGTTTTTTTTTCAATGAAGTGGTTGCTTATCCAAAAATTAAATAATAATAATAATACTAATAATTTTCTTAATTTTTAGAGAATCAAATCAATTGATGAATCTCTATTTGGTAGCTAGAGATTTGAATTCAGTAATCCATAAAGTGTTAAATTTGCTGCCAAACACATACAAAATCAATGTCAAACATGTAACTTAAGTACATTTTTAAAAAAAATTGAATCTTTTGTTTTCAAATTCTTTATTAAGCATCCCTCCAATTAATCGGAATATAACTCAATTGGTTAAGAATATCAACAATAAATAAATAAGGTTTCCTAAAAAAAAACGTAACGGCCAAAACGAGCATAGCTCAATTGACATAGTGCTTGTACTATCGACCTCAAAGTTAGAGGTTTGATTCCCCCACCCCATATATTGTCAAAAAAAAAACGTAACGGGTAAGAATGAAATGAAAAAGTCATAAAATTGAAACTTTAACGAAAAATTCTTTTTAACTTTATCTGGAAATGCAAAGTAACACGCGTCATATTTAAGACGCAATTGTATATAATTACGTACATATGTATTTGTGTATGTGCATATAGAAATAATTTACA
Source organism: Lagenaria siceraria (assembly GCA_002890555.2). Taxonomy (NCBI): domain Eukaryota; kingdom Viridiplantae; phylum Streptophyta; class Magnoliopsida; order Cucurbitales; family Cucurbitaceae; genus Lagenaria; species Lagenaria siceraria. Next base: position 26,486,682 of record CM016488.1, read on the forward strand.
AGTGTATGTATTTGTCATATCCAACATTGGCTAATAATCAAAATTGTGAAATTGTACTATGTAGGGAGATTGCTTCAAGGGCAACACTAGAAAATAATAGAACATAAAATGACAAGTTAATTTGATATTCTTGGAAAACATAATGCAAAACAAGCAAGCAAAAATAATAATGTAATGAAACTATTGATCTTAAATTCAATTAAAGTAAATATTTCAAACTTCTCGATTTGCAAAAAAAACCATGTGCAATGAACTTCAAATTCAATCCATAAAAAAGAAAAGAAAAAACCCACTATTTCAATCAATGACGAGAATCTCTGTATAATTTTTAAAATTTTAAAATTATTTAATAGATCTTAAACTTTAAAATTTAAATCTAATTATTTTCTGAACTTTAAAAAATATTTAATAAATTCTTCGACTTTTAAATTTATGTTTAAATTAACCTATCCTAGTAAATATTTGATTTTAAAATTTATGAATATGTAATTTTCTTTTTTTAAAAAAACAAAGCTTATCCTTCTTCTTCTTCTTCTTCTTCTTCTTTTTCTTGGAAATATACAAATAAAACTAAACTAAAGAAAGGTTGATTTTTTAAAAATAAAAAGGTTCTAAAGAAAAGGATAAATATGAGAAAGTCAAATCTAGAAACTTATATATTTATTTATTTAAAATTTCTCGAGCAGCTAAAATTGTTTGCTTGGTAAGTTTGGCAAGCAACACCAAATATAAGCCAGCCGCCACCGCTCTCTTCTCTCTCTCTTTCAAAACAACTATTTCAAATAGTTTGACAATAATTCATTGGAAAATGTGACACTGTTTTAATTTTATTTTTTTTTTGCAAAGAAAAAAAAAACCCTAATAATTAAGTTCTTTCCTAGAAATGCAAGTCGCCATGGTTTTCAAGCAAAAGCTCATTTGATTAATTATCTGAGAGTCAATTACAATTCCAACTGCAATCCACAATCAAAACTCTTTACAAATTGTACTTTAAAAAAAAAGGAAAAAAAAATAGAACAAACTCTTTAATAAATATTTATATTCACTTCCACCCCCCTCTACTTTCCTCTTTTTGCATTCAAACACTTAAAACCCTAAAAATGTAGTATAGATAATTCAAGGATGTTAAAAGAAACCACCCTTTATATTAAATCATTAAAATCATAAGTTTATAGCTTCCACATTTAATTTTTAGCTCTCATCTTCTTTGATGTTGGCTAAAATTTTAGCATAAAATTCAATGAAATTTAAGAAAGAAATGCTAGGTTAGAGTTTCAAATTTTTACATGCATTTTTTGTTCCGATGTTAAGTTAAATTACTATCGAACTCAAAAGCTTGATTGGTAAATTACTTGAATTGATAAATTACGATAGACTATATTTACAGAACTAACCTGTTGTTGGAGGGTGAAAATTTGAGCAACACAACCATAGACAGGGTCTCGAACCCTAGCGAGAGCCTCGTAACAAAGAGTAACGCACGCGTCGAGACGCTTGGGAGGCGGGATGCGGTGGAGGAGCTTAGAGGCATTGCTAGCTCCAAACACCTTATGCACGGCGGCGAAATGGGCGGCGCCTTGGTCCGAGTCGAAGTAGGGTGCAAAAATGCACCCTTTCACACATTTTCTCCTCAAAAACTTGCACGCGCCGCAGGGCCCTCCGCCGTGGCCAACACCGCCGCCTACGCCTTCGCCGCCACTCATCAAGCTCTCTTGATGTAGGCCAATTCTGTGGGTGTGGGTCATATGAAAAGGGCTAAATAGGGTTTTTCTTTTTTTCTTTTTTTCTTCTTTACATTGAAAGTTTGATGAAATTTTTTTGATGAATTGTGAGAAAGTTGTGTTTTAGTGTGTGATTTTGGTTTGAGTCTTAAAGAGGAGGGGAAGTTGAGGGGCAGCTGCTTGCGTGAAGCAAACATATAAACACCGAGTGGTGACACAAGCAAACTTCTTAACCCCTCTCAATGCCTGCCACGTGTACACACACATCTAATCTTAGGTTTAAGATATCCCATCGGATCTCTCTTCTCTCTTTTCTCTCCCTCTTGTCTTTTCCATTTTGTGTGTTGCATAAGAATTAAGAACACACAAAAATTAGCTACGTTTCATCATATGTCAGTCTCAATTTATTCAATTCTCTTCTATTAATTATTATCTATCTCTTTGAAATTAGTATGATTACTCTTTATTAATCTAAACCCATCTTAGGCTTAAACTTTTAGATTCAATATACCTAGTTAGAGTAAGTATGTTATTTTAAGCTTTTGGGTTCATTGATAGTTTTTATCGAGTTTTGGTAAATTTTATTTTTTTTAATTCCTACCATTTTTATTACCTTTGTCATAAAGAAATTCGAAATTTCTTTATATTTTGAATTGAGTTGGTTCGTTTTTTTTTTTAACACGTTTGTTTTAGTCGAGAATCAATTTGAACTAACCTACTTATTTGTTCGACGTTACATTATTGTGTTGATAGTTTTTTGTTAATATATAGGGAGGTTACTTCATCCATGGATAGAAAAAACAAGAAAATGTTGATTTATAACATAATTTATCTTTTATAAGAGTTGAACATGAAAAATCTATATGAAGATTTAAACGTGTTTAATTTAATTTTTATCTAGTACATAATGTCTTAACTAATTGAAATATATCTAAATTGAAATATCTTAGTTGATTGATAAGTTTCATCAACTCAATCAAATTATATTTGAAGTTAAAATTTAGGGTTTGCATCAAATTTAATTAAAAATGGACATGAGCTAGCTAGCTTCCACCAATTATTATCATATTGTTTTGTAGATTTTCTATTAATTAATTGGAGGCTACCTACTAGAGGAAGAAGGGAAGAGAGAGCTGAGTTTTTTTTTTCTTTTCATATTCCAATAAATGGATTTGTGGACTAAAATCTTTGACTTAAAATGGCAAAGAAATATTACTAATGGCTAAAGGAGACAACATAGGTTGATGACATCTAATTGCACTTATTTGGAGGTTACAATTTTAGTCAATCAAAATAAAGATTAAAATGTTAATTAAGGTTGATGAAAATATTTTTGTTTTGTATTATTATTATTATTTAGTTTAAGAAATGTGAGGTTGAAAATGGAACCTCCTCCACCTCAAATCAAGGGATGAGCGTTTTGTTTACTTAGTTGTGTTTATACTAAGATCTCAATTTACTAAAAATGTAGATAACATACTAATATAAAAAGAAATTTGACGTATAGAAAAAATGTCAAACTATTTATAGAAAATAGCAAAAAAAAATAATGATGGACATTGATAGACTTCTATTAGCATTTATCAGTAATAGATTTTTATCATTTCTATCATTGATAGACTCTGATAGTCTTCTATCAGCGTTTATCACAATTATTTAAAAATTTTGCTATTTTGTGTAAATAATTTCCCTTATTTTTCTATTTTTAAAAATTCTCTTAATACAAATTTATTTATTTTTAATTTTTTTTAAAGGTATTTCATTTTTTTAAAAAGATTTATTGGAGAAATAAAGACTAAATTTAGACCTTTGAAGATAGAGGTAGAGTTCAAAATTATATATATTTATAATAATTATGATAAATTAGGATTCATGATATGAATGTCACGAAAGATATTTTATTTGCTTTGGAGTCAAAAGCAAACCAAACCCCAAAAGTCGTCATAAGTCATTAATAAATATATAGATTTGGTGTAAAAGAATCTTATAACTGCATATAATTATGTAACGTTGGTATTAAATGAACATTGCATCATTCAAAGCTACTAATATTTTTAGGCGTCAATAAACTATATTATATCAAACCACACACCCACGACTTTAATAAATGTTACATTAAAAAGAATTCATGTACAAATAATAAAGCATCACCAAGTCAGGATGGTCGAGTGGTCTAAGACGCCAGATTCAAGTTTTGGTCTTTGTTATCAATTTTTATTCCCACGTATGAGTAGAGGTATAAATTATTATTTTTACAAAAAGATATATATCATAGACATCATTAGCCATGGACAATTATCTTAGTCGTCGACTATAAGAAAGGTACAAAATCATATATTATTGTTGTCTCAATATATTTTTTTTTAACAATATACACAAGGCAAGAGGGATCAGTAAGTGCACTGGAACATCTCAGTTAAGTTGACACCCCGTAGCATCCTCATCATGCCCCAAGACCAAAAGTGATGCTTCATTGATATAAAAAAAAAAAAAAAAAAAAAAAAAAAAGAAAAAAAAAAGATGAAATACAAAAACGAGCTAGTGGAAAGCTCGAAGAAGCAAATACAACAACAAAAGGTAGGGGGAGGGGCTATATGAACGCTTTCCAGTTCAAAGCTATAGTAGCACTATCATAATTACAAAAAAGAGCGGATTTAATACTCCACGAAGCAGCCAAGGAGATGATTTCTTCCCACAAGCGCCCATGATGTATCTTTTTGTCTTGAAAAATTCTTCAGTTTCTTTCAAGTCAAAGACACCATAAAATAGCCATGATAATGTTGTTCTATAAAACTTTGGCTTTTGAGTTCATCTTTGCCTCAATGTTAATCTTTCAAATCCAATGCTTACCATTGACTATTCCTTCTTGAGATTAACGTACCTTCATGTAACTACACTTTCTAAATGTTTCTCGTATATGTTGATACGTTGAATTTAAAAACATGCATCGTTTTAACTAATTAAACTATACTCTAAGTTGTCATTTTTTGAAAATTTCAATTCTCATCAACTATAATATAATCCCACAAAAAGGTGTATAAAAAAATGGCAATGTGTTGTAGGGGTACATGTAGGTCCAAGAACATATTAATGTTTCTTCAAAATATATATATATATATATATATATATATATATATATATATTAATGCTGGTCACAGTGGCCTCACATCTGACAGAAAATCAAATTTTGGTTGGTATTGATGGATCATAAACAGATGGCTATATGATATCCTCTAATTTTCTCTTTATCAATTAAAGAGCTCTGTGGACAAATAGTTTGCCTATGTTAGCTCACACGTGTGGGGGCAAAAATAATGGAAAAAGTACTCAAATTATTCAATTTCATCATCATTAAAATCAAAATTAAAACTATTTAGTGTTGTCCTACACAAAACCAAATGTCTCTTTAACAAATCTATTGCTTTTCATCATTCAATTTCTTCATAGTGGTTGAGAAGTGAAAAGATTTTCAATACATAGTACTATGTAGATGAAATGAGTGAATGACACAATAATAAAATACCCTTTTCAATTAGTTTTAATTATTTTTATATATATTCGTAGTCAATAAAAACACACACTGTCTTTCTATATAATGTGTCAAAAGTTAATTATAATTGATATCTGGCTGTTTCAAATTTGAACATTTTTATTAAATATTATTTCTTCATAATTATTGTATTATGCTTTTACATAACATTATAATTTACTTGATCCACTAAATTTACATCAGTGTTTAGAACTCGTATCTAGTTTAGTTTTTATTATATATATATTTTGACAAATTATTATTAAACAATTAGATGAAATGCATACAGATAAATGTAGCTTAAGATGAAAAATTGTATTAAAATTTCTTTAAAAATCAACATTTAATTGACAATTAAAATTTACAAAGTTTAATTAATTTATCATTTAACTATCATAATATAATCATTATTATTTTGCAAAAAAATTATTTTTGATTTCAAAATTTGGTAAGTTGTATCAATTTTAATCATAAACTTTTAAGTTCATTTAAGTCTGAAACTTGTCATATCATATCAATTTTAACCCTAAATTCTAATTTTTATAAAACGACAAAAAGCACCAATCATTGAGCAACACGTGGCGTTGGATATGTGTAGAAGACCTTTCTAAAATTTGATTGAAATGGAGATTTAACCGAATGCGTAAATTGATACACTTATTTAAGTTTGAAATTTAAATTGATGAAATTAAAAGTTTAGAATGTTTAAATTGATAATACGGTAAGTTCGGGGTGTAAGATTCTAAAATGATTTTTATGGGACAGTTACAAATATAGCAATTAAATTCAAAATATTAACATATATAACAACATTTTAAAAAAATTACAAATATAGCAAAGTCGATAGACTTCTATCGTTGATAGACTCATACGATATATTAGTAATAGACTACATAAACCATAAAAATCTACTAGCAATAAAAGACTATCATTAATAGAGTTTATTATATTTACATTTTTTTAAAAATATTGTTATATATTTGATTATTATTTCTAAAATTACTCACCATTACAATTATTATTTAAAATTATACATATTGTCCGGAAGACATTTTATTACCTTAGAGACAATTAGATAATGGCGCGTGGTTGAGAACGCAAATAAGCTGTGAAAAGGACAGCAAAGTCAAATTCATCAACAGTTGCACCAAAATCCACGCCTGATGTAATTTTCTTATGTCATTTCTTGACACGTGGCACTCGATCGAGGGCTTGTTCGATTTTGCAGCGTACAACGTTTGTGCAACCTTAATTGCCCTCTCTTCCAAAGCAAATTAATAATTTTACTTCTTTCATTAAATTTTGAATTAGATATATTATTGCTTCAAAAAAAAAAAAAAACAATAATAAAATAAATATATTATTAAATTAACTTACATTGTGTGAGACATTCAAATTTCAAATCAGAATGTCTCTTCATCATTTCTACCTTCTTTTTATTTTTCTTGTACATCAGTATTCTACCTACTTAATTAATTTCTATATTTTTTAATTTTTAATTACATTTTTAAAATTTGTATCTTTCGATTTAATATTGTCATGAATCTAGGGACTTTAAACATAATATTTCTCACACGAACGATTCAACTAGTTAAATTTTAATATCGGACATTAATAAAATTAATCTTTATCTCACATTTGAAATATTAAGATAAAAAAAAATTAGAAAATAGGAGAGATAATCGTATCGAACTAAATTTGGTAAGTTCTTTTTAGGACAAATTGCATTTTTAATTTATGAATTTCTCATGCACAATCAATTAATCTGCCAAAAGTCGTTGAGGTGGTTGCTAGATCACGTCACATTCCAAATTTAAAAAAAAATAGATGTAACGGCTACATTTTGTCAATTGGTTGTTACTAATAAATTATAGTCGTGAATGTTACACAAATGTCATCCATGATATCAATAACTCAACCTGAGTTTAGCTCAACTCAATTAAGTATTTTAAAAGTCAAATTTTTAATTTTTAACCTCTATGAACAAAAAAAAATATATTCATAATTCAAAAGTATAACAGCTTAAAAAAAAAAAAAAAAAAAAAATTGGAGTCTGTTTTTTCGAAAGAGGAGAAAATTCTACTTACTCACAACTTATGTACTCCATTTTCTTACCTTCTTAAAAATATTTTTAATTTGTAGCCAACTTTTAAAAATGAAATTTAAAGTATTTCAAAAGTTCAAATATTGACAGTCAAAAACACCGATTGGAAGGCAAATTAAATTTAATTATAGATATCAATATCATATTCTAAACTCAAAGAAAATATTTTTCACATAAGCTGATAAGAACGATTTGCTCTATTTCACATTCGTTCATTTTTCATTTATTAAAATATTATCATATTCACTCTCTTTTTTCTTTTCTTTTTTTTTTTTAATTAGTTAGCTAAGAAGAACGAAATACATGAAAAAAATTTCTATAGTATAGAAAGTAAACAAGTCCAATTTGATTCTATATGTAAACTTTAACCTTTCAATTTACACAAATACACACACTTTGATGCATGGAATTGCTTGGGCTAATTAGCATTTTGACATACCAAAAGACAAATAATTTAACCCAAAAAAAAAAAAAAACAAGAAAAGGAAAAGGGTCCTTTTGACCAAAAGGACTATTATAAAGTATATAAATATATAAAAAATGTAGGGGTTAGATTTAATTAATTATTAATTAGAGTCTAAATCTTTCTCATTGACCCCTCGACTTTTAATAATTATAATAAAATAGTTAATCATTTTTAATATATTTGCATCTAATTAACTCAATTAATTAGTTGAAAAAGAAAGAAAGAAAAAATTATTGTTCCTTTTCAAAGTATTTATTTGACTTTGTTAGTCTATTGGAAGCTGCATTTGCCGTTTGATTAGGCGACATACATTATTTAATATAAATTTCTTAAACCCTTAAATTTGGGAAAGCAAAGCAATCATACCCTAATATTTTATTTTTACATGCAATTTAGGGACCAAACTTTATGAATTCTAGGTTTTGGTCACACGGTTTGTGAACTCGTGGGACAAACTTTATTTATTATATCTCAAATGCATTTAATTAGTTGGTCGTTAAAATATTAGTGTTTGTTAAATTTTTTTTAAATTCCGTGTACAATCATTTAAAATTGTGGTTAAAAAAATAATTTTGGTCCACTAATATTAATGTCAAAAGTGAGATTAGCTCTAGGGCAATTTGACATGGTCTTCCTCCTTAGAGGTTATAAGTTCGATTCTCCATCCTCATAATTGTTGTACTAAAAAAAACCTTTGATTAAAGTAACGACTTAGTCTCCAAATTGTAGTTTGAAAAGTTTATTCATTGTACTTTAAATTTATAACAATTTAGTCCTACCTAACTTAAAATTTGCGGACTTTTAGTACTTCTCCCGAAAATGTTATTAAAAATGTAATAAAGTTTTTTTTATATATATATATATATATATATATATATCAATAAACTAATTAGAGCAGATGTTTTCATAAACTACAAATTAGAGTACTAAATCATAGTATAATAAAAATTGTCACACTTGATTTTGATGAAATTTTTCATGGTAGAGACTAAATTAAAGTACGAAAGATAAAAAAAAAACTAATCTTAAATTTTCAAAAGAAAAAAAAAAAGTCTTAAAACCAATAGTCTGGACCCAAATTAGGAGGTCAAGATTCATGTGTAATATATTGTCGAAGGCATTGAAGAAGAAAAATGGAAAAGAGAAAGCTAGCTAGGCTATAGCTTTTGAATCCTTTTTCTCGTTATCTTAGCTATCTTTTGGCTGTCATTGATTTTAATTATTTTTAATAACTCCAACATTATCCTAAAATTTTGAAATAAATGTGACAATATTTCCTTAGCTCCATTAAAATAGGTGCAAAAAGTTTATTAAAATATCGAAGGTGGGACATGATTTGGAAGAATTCATGGTTTTATCCAAGTCGAGCATAGTTTAGTAGATAAGATACAAACTATATTTTTAAAAGTCAATGGTTTGATCCTCTACTTCCATGTTGAGCTAGAAAAAAAAAGTTAGATTGCAAATTTGGTCCCTATGTTTCAAAAATTTAGAATTTAGTCCATATGATTTATAATTAGAACTTAGTCCTTATAATTTGATAAAACTCTCATAAATAGCCATTGAGGTACATACCTATTTATGAGGCTTTCGTCAAACCATAAGGACTATTTTTTAGGTTTTATCAAACCACTAAAGACTAAAGTCTAACTTTTAAAATTATAGAGACTAAATTCTAACTTTTTTTCCATAACTTAGATATCAACTTTGTAATTTAACAAAAAAAAAAAAAAATTGTAATCACATCTAGATTTTTTTTATATATATTTTGGATATATAAATTGAGTTTCTTATGTGGTCACATCTTATATTAATGAAAATTTGGAACGTTAAGTTATTTCTTTTTCAAGATGCATGAAGTTAAAAACTATTGTGTAAAGTAACTTTCGTTGGTCTACTTTTAATAATAGCAAGTTGTTTGAGTATTGATATTGACATTAAATTGATGCTCGTAACCGTAGATATATAAGACACTTCTATAATAAGTTTCTCCAATAAAACAACGACTCAGGTGAAACTACCAAAACGCTTTAATTTAATGGAATCTTGCCATGCAAAAAGAAAGTAACTTTATTAGTAATCGTTACAAATTCAAACTCTCCCACTCTTCACGTTTTCGTTACACATATTTTTCGTAGACTTGTTATACTTAGGAATTTGTTTTAAAACCCCCCACTAGAATAAATATTCATGTGCAATCTCTTCACCTACTTCCAAAAATTTATCAAAATGTTTTTCTTTTACTTTTCGAACAAAAATATACATGGAAATTTGTATGTGGACTAAATTTAAACAAACTATCACTAAATTTTTCTAACATATGTTTCGCAACATCAAAATTTGTAGTATCAAATCGAAATCAAAAGTATTTTTAATTAAAAAGTACAAAGATTATAATCGGCTAAAATGATTAAAGTTCAATTAGCATAAAATTTGTAGTATCAAATTCGAAATCAAAAGTTTTGCCTCGTTAAAAAAATCTAAAAAATAGAAGGCTAAAATATATTTAATGATATACTTTATCTTTTAAATCATTTTCAATTTAATTCTTAATTATTTTTAAAATCTCAATTTTACTTTTTTTTCTCTTTTTAACGTAATTATAGGAATAGATGATGGAACCTTCAACTCTCGAGAAAGGAATTATATGCGAAAATACCTATAAACTTAGTGCATTTTTTCTCTCAAGTTTACTCTTAAGATATTAAAAATATTAAATTCTATCATTTTATAAAAAAAAATACGAGTAATCGTTTTAAATGACAAAATTACTATAAATATTTTCAGATATAGTAAAATGACATTATATTGTCTATCCGTGATAGACAGTAATAGACATCTATTAGTAAATAAATTGACTCATGTTACTATAGTTGAGATATTGTAGAAAATTATATTAAATCATTTGATATATTTAAAGTAAATAAAATAAAGTTATAAGAAAAATTGTTAAATTACAAATTTAGTTTTTAAACTTTTGGTGGTAAGAAATATTTAATAAATTCGTCAACTAGTAATTTTTTGTCCAACATGACCATTAAACGTTAAAAAATTGTCTAATTAGTCCTTAAATCTTAAATTTTGATTAATAGATTTATACGATTTTTTAATTGTATATGAGATAGGTCATTAATCTCTTTAATAATTTTTAAAATGTATTATACATCAAATAGAAATTTGGATTTTATTGAAAGAAAAAAAATCAAATTTATATCTAATTGATAAATTAATTTCTTAAAATCTCAAACATGTTAAATAACCTATTAAATAGTTTTAAGTTTCAAAGACATTTCAAATACAAAATTCAAGTTCAATAATTTACTAAAATTTATAAATCAAGGAAATAAAAAAAATAAGTTAGAAACTACTGTGAGAACGTAAGCAAAATCAAATCAAGGAAAGATAGGAAGGCATGAGATTGTGACACGTGTCAGCGATCTGGTGGGATGGAATCCACCATGTCTGTCACTGCTTCCTCATCACACCGCACGGATTGGACAAAAGCCGGACAGCGCGGCGATGCGCCGTTACGAACTGTTTTCCTTTTCTTTTTCAAGAGATAGTGAAAAATATAATAATATTAATTGTTTGATTAAATTATTAATTTTGAACTATATGATTGGATTTTGTTTTGATTTTTCCCATATAGTTTTTAAAATTTTACGTTTTTTTTTAAATGTTCTTAATTTTTTAGTCTTTATTTAACAATATTACATCACATGTAAATGAGATCAATTTTAATAATCATAAAAGCAAGAATTCTAGTTAAACCTGATATCTCAAATTGTTAAGTTACGTTTAAGTAGAAGGTAAAGAATTTAAATACGATTTACTAAATGATGTAGAAATATCTTTAAAAAAAATTAAATTAGTCAATAAATCTTTCTTAAACTATAATCTTATACACTTGAACTTATTTATTTTACTATTTTCTCTGAATATTACTCCCTAGGGTGAAAATTTGGAACTTATGATATTTTAGAAGAAAGCACAAACTTTTGAATTACCATAATGTTGACCTTTTATATTTTGGTATTCGACACTTCATACACTCTCAACTAATTAACTAACATATAGTCATGCCAATTTGAGAAAAATTATAATGGTTAATGTATTATAATCTCAACCAACAGATCAAAGGTTCGAACCTCGATCACTGCAAATTCTTTATAAAAAACACATGGACACCTAGATAATTAAAAAAAATAGATTAAATTGCAAGCTGGTTCCTAAACTTTGAGGTTTTTGTCTATTTTGTTATGAATTTTTAGACATGTTTATAATTGGTCTTTCAACTTTTAGTTTTGTGTCCAATATAAATTTCTAATTGTGTTTAATAAGTTTTAAAATTTTTTATTTTATATCCGCTAGATCCCTCAATTATCATTTTTGTGTCTATTAGGCACAAAAGTTTGAAAATTTAGAAACATTTCAAACACTTTTAAGTATTCAAGAACCAAACAGACACAAACCTAAAGATAGGTCAAATGCATGTTGAATTGAAAAATAAACTTTATTCTTTTGTTGATGTATGTGTTGGTGGAATAATACGTCTTATAGTCTAGAGCGCTGCTTCATTGTTCTTGCTTGCCTTTTAGGATATGACGAAGAAATATGAAAAATGTTTTGTCCTTGTTCTCTGGTTGAGATACTTGAAATACATGCATCTTAATTACTAACACATCTTTATGTCAATTGAACTATCTTTGACTAACGTTGGAGAAAGAGTTCACTTGAAATTATTATTAATATTAAATAACCATACTTAAGTAATATTTAAGGTTTTAATAGATGAAAATGATTAGTTTAAAGTTTTAATGGTCCAAATTCTTAAATCAAGGGCATAGTATTATTTTTTTTTTCTTATTAAATAGTTAGTTTCTTTTGATAATATGGACAATTATACCAAGTCTCTCAAAATTGAATTTCTTAAAATCTTAGCAACCATATCAAAATAAAGCCTGTAGAATAAATTTTTTTTTTAAGCCATCGTGATAATAGTCCAATCCCAGTTAAGACATTGCATCATTTAAGATGGAATTAAATGATTTCAATATCCAAGTTGAATTATACTCATTTTAATAATTGAATTTCTTTTTGTTTCTATTAAAAAATTAAACTAAAATTATAGATGCTAATTTGGTAATACTACTAATAAATAAAATTTAATAAAGTAAAGTAGTGAAATTGGTTTGCGTTAAGAAAAAACTGACATGAGAATTAAAAGAATATAACAAATAATAATTATGAAGAAAGAAAGACGTTACCTTATATATAACAAGTTCGAACGGCGCGTGGGGCCCTCACTGTGGATGTGAGGTCATCAAATTACCTGGCCGTTACATTCGTGATCACCGACTCAAACGTGGCGTCCGCAAATTGGTGCACCCTGTTTTGTGGACCCCACTTTGAACGCCGAAGTTCTTATATTTGACCTTCTTCATTGGCCCCTTCTCCTTGATTTTAATATTAATATATAAATGCGCACACATATAAACTTCTAAGTTCTACCCATCTTCTCTCTCTCTTTTGTTTTTCAATAAAACTTTTAATTTCATCCAATTGTATTTTAGACTTGTCTCTTAATTTTCACTAATTCCAATAAAATTATAAAATCTCACCCTATTAAACTGGCATAAATTTAGTGTAAAAAGGACATTTACATAAATTTAAACTTGATTAATTGATTAATACACAAATTAACCCTAGAATATGTTTATTGAAACCCACAATTTTTATTAAAACTCACTAATTTATTGACTAATGTATTTTTTTTATTTATTAATTTTGTACCTTACATAATAGATTAGATAAATTTAGAGGTAAAAATTGACTTTTATTATTCACGAAATCAAGGGCATTATATGGGCTGTTAGTTCACGATTTTTAATATATATTTTTTTTAAAAAAAAATCTCACCTTTTTCATCTAATGTGTTCTTTTTTGGAAAGTTAAGAGTAGAGCCATCTCTCTCTCTCTCATTCATTCATTCAACTACTGAGTTCTTGAGTGCGGCTTGGGTTTCAAAAGGGTATCATCATTAGTGGAAAAAAAAAGAAAAAAAAAATATATATATATATATATATATTATATATATATATATGAAGAAAAAAAATGAAAGAGGGTTATTTTGGATATGGGTCTCGTATAGCTTTTTCTTACCCTCTTTCCCCTTTTGGCTTTTTATAGTAAATGAAAAACTAAAAATAAAAAATACAGAAAAAAAAGAAGCTGAGTCATTTATTCAATTAACCCTATTAGAAAAAAAGAAGAGAAAGTTGACGTCTTTTGCCCTCCACGCAGCTTAAAACTCGCAGTGTGGCAAAATTTAGACAGACTGTTAGACACGTCTCCAAACCTACCAAATCTTTATATTATATTATATATATATATATACTTTGTTAATAAGAAAACAAAAATACCCCACTCTAAAAAATGTGTTAGAATTATAATTATAATTAGAATAAGAAAAAAAAAAAAAAGTGTCTTATAGGTTGAAATAATCACGAGGGATTTCAAGTGAGAGAGGAAAAAAATACCAAAAAAAGACAGCACTAAAATAATAAAAAGAATAAAATAAAAAGAAAAAAAGAGTAATATTTAGCAATAGGGCTTATCGCATGTTTGCTTCACGCAAGCAGCTAAATGTAGGTGTTAAGGCTTTGCTCTCTCGCGTGGCTTTAAAGACTTTCTTACTTTCCTTTTTTTTCTTTTTTTTCCCCCTCTTTTAAAATCAAGTCTCTTCTTCTCTTCTTTCCCCTCATTAAATTAAAATCCTCCCCAAAAAAATTAATTTCTTTCACTACCACAATTTTCCACCAAACCCTAAAAAACCCTCTTCTCCTTTTTCTTCTTTCATTCAATCACCCTTCAAAATCACATCTATTAAAAAAAAAATCCTTTATTATCTATCCCCTACAATGAGTGCCAACCCTAGTACTAGCGGCGGCGGAGGGCCAGGAACTGCCAGTGCCGGCGGTGGTGTAGGTGGCGGCGGAGGAGGGCCATGTGGGGCTTGCAAGTTTTTGAGAAGAAAGTGTGTCCCCGGTTGCATATTTGCCCCTTATTTCGACTCCGAGCAAGGCGCAGCTCATTTCGCAGCGGTACACAAGGTGTTCGGAGCCAGCAACGTCTCGAAGCTTCTCCTTCATATTCCGGTCCATAAACGTCTCGACGCTGTCGTCACGATTTGTTACGAAGCTCAAGCACGTCTCCGAGACCCTGTCTACGGTTGCGTTGCTCACATCTTCGCTCTTCAACAACAGGTAAATTAAAATTTAATTGATTGAGTTATGTTCCGGTTGACTATATTTGTTCTCCCTACTTTTCTTTTCTAATTTTGCATAATTGTTACTAATTTTTCTAATTTGGAATTTTACTTGTTTCAAACAAAGGCTAGTTTTTTGAGCTATTTCAGAAATGGGAAGTTGAGTTTTAAAAAAATAGGGTGTTTGTTTCAGATTTGAAAACCCAAATAAGGAAACTTAAAATGGGATTTAGAGATGTAGGGCTGTTATGCCCTTAAATACTAGGCTACTGCCCTTAAATGGGTAAAGAAAAGCTAGTAATTTTAATTAGGATGGCAGTTTATTTATTTTTCCCTAGCGAGTTTACTGAAATCTAGAGCTATCAGTCCTTTGTTTGATTATTATCAAATCATTTCTTCGGCGGTTACTGCGGTAATATTCCCTAATCAAAATTACCTGTTTTTTTTTTTGGGAGTGTTTTGGGGTTTTTTTGTTTTATTATTATTATTATTATTGCAGTTATTCAGGAATTGGTCGGTCTATTGCCTTAAAGTTAAGCTTTTGATTAGAGAGACAAGAGTCATTTCCTACGTTTCCCCAATTTTTAGCTTCCTGTCAGTGTATCTTCTAAAAAACAATCTCAATGTCAATTGTATTCTTTACTTCAAATAATAATTTCTACACTTTTTTTCCCTTCTAAAACCATTAGTAATCGCTGTATTTTGTTTCTTATAAGGTTTTATTATGTTTTAAAAAAAAAAAAAAAAAAAAAAAAATTGGAATGGTTTCTTGAAAAAGTGTTTAGGTGATGATTTAGTTTCTATATGTTTAGAAATGTAATTATGCATGTCAGTTTTGGTAATTTGGAACTTTTTTTTTACCCACAATTTTTAATTTTCTGTTCTCTACATTTATGAATAGTTTTTAAATTTTAAACTAAAAACCTATTTTTTAAGATTTTTGTTTTTGTTGTTTTTATATTTGGATAAGATTTCAAAAGTATCAGTTACAAAAATAGGAAAAACAAATAAATTAGTATAATTTTGAAGAATATAAAACTAAAAATGAAGGTTCTATTAATTAAGGTATTTCATTATTGCTCATTTAAACAAGAGTTTTAACATTATGGTCTTGATTGTTACATTTATTTTTAAGTCTTTAATTGTTTAAAAATTAAGAAATGGAGTTGTCATAGAAAGGGGTATATATTTTAATTTTTTAATCTTGGTTATGTCTATAATATAAAGAGCTCTCTAATCCAAATACGACACAGTTCCAATAGTATTTTCTAAAAAATATTTATTTTTTTCCTATTTTTAGAAAAATATTTGATGTATACTTGGGAGTATATAGTACTTTTACTTTTCTTTACTGCATATTAGCTATACCTACTATATAAATGTCTGTGTACTATTAACAGTATGGTTGGTAAATATTTGTTTTAGAAAATATATAGTACAAAAATGAATTTTTATACTTTCTAATTTTCACTTTTAAAAATTAATTTACCTAGTATCGTACAAAAATTATTATTATTATTATTATTATTATTTTTGCATTGAAATATGTTTTAAGTTTTAACAATGTTTTTGTCAAAAGAAAATTTAACGTACGCTTTTTGTCGTTGAAAAATGCACGAATCCTTGTAGTACTAATACTATCTAATTTCTATATTTTCCATTATTATTGTATATTTTGTTATTTAAATACCTATCTTAAAACAAAAATTTTGAGAGTACAAAAATCAAAATGGAACGAAAATATATCATTATTTTTTTTTTCTAATGTAAGGTGAAAAGTTAAAAAAAAATTCCATTTTTTTCTTTTGTGAAGGCATTTTAAAGTGGGTAAAAAAAATAGAAATTAAATTGGAAGATTATTATTATTATTATTAGAAGGTTAATATATGTAAATAAAAAACTTTGGCAGGTGGTGAGTTTACAAGCCGAGCTGACGTACCTTCAAGCCCATCTAGCAACGCTGGAGCTTCCGTCGCCGCCGAACCCGCCGCCGCCACCTCCGCCACCAAGTTTTCCGGGGCAACAAACGCCGCTTTCCATCTCGGACCTGCCGTCGGCCTCCTCCCTGCCGGCAACTTACGACTTGTCGTCCCTCTTCGACCCAATGGCTCAGCCTGCATGGGCCATGCAACAGCAGCGGCTCGACCCCCGCCAGTTCGCCGGCGGAGGCGGCGGTTCATCAACGGCGGCAGGAGAGGGTGATCTTCAAGCCCTGGCCCGCGAACTCCTCCATAGACACGGCGCTCCGCCGTGCTCCGGCGCCTCGTCGCCGCAATCGCTCTCTAAGTGAAACTTTTTTTCTCTTTTTTAAAAAAAAATTAAATTCTTGCCTCTTTGATTCCTCTTTTGTCAAAAATTTTACTGGAAAATTGAAGGGTGCTAGAATTTGTTTTTTTTTTCTTTTAACAAATATTTTATTCGAGTTAAAAGGCAAGATAAAGAAAAAGAAGAAAAAATATATTAAAAAATTAATAACCCAACAACCTTTTATTTATTTATTTTAATTTTATTTTACATGCTTTCTTGTTCTCCCTGAGTTAGTTTTTTTTTTCCCTTTTAAAGTAATTAGAAATATATAGAACACAAATTTGCTCATACATGTAGCTACTTACTATTTTTTTTCTGTTTATAATTCAAGATTAGGTATTTTTTTTGGTTATATTTTCTCTCTCTTTTCTAAACATGGCTCACCCATAAAAATTAATCGAGAAAAGTTAAAGTACATATATATTTTATGAAATAATTAATGATCGCTTTAGTACTATATCTCTTGCAAAGGTTGAGAAATTTGATCATCTAACCTTTTAGCTTCAACGTTATATGTACTAAATTTAGGTTGACACTTTTTTTAGTATTTTAAAATCATTTTCTTTGTTTTTTACTTTATATTTATATATAAAAGAGAGAATTAAATTATTTTTTTACTCTATTTTGATGTAAATATTAGTTAAAGTCAGGATTAGTATGAAATGACTTTTTTAATACTTAAAAAACCTCTTTTAACACTTGAAAATCTTTGAGAATTGATCAAACTTTTATGTAAATGTTATGTAACACAACTTTATTTTAACTTTTTTTTTTTAATTCACAAAATGTTTCATTATAGAAAAATTGTAGTATTTATTTTAGTTCAAGAGAAGTGATGGTTGAAAATTAAACCCTCGATCACTAGTATGGCTAATTTATAGCATTGTTATTATTGGCTATGATTCTCTATAATTTCTAAGATTTTGATAGTATGTTTGGAATAAGTTCTTAAAATAAAGCTTTTAAAATAAAATCAATTTTCTATAAATATCCTTTAAAGATTGATAATCAAGGTTTGTTTAGTATAACTACTTATCAAATGGTTTACTTGTTCTTAAAGATTGATAATCAAGGTTTGTTTAGTATAACTACTTATCAAATGGTTTACTTGTTCAAAAAAAATGATCAAAAAGTGTTCCAAAAGTGACTTTTAAGCAACAACTTGAAAATCTTCCTAATATAGTTTTTGAAAAATATATATATTTGTAATTAATATAATATTTTTAAAATATAGTACCACTACAAAATATATTTTAAGCATTTTTAAATTTTTTTAATATACCCATCAAGTATTTGGTTGAGTTACAAACTTTAATTCTAAATTTTCGTGTTTGTATTTAGTAAGTTGCTGAAATTTAAAAAAAAAATATATGATAGGTCTCTAAATTTTTTATTTTATGTAAAATAGGTCCATAAATTTTTAAAATAATTATAAAAATAAGTCTCTAAAATTTCATAATTTTAAGTTTATGATTATAATAGGTTTTAATATAAGTTTAAGACTAAATTTAAAATTTAACCCTTATACTTCATCCATAGTTCATAAAATTTATTTTCCTTATATTTCTGTCAATATCTAAATTTAAATCATTTATTAAAAAGTTTGTTGTATACATATCTGAATTTTGCTAAGTAGTCTTTCAATTTCCCCTATGTTGGGCGGATCCCTATCCTGAACTGAGCTTGGGCTGCTTTTGTCCCATTTTACAATTTGGGCCTTATCTTCTCTTGAGATATTTAAAAAATAAAAGTGAAATGGTAACCATCGTAAATATAACAATCAGATTCAAAATATTAATATATATAGCAATATTTTTAAAGAATTGTGAATATAGCAAAATCTATCAGTGATAGACTTTTATTATTATAGACTTTTATAGTTTAGGTGGATAGACCATAAGAGTCTATCACAGATAGACTTTGCTATATTTACAATTTTTACTTATATATTATCCTTAAAATTGTTACTCATTATAATTAATTTATATCTAAATCGGAGGGGTGGTTTTGAAAAATATCTAATTTTTTTTTTCAGAAGTTGCTAAAATTTATATCAGTATGAAATTTAGTCAACTTCACATAGCTGACATGTGGAAAATCAGTACTTGAAAGTCAGTGTTTGATTCTGTGGAAATCTAACATGTCCTAATCACTTAATTAAATTCATCTTTATCCTTTGCATTCGAAATTGTGTGTATTATATCTTTTTAAAAAGTAATAATTTTGTTCAAATTTTAAGTCACTAAAATTTTAAACTTAATAATTTCATCTTTGAGGGATTTTTTTCTTTCTTTTTTTACGTTAGTTTATGGGTTAAGTACTAATACAACACTAACTTGACAACTATTTTTTTAAAATTATTTTTTTAAATTTTTAAATTTTTAAAATTAAAAAAAACCCATTTATTTTAATAGAAAAAATTGCCTTTCCTTTCCCTTCTTCTTCCCTCTCTTCTATCCATCTTCTTCTTTTAACATCAATGATTATAACAATATTTTTTTTCCTTATATTGCATTTATGAAAAATATTTTGTGTCTAATAAATTCCTAAACTTTTAAAGGTGTCTAATAGAAACTTTTAAAATTTTAATTTTGTGTCGAATAAACTTCTAAATTTTCAATTTTTTTTCTAATATAGATCATTGTCAAGAAATTATTAGATACAAGATTGAAAGTATACAGTCTATTAAACATTTTTAAAGTTGAATGACTTGACATTTTTTTAAAAAAAATTAAGAACTAATAGACACAAATTTCAATATTAAAAAACTATATTGGTATTTCATCGAATCCCCTAGTTTTAATCTAACGAATAGATTGCCTCCAAAACAGTCATATACTCATGAATGAAAGTTGAATGACTTGACATTTTTTTAAAAAAAATTAAGAACTAATAGACACAAATTTCAATATTAAAAAACTATATTGGTATTTCATCGAATCCCCTAGTTTTAATCTAACGAATAGATTGCCTCCAAAACAGTCATATACTCATGAATGAAGGACACTCAATTGATCAAGATTATCCTACCAATACTAATATGTTAGAAGTGCAAGCAAAATTTTACATTGATTCGGGAAGTAAGTGAACATGAGTATATAAGTGAGAATAATTATCTCCATTAGTATGAAATGATTTTATAGAGAGCCCTTTTTAGGGGCCCAAATGAAAAGTAACCCCAAATTTAAAAACCAATTAAATTTGGTCTTTTGTTGATGTTATCACCTTATGAAATTACCACTTTAACCTTTCCTCTTTCTTCCTTCTTCCTTTGTCCTTTTGCAACCTTTTTTTCTTTTTTCTTTTTTTACTTCATTTTTTATGCGTTCTTCTTACCTTTTTTTTTTTTTTTTTTTTTTTTTTTTTTTTTTGCATTTCTTCTTCCATGCTTTTACTCCCACTGTCGATCCACTTTTTTAGAATTTCTAGTCGCTCTCTTTTCTGGCAATTTCGTCTGCTTATGTTGCCTTCTTCTTCTCATGGAATCAAAGATGTAAGTTGGAGCGTGAACCAAAATGGGAAGAAAAAACGAGAGTGAAATCAAGAAACGAGAGGAAGAAGCAAGAGCGAGAGTGAGACCCAAGAGCGAGAGTGGGAATTCGAATGAAGGAAAAAAACTACAAAATTAATGAGGAAGAAGCGAGAGGAAGAAACTAGAGAAAGAATTCAAACGAAAGAAAAAAATTGAGTAAAAAAATTTGCAGTTGTGTCTGATAAGGAACGAGAGGAAGAAGCGAGAGGAAGAAACAAAAATTCGTTTGAGCGCTAGACCCTCGCAGCGGTTTGAGGACAAAATGGTACTTTCACACGCAGCTGACTTAATTAGAAGGCTATTTTTTGAGCAAATTTAAAAAATTGGGCAAAATTTCATTTGGACTCCTAAAAAGGGGCCATTCATACAAAAACCTCCATTATTATGATATATTTTTTGTGGTACTAAAAACAAAACTATGAAAATTTATACTTAAAGTAGACAATAACGTACTATTGTAAAGATAAGTAGAGGTTAGGTTGTTTTATCATAACCCACTTTACTTAAAATAACAATAAACATATCAAACAACATTTATTGCTATTAAACAAGGGTATATATAAATTTATAAATATTAGACAATCAAATGGAGTCTTAACATGTGTTGAAATTGATATAAAGCTCACCACTCACTTAGAGACATCTGTATTATTCCGTATAAATGATACAAAACAAAACATGGGCTTTACTTTTATTGCCCTTCCATTATTACATCATTGCAAACAGACAAAGTTCTAAATTAAAGAGCCGTAGGACTTTAAACCATCTTTTCTACAACTATTTCCTTTCACAAACTCTCTATCAAAAATTTCATTAAGTGTTTGTACCATTTTTTGTTTCTCTTAGTTATGTTCAATCTCACATCTTCCTTCACTACCTTCTTCCATAGGAACATTACCTCAAAACCCTTCTTCCAAAAATCCCTAAACAACAAAAAGCTACCTTCTTTCACCACTTTTAACCACTTTGAGCTCCTCTTCAACCTCCTTGACTCCAATGGTGATGGCAAGATCTCCACGAAAGAGCTTCGTCGGTTTCTTCATCGTTTAGGTTATAAAAAATTGAAAGCTGCAACAGAAGCTGAGGATATGGTGAAGGAAATGGATTCCGACCATGATGGATTCATTGACATGGATGAATTTTTAGAGTGAGTATGACTTACATTCAAGTTGAAGTACTTTTATTAAAAAAGAAAAAAAAATAGCGCTTTTGACGTAAAATGCATTAGTTCAATATTTCATATCCATTTTTTTCTTTAAATATGAGCCATTTCTCGATTTGTATATGTCATCCTTGTACAGAGGCTATGCTAATCTTCTCTGTATCGTTTTAATTTTATTGGATGTCCCCCTAAAGAGACGGTTAAATGTTTCATATGATCCAATAATATTGTTGGGGACAATTAGTATATATTATCTCTACTTTAGACATAAGCTCTCATAACTTTACTTTTAGGGTTCACCTAAAAAGCCTTATTCTCTTATCTAGCCAATGTGAAACTTTGGTCGTATTTCTAACAAATATATTTTATATATATTATCTATATTGAGGGTAGTTTACATATTTTTGAGAAATAGAAACTAGTAAGATATTTGAAACGCGTTCTTAATTCTCGATCATTCCCATAACGAAAATTCTAACAGGGTTTTGAAGGAGGAAGAAGAAGATGATGAAGAAGATGTTCTTATGGAAGCTTTTTTGATATTTGATAGTGACAAAAATGGGGTGATTTGTGCTGAAGAACTAAGGAGAACATTGAGCAAATTTGGATGGATAAAATGTGGGCTCAAAGAATGTAAAAGGATGATTGAAGGAGTGGATAAAGATGGCGATGGGTTTGTGAATTTTCAAGATTTTCGGCTGATGATGACACAAAAAAGATAATCATGGATTATTATTATTATTATTAAGTTGAGACTTAATTATCTCTCTAATTTAATTTGATTTATCTCTAAGAAATATAATGTCGTCTCTGATTAATGCTTATGATCATGACTTCTAAGTTGTAATAATATATCTTCTTTTTTCCTTTAAACACTTTTTCTTTTGTAATAGTAATGGATTTTATTATTATTATTATTTTACTTCATTATTAAATGACAAAATTTGGTCACGTTATAGAGTTATTTTAGTACGTATTTGTACTTTATTGGAAGATTTTTAATAGGATTTTTGTACTTTTGAAATTGCATCTATTTAGTTCTAAAAGTTTTCTAATATGAGTTTTTACACTTTATTAATAAGTTATTGAACTTTGGAAGATTACATCTATTTTGTCTTTGTACTTTACTAATGTTTTTGTTTTTCACAAAATACTTTACATAAAGTTTATAATGTAGTTTTTAAAATTTTGAATTTGGGTTAGATTTCTTGTAGTTATATAATTTGTTTAACACGAATGACACTTTAATTTTTTGTGTATTATTTGACAATTGTGTGCGGTAAGTTGATTTGAGGTATATATATAATTCTTAAATCGTGTGTACACTATCAATGAATTCATTAGAGCATTAGACAAATAAAGTTAATATTATGAAATTATTAGACATAAATTTAAAAATTGAGGAGCTATTAAAAATTTGTTAAGTTTTAGATAATAAATAAATGCAAAACATGCACGAAAGTTTAAAGATCCTATTTAAAATATTGTAAATTTTAGAGACTAATGAAACATAAATAGAACTCTAAAAGAAAAAAAAAATCTAAAATATGAGTTTTATAAAGGCAGAGAAATTTCAAATCTTTGACATAGAAGTAAGAGGTTAGATTTTTCCAACATAAAAATCATAAAAAAAGGAGTATGTTTTTGTTTAATGTGGGATAATTATTCATCTACATAGTACTCAAAGATAAATCTAAATGATGATTGGCTATAATAATAGTCAATAATTAATAATAATAGGTCTTTTTTAGTATAGAGAGAATCATAAAAAATAGTATTAAGCATTAAAAAAAAATGATGGACTTTCCTACTAGTGATTTCACAAATTCAGGGTGAATGATTTTTCAGCTAAATTTCATTTCTAATACATCGTAGTAAAAGGTATAGTGTGTTTTAAATTTTTCATCTCATAATTAAGAAAGAAAAGGAAGTTTTGGACTTTTTTTTTTTAAAAAAAAAATAAAAAAAATAAAAAAATAAAAAAAATAAAAACTGTGTAAATTTTCAGATATAGCCCTTTTGTAGTTAGCATTTAATATAGTCTCAAGATATTTATTTATTTGAATGTTGTTTTCTTCACTTCTTTCATAGTGTTTTGGACAACGGTATGGTCGATCTTCAATGGGCCGAGTGGGTCCAGTAGGCCCATCATCAAATGAATAGTAATTATTTGGGCCGTCTAAAGTCCAAATTCATACTAGACTTATCGATTCCATTGGGAAATTTTAAAAACGTTTTGAAGTAAACAATTTTGATTTATATATAAATAAAAAGGGAAAAGAAAAAAAAAAGAAAAAAAAATAATGTTAGGATACGTAAATTTAGAGGTTCTTTTTCTAGAGAAATTTGTTCTTATATTACCTTGAGAACAGCTTTTAGAGTTTTCTTTTTTCCCCTTTGTTCCTTCTTCCTTGAAATTTCAAAATCAAGACATAATCAAAAGACGAGAAAAAATAACAATACAAAGGAAAATAAAACCATGACCAAAAATGAAAATATAAATATAATTATAGAATAGTAGGAATAAATTTTAAGAAAAAAGACCAAATATTATATTTATTTAAAAAACAAGACCAAAAATTATAAAAATTTAAACTCCTGAGTAAATTGAAAATTTTAAAATGATGATATGACAAAACAAAATATTAAAAGTATTAAAAAAAATGAGATTACCAATAATAATTAGTAATAAACAAGGTAAGATTTAGTTTCTAACTCGGGTTATTGATTTTCGAATTAAAATTGACTCCAACCAAATATTATGGTATATAACTTTTTTTTTTTTTCTTTTTTAATGATCATACACTTAAATTATATATATAGGCTATAATTTTAGTTTATTTGGGTTATTGGTCCCTTATAACTTTAATTTAGGACCATTTTGAACTATGCTCAAAACATAAAAATTTAGTTCATAGTGACCAAATTGAAAATAAGTTTAATATAAATGAATAGGGTTGAATTGAAAATTCTAAAATTATAAGGACCAATTATATACAAACATACGTGGTTTCAAAAAGAAAAAAAATTATACAAATTAAACATAGCTACAAAGGTTGGAACTCAATTATTATATTGCCATTAATTAAAATTTAAAAGTAATATATGTTTGTTAATGCAATGGATCAGCATGTCAATTATATATATTATGTCTACACTTTGGAACTCAATTATTATTCTGCTAATATGTTAAGTTACCTGAGCTTACATTAATTACTATTAATTATTGCTTTATATTCTAAAGTATTTATTAATAATGTATACAAATGTTTTAATTAGAACTTTCCTTTACATAATGGGCACTTTCCCAATAGATAGGAACTCAACTCAACATATATTTATATAATTAGAATACTCTTTATTTGCCTTATCAACTATTTATATATCAATTTGCCCTTTTTATCTTTCAGTTCTTATATAATATATGAGTGGTAGTTGAGGTGGAAAGAAAGAAAAAAAAAAAAAAAGAGCTAGCTTGGTATCTAAGGCCACGGACAAGTTAATTCTTTTCATTAATTTATTTAAGGTTATATAATTTTATCATAATTTTATTTTTTATTTTTCAAAAAATGTATTTTCTTTTTAAAGAACTAATTTTGAAATGTCAATCAAATTTCATAATATTATACTCTTTTTTTTATAGCTTTTAAGACGATACTCCTAATTTAGAGAAGACTCTTTATCAAAGATGAGTGGGAGAATACTATATAGAAAAACTTCTTTCCAGATTAGAGAAAAACCAACCAAGAGAGAATGTCAAAACTGCAAAAGCATGGACAGTTTTGTTCTCCTCTTTAAAAATGTGAAACAAAGTAAAATATTAACATAATTCTAAAAAAAAAAAAAATTCAATGAGCTTCGTCCTTAAATTAAAAAAATAAACATTTTCTCTATTGAAAAGTTTAATAACCTCCAAAGAATCGAACTCGACTTCAAATGGAAGGTTAAGCCCAGGCCACTCCAACTCGATCGCTTTGAAACCTTCCACCAAAGCTTCAACTTCGAGAAGGCTTATGCCTCAATCCTTGCTAGTGGACTACAAAACTTCCAAGAATCGTACAATTTCATGATCCTGAATGATCATATGAATTACTTTTTTAAGTTTGTTATATTTAACCTTCTATTAATTGTTTATAATTAAAAGTCTATATAGATAAACTTTTTACTTTTTTTCCCATACTATTCAAACACAAAATTTTAATTACATTTATCTTAAATCATTTATCAAATTTGTTAGGTCCAAACAGAGGTACAAGTTAATACTTTAAATACCATTCTCATAAAAGGAAATTCAACAAAATAACCATAGAAAAAAAAAAAAAAAAAAGTGAACTACTATGGCTCGAGACATTTGGTAACTATTTTATTTTTTATTTTATTTTTTTGAAAATAAAGCTTATAAATACTTTTTTCACCTCTAAATTTATTAATTTGTGATCTACTTTTTACCAATATTTTAAAAAACCAAACCAAATTTTGAAAACTAAAAAAAAATAGTGTTTAGATAGTAGTTTTTATCTTTGAAATTTGACTAAGAATTCAACCTTTTTATTTAACTATGTTAAGAGATTGAGAGGAAATAAAGTTAAGTTTTAAAAATCAAAACTCAAATTGTTATCCAACGGACTATATGATATATTAAATTCTCAAATATTTTTTTCAAATTAAGAAAAGAAAAAGGGATAAAATGGAATTTGTGAGGTGTTTCTCTCTTCTACTTTATTGATAGATTAAATCCCAACACAATTTTTTTACAAAGAAAACCCAACTTCTAAAGTTAAAAGAAGAAAGCTTTTTTGAAAATCAGAAGGAAAAAAATAATGAATAATGGAATTTTTAAAAGGTGGATCAATTTTTAATTAAATGCAACAAACATGAAGGATCTAAGAGAGACGAACTTAATTAGTTGACACCTAATTAATTTAGCTAATTAATGGAGCCAACAATGTTTTTAAAATAAAGATTTAAGAAATAAAAATTAAATGACTAATTAATAACTAATTCTAAATCAATCACCATCCAAACACATGGCACCCCAGGAAGTTAGTCGGCTGTGTATACTCTAAAAAATTGTCCTAACGCTCTTGAAATCTTTTTTTAATTATTATTTTAATTATATGATTAAGCTTTGATTAAAGGGCATTATGTTTGGACTTTCTCTCCATCAATCACTAAAGTTGTTCATGAATTGGATTAGGTTAAGAGAATTTTTTATAACTTAACCTAATTAAATATGTTGAATTGTAACTATCCAACTCAATTATGATATATTAAAGTTAGGTTGAGAGGAATTTTTTTAAACAACTCAAAATGTTCTATCGTAAAATTTGTCCAATTCAAAGCGTCTTAAATAGATGATAGTCTAAGTTTGTAATTTTAAATGTTTAGAGACTAAATAGATACAACTTCAAAATTTAAGGACTGGATTTGTAATTTATTATAATTTTTTTTTTTTTTTTTTTGAAGTTCTTTCTCGTGCACCAAATTTGTTCTTTTTTTGTAATTATGATGTATCTTTTATATAGACATAAATTGGAAAGATTTTCTCTAACTTTGGCATTTCTCTCTTCTTCTTTTTTGTTGGAACTT
Organism: Lagenaria siceraria; assembly: GCA_002890555.2. Lineage (NCBI taxonomy): Eukaryota > Viridiplantae > Streptophyta > Magnoliopsida > Cucurbitales > Cucurbitaceae > Lagenaria > Lagenaria siceraria. Next base: position 26,514,359 of record CM016488.1, read on the forward strand.
TTCTCTAGCTCTTGATGTACACATGGATATTTATCTTCCTTTTTTTATGCATCGTTATTAGATCCAAGGTATGATAAGAGTGCTACGATGTGTCAATCTAGTTGAAATATCTCGGTGCACCTACTGATCACAACCTGACTCTAGTAGTTTGTAAAAAAAAAAAAATAGAAAACATAATAATGCTTAAAAATAAAAATATGAAAAAATTAATTGTCCTATCAATATTTTAAAATTTGTTACTAGAAAGCAAAAAGGAAAGGAAAAACTAAAATGAAATGATAAATTACGAAGTTTCTTAGTTATATATATTTCGTCCTTGAACTTCAAATTAAAGCAATCAGGCATGTTTTAGCATTTGAAAAGAAGAAATTTTAATGGAAATGAAATTTTATTTCATGTTTTCACATATAGGATTTTGTCGCATCATATAATTTAATAATATATTATATACAATATGTATTTTTTGATTTAGCAAAAATAAATTTAATTATAAAATGGAAAGTTATGTTTATTTAAGTTCTTATATTTTCTTTGTATATAATTTTGCGTTTTAAAATTGTAGATTAAAAAAACATAACAATATTGTTTTTAAAATTTACATTACTTAGTTGAACGAATTTAAAAACAATTTTAAAAAACATAATCCATATTATCCATCAAACTGACTCTTTAACTATTCAAAAGAAGACATGACAGATGGAGGTTGCTAGTACAAAATAATAGAAGAACCAAATAGTGAGAGCTATTAGGAAAAAAATAAAATAATAATAATAATAATAATAATTATTATTATTATAATAAAAGCCAAGAAGTTGTGTGTTGTAAGAGGCATTTGTGAGAACATGCAACCTTATGCAAGATTCGAAGAAAATTAGGTGCCTTTCACATGGTGTCTCTCCTTTTTTTTTTAGTATTTATTTATTGATTATATTTAGTTTAAGATAACGGGTTTCGATTTGTTTAATGAGAAGGGAAGTTGTCAAGAAAAGCATCAAAACATCTTTGTCAATGTTTACAACTTTCAACTCTTTATTTTATGTCATTTCTTTTATTTCATGTCATTTTCCTTCTCAAGAGTTCTCTTTCTTTTCAAAATTAAATTAAGGTAACTGTTTTTTTTCAAACAACATTCTCGTTATAAATTTGGTCTCTATAATTTCGACAAATCAAGTTTCAATTTAATATATATGTGTTAAAGTTCATCTATAACTATTGTCCAATAAAAAAACTCATTCTATTTTCTTCGACTTTTCACTTTACTCCATTGTCAAAGTAAAAAAAAAAATGGTAGTAAAGTAACAAAAAAAAATAAAAGTTATATAGGGACCAAATTTACCAAGACCAAATCATAAAACCAAATTTGAAACTTTTAAAATTAAAATGAACAAATTGAAATAATAGCCAAATCACACTAAAAAATTAAACTCTTGGTAGCACTGTTGAAAAAATCAAGTGTCGATGAAATTTATAGCATGTCGAAAAGCATCAACCAAGAAAACTTCTCTAGCGGATTTGATAGGCAGTTTGAAGATTTTCTATTCCAAATAATTGTATCAAAACTAAAATATGAGATCGATATTCATTCTTCTAAAATTTTAATATTAGTTTTAATATAGCGTGCACAATAATATTAGTTTTCATAAGCTTTTCGATCACTATTTTTTTTATAAAAAAAAGGTTAAAATTGTTTTTGTTATCAATATAATAAAAACATTTTTAAAAATTATAGTCAAAATTTGAAAATTATAAAAAAATTAATTTTCAAATGGAATTGTTCTGAATTTTTCTTTTTTTAAAAAACGAAAGGAAAACAAAAACAAACATAGACATAGACATTAGTTTTTTTAAAAAAAAAAATAGTAAAAGCTACCTTTAGAAAAAAAGAAAAAACGGATGAAGACAATAATACTTTGAAAGAGCGACATTTTGTTTTTTTTTTTTAAAAAAAAATATTCTAATATATTTGCTCATAAAAAAATGTTATCAAACAAAAGTTGATAGTGAAGGGTTGAGAGATTGCTTTATCAAAATCTAAATAGAAAGTTTAAATTATTCGTATTAGATAACCATTTTGTTATTTTCTCACAATTTTTTTTATCATGCTCTTCAAGCATTTTAATAAACTTCAAAAACCAAAAAAAATAACAATTTTTTTTTTATATTTTGAAATTTTGTGTAAATTTTAAAGACATGGTTAAAAAGTTGGGTCGTATTTAAATTTTATTAGAAGAAAAAAACCTTAAAATAAAATTTCTATGTTAGAGGTTATTTAAAAAAAAAAAAAAAAAAAAAAAAAAAAAAAAAAAATTGAAATTATAATGTTATGGAGGATGCATAGGATTCAGTGAAAGTAAGAGTGGAGGAAAAAGGCTTTCATATATATATTATATAACTTCTTGAGCCGTTTGTCATTAATAATAAAATTTTAAGTTGTGTATTACACTTTACTATTGAATAATGAGTTTAGTAATTTTATTTTATCCTTCAATTTCATAAATATATGCTCACTTTTTGTTATTTATATTAACTTTAGATTAATTAATTAATTAATTTAATATAAGTGTGATATGTAAATTTTTAAATTAATTTTAAGATCGATTGAAAATGAATAAAAATGAATTTAATTATACTTAATTTAATAATTTAAAGAGAAATCTTCACGGATAGAAAAAATGTCAAACTATTTATAGAAAATAGCAAAAAAAAAATATTGATAGACATTAATAGACTTCTATCAGCATCTATCAGTGATAGATTGATAGACCCTGATAGATTTTTATTAGCGTCTATCACAACTATTTAAAAATTTTATTATTTTGTGTAAATAGTTTATCTTATTTTTCTATTTTTAAATATTCTTCTAATTTAAATTAATTAATAAAAATTAACACAAAATTTAAAACTTTTATATATATATATAGCGTTTCCAAATTTAAAGACCAAAATAATAATTTTTTTTTGTATATTTGGTAATTTTTCAATCAAAATAGTACATATATTTAGTAGTGTAAAATTGGTTTCGCCCCGTTTCAATAATTCCTCGATAATTTGAAAAATAGACTAAAATCTCGAGATATATATAGGAAAATTTTCACATATAAAAAATTGTAAAACTATTTATAGAAAATAATAAAAAAAATACTGATAGAGATTGATAGACTTCTATCAACATCTATTAGCGTCTATCATAACTATTTAAAAATTTTGTTATTTTTCTATTTTTAGAAATTATATATATATATATATATATATATATATATTTAATTAATGAGCTAAAGTTGATTAATATTGTGGTTAGATATATCAGCACACACCTCGTGCAAAATCATCCTGATGGTTGGTTGTTGTCCCCCGGCGGAGCGGCAGCGGCTGTAAGCACCACCCACGCCGTGGCCGTACAATTTGCGACGGCCGCAGCCTGATCTTTCCTCTCTTGACACCCACACCCTCCGGTACGCCACTCACCCTACACCCACCTTCTTCAGCCATTCTTCTTTTTTTAATTAATTAAATATTCACATTGATTCAAATTAAATACCTCCCATTATTATTTAATACAAAAAAAACTCCCATTATTATTATTTGATATTTCCACTCTCCAACGCACAACAAAGACAGTGGTTTCTTTGTTTAATAAACAAAAAAGAGGCAACATATTGTAATGGTTGTCTATGAAAATAAGACCATATATATATGGTTTGTGCAATATTATATTATAAAGGTAAACAATCTAGCTTCTAATATGATTAACGTATTGATATATAATTAAATAATCAATTGTAATATATCAACTTAAGTTTTAAAATTTTAATTAGTGATTTAATATGATATTAAAAATAGAAGTATTGTATTCAAACGACTTTATAATTTCATTTACTCTTCGATTAATATTGATTATCACTGGTTAAACTTTCTATAGATTTTAAAGTCTACAAGTGAAATGAAAGTTAAAGATTGATTTATAGGGTTCCTGCAAATATATGCATGTGTAATTTGTAAAAGCATAAACAGTAAAGAATCGACACAAAAATTTATATGGTTTATTAACAGTGTGTTGACTACATCTACAGATAGAGAAAGAATAATTTATTATTAGAGATAATAATTAAGATTACAAATTAGAGGTGCCTCTAGGTTAGAAAGTTTATATAACACACTTCTCTAAATTCTAAGGGTTGAAAACATAAATAACATGCTTGGTCGTTTGAAACACCATATGTACAGATTCAAGACATTCTAATAGAGTGCATCGATAAAATTCATAACCAAAGTAGAGAAATATATCGTTAAAGTTAGGAAAAAATTCTCTCGTATATGAACAATAATGTTTTATATATATTCTAAATGATTCAAAGACTTTCACTACAATTCTATAAGTGGCTATTTATAATCTTGCAGTAGCATAAAATACATAGCTATCCGATCTAAAATGCTAATTATCTAACCTTTCATACTATTTCCTCTACATAACAAGGCAATTCTTCCATATTTCCTAAATAAATAGCATATATTTTCCACCTTAGCTTAGGTTTGATTTTGAAAGGGCGTTTTTATTTATTTATTTATTGTATCATCCATATATTATATAATGTCCCAAAGTTAGAGCCGTAAAGAAAGGATTAGCTTGGAAATTGATTATTATATAATTATATAATAATAATGGACCCAACATGTCCTATCACAAGTTGGCAAATATGATCTCAAGTTGGACCAATTTAACCTAATTCTTTTGACCAACGACTCTTTTAACATTTTATGTTTTGTGTCTTTTTGCTACATCATTTAAAATATTACCACTAATTTCTTAAATTATAAACCCTTTTTTATATTATTTCATTGAGATGATCATGTTTGGAAACATGAGCCTGTATATCAAACACCCCAATGGTACAAAATGAAACTCTCTTTTTTCTTTTTTTTCTTTTTTTTCTTTTTAATTTTCGTTAATGAATTAGACTTATTTTCAAAATAATAATAATTATTATTATAATATTGGTCTTTTATCATAAGCTGACCTAATCATCTAACACTTTTCTTGAGGTTGATTGTCAAATTTTTAGGGTTAGGGTTCTAATCCGTAAGGATTCTTGTTTCAACTAAGCATGCAAAGGCTCTCATCACACCCATATTCAAAATTAATCAATAAAAGTCTTAATATTAAATTAAATTTTTTATTAGTCCGGCCTAAACTCATCCTAAAACTTTCAAAATTAGAAATTTTAATTTTTTTTTTAAATATACAAATGTTTTATCTAATAGAGATCAATCATTTTCTTTAAAAAAAATAGTATCAAATTTATCAAAAAAAAAAAAAAAAAAGACTACTAAACATAAAATCGAAAGTTTAAAGACTAAATAAATACAAACTTCATACGCTGTAGAGTGATCTTGGAGCTTTGGAAGTTGATAGGCAAAACAGTGGAGGCTCGGCTTGAATACAGATCCATTAATGAAGTCATCACTAGCCTTTGTAACCACGAACAAAAAAAACTATAAAAAAGGTCATCCTTTTCAACATCAAAGCGGCTTTGTTATGGACCATTTGGATTGAACACAACAATCGAATCTTCAAAGAAACTAGTAGAAGCCTCGTAAATATGTGGAATGATGCTTGCGCTTTAACCCGATGTTGGGCACATAGAAGCAATCTTTTCAAAGGCTACAATCCATCTTCTATTGCTTTAAATCTAAATGCTTCTCTTTTCAAAGGCAACTAACATTTCTAAAGGCTTATCTATAGCCTTGTGATGTTTTTGTACTCTCCCTTGGTTTTAATGAATATATTTGAATGGAAGATGATGTCGGTGCTAAGAAGGTGTTCATTTAGTGGAGATGTTCGGGTGTACCCCTGATCCCTTTTTTGTTATTGATATAATAACTATGAAATCTCTTTTTTGTTGTAATGTCGACTCTTTCCTGTATCTCTTTAATTTATTTAAATATCATTTTTTTTATTAAAGAAAATAAAATCGTGGCGAATGAAATTATAGTAAAAATAAAAAAGGGGGGTTTTGGAAATTGAAGTTGTAAGTTGGAGGGTGGAGGAGGAGGACACAGTTCCCTTAGAATCCGGGGAGCAATATCTGTACTTTGAATTTAAAGCAATCAGAAATTCAGAAGAACGGACAGAAAAAAGAAAAAAAAGAAAAAAAAAAAAACCATCATCATCATCAATTCCCTTTCGGACTATATCACGTGTGCTGTTAATTGAATGTGCAACAAAATCCAATCAATCTCATCTCTCTCTCCCTCTCTACAATTCTTTATTCTATCGATTAACCGTGAACTCGAAGAGATATCATCTTTAAAAGTATGTCCGAAAATTTAACAATTTAACGTTGAGAAAAAAAATGGAGCTCAAACTGAATACTCGATCAAAAAAGAAAATTTGAAATCCAACTCAAGAACAATAAACTTAAAAAGACACTATCTCTTGAAGAGAAATGTTAAGAATTCTATATCGAAAAGACAAAGAGAGTTTACTACAATCTTTACTGAATACACGAGTTACTGTTCTCATTGTCGGTTGGTTTTGAGATGGAATCTCATGTGTTATCTCAATCATTTATAATATTATTCTACAAACTTTCTCAAGTTGAGTATTTTAATGTTTTTTTTTTTTAAAGATTGAACTTCGGACCTCGAGATTGATAATACATATTTGATGTCAGTTGAGCTTTGTTGGTCATTTTAGCAAATAGGTTAAGTTATAAGTTTTGTTCCTTGAATGTTAAGTTTGTGTGTATTAAAGTTCTTCAATTTTAAAATTGTGCCTAATTGATCAATGAACTCAAATTGGTGTTTAATTGGTTCGTAAATTTTAAAAATGTCCAAGATGTTTTTGAACTTTCAATTTTGTGTCTAGTAAGTTGTTAAAAAAATTAAAAATAATTTATTTATTAGAAGTAAAATTAAATTTTATATCTAGTAAAATTTACGATTTCGTGCATACATAGTAGGTATGATTTTAAAAGATATTGAATCGATCAATGACCAAGTAAACACAAAATTAAAAATTCAAGTTATTATTAGACGCAAAATTAAAAATTTGTTTGTGAACTTATTAAACATTTTTTAAATTTAAAAATCTATTTGACACAAAATTAAAAATGAATAAATTTACTAGACACTTAAAATTTAGCCACTAAACTTATAATTTAACTCATAATCTTTTAAACACATTTGAGTTAGTTGTAATTATACTAAAAATTAAGTTACGTAGAGAAAATTATTTATTATTGCACTTTAGAACAAGGTGAGCCTCGTCATCTTTTGCTACTTTTCAATTAAAATAAAGCTTTAAAACCTTATCCAAATTCATTTATTTCCAACTAATAGAATTGCTAAACTTCTATGTGTCATCAAATAAATATATATCATGTCACATACTGAAATTCATTTGTTAGATTCACAAAAAATAGCCTAATCACATTTAACTTTTGTCATTTTTCAATGATGACAAAATCATAAATCTATAGTAAACTTCCAATAAAGTTTTTAATAATGACACCAAATTAGAATTAATATTAAAAGCATATTATAGACTAAAATGTATTGACCTTTACTATGTATAATTCTCTCCAAGTCGTTAATAAAGAGTAGTAACAGAGCATAGAACTTTGGAGTTTCTAAATTATTAAAATATTTAAGAACAAAAACTCAAAAAGTAAAACATACATATATATGTAAGACAAAAATTACCCTGTTCATTAAATAATACGAAACATTATAAACATTTTTTTAACCTTAAAAATATGATCAACTACTCGTTTGTCGATGTAGTTATATAATATCGTCTCTTACATACCTATTTATTAATAGCATTCATTTTTTCTCATGCCCTCTTCTTTCGATTGGTTCAAACTTATTAGAGTTTGATTGAATTTTTATTTTAAATATTGGATCTCACAGTGAGAATTGAAGTTGTGACGTATATGAAAATGTTCACATACATTTTGATTGTTTTTAAATATTCATTTTATTATTTAAATCATAAAGTTTTTTATTCCATCAAATTGAATTTTGAATTTAAATAAATGATTCAATTGATATATCTTATGTTTTTGTCTATTTTTCACGTGCAAAAGGTAATTTTCTTTTTCTATTTCATCAAATATGAACGAAGTTGATATGTATATGCAATAAATTAATTAATTTGAGGGATAAATAATATGATTTTGACTTTTAAAATACCATTTATTTGATGATAATATGAGTATAGCTCAAATGAACAACTTATCCATAACTCAAGTGATTATAAATTAATGAGTCATGTCTTATAAATATTATAATTTTTTTAAAAAAGTCTAAATCTTAAATTTGAAGTTTGTTTTCTTTTTAGATATTTTAGTAAAGACATCTACAAAATTTGAACATTTGAACTATTAATCGAAGATATATTTTTTTTTTAGTGAATTGATATTCCATATGGTAAATGGTTAAAAGTTTAGAAATTAAAACTGAAGATTGAACTCCTCGAAACTAGACAAGACACACAACCATTAATTAATTAATTAATTAGAAAATACTAAGCTTATGTGTTTTTTTTTTTTTTTAAGAAAGAAAAGCTTACTAATGTTTTAAATGAATGTATAATGAACAAATAACGCGTGCAACCAACTAAATTAAACTAAACTAAACAAGGTAAAGTTCTTTATAGAAAAAAATAAATAAATAATCAATCATTATATGTTTTGTGTTGTCTATAGATATTATTAATACTTCGAAATATCTTTGTGATGGGACATAATTAAACATTAGTGCTTCGTTTTCAAACATCCATTTTGAAAATATTAACAAATCTAGACATTTTATTAATACTTTAACCATAATAAATTACGTGAGTTGTGCTTTAAATTATACTAATGAATTATAGAAACGGATGGTGGCAAGAATAGCGGGAAAAAATATGAGTACATTTGTAAATCTAGCAATTATTATTATTATTATTTAATTATTTTTATGTTCTTGTGTATTAACCTACTTTCTATTTCGTAGATTAATTATACAATTCATTCTTAATCAATTCCGATTGGATGAAAATTGCATCACATTCAATTGCATCAATTAGAAGTGATTTTAAAGGGTTAAAAATATATTTAAAAATAATTTTAACCTAATTTTAATAATATGTTTAGAAGTAATTTAAAAATAAATAATTAAATGAATTTGATGAGGTTTACAATGATTTGAAAAAAAATACATAGAGAGGGGGAGAGGGTAAAGTTGGTAAGTTAAAAAAGAAATAGAGAAAGAGTGAGAAAGAAGGTGAGATTTGGGAGAGAGATAAGCATGTTCATGGGAGTGTGGGGGCCCACAGCACCGCCCATGCGCACGCTGTCTTACCAAAACCAAACCCAAAACCCCATCATCGATCCATTCCCTTACCACCTAATCCCTTCCCCTCTCTACATCCCACCAAATTATTCCCTTTTTTTATTATTATTATTATAAAAAAAATTTACTGTATCTTTATATATTCTACTAAATTATTTCATAATAATAATTTGTTACTTACAAATTCTTCTTAAGATGCACAAAAATGGATATATCAGTATTATTCTTTTTATTATTATTTAACTATTTTTTCCTTCTCAATAACACTTCGTTGCATATTCAAACTTTATATATTTCTTTTAAATACATATACTTTTCAATTATATTTTTACTTGATTTCTACTGAAGATTTAAATCTTTACTTCTTAATTAAGAGTATATATAATTATATATGTCTTTTTTTTTTAATATCCGTGAGTGTTCGGGCCAGCTTACGCGCACCTCAACTAATCTTACGGGATAACCCAATCGACTCTACAACAGGCGAGCTGCCAACTTACCCGTAGGATATTAAATCCTAAGTAGTTAGTTATGCTTTGAAAAATACTATAGTTACAGTAAAATTTCTAAAGCTACGGGTGCCATGTCAACCTGCTTTTAAAAATAGGGTGGGATTCATGGATAATAATGTGAAGTCCACTAGTATTTGTAAAGATATATTTATAATATGAACACAGAAAGTATGGTACCCCATAATACTAGAAAAATTTCTATATGAGTTACACTGCTTGAAGTCCTAGTCTTGGAAAAAGTCATATATATATATATATATATATATATATATATATATATATATATATATCATCCTCTCTCTCTTTCCATAGCATTAACCATTAGGTTCTTGTTGATCTATGAAGCCAAACCCTTAACCCCAAAACACTCACAAAATCCAAAATCTTTCTCATCCATTCCTACCCAAAATTAAGGCCATGGAATATCTCATGATTTAGCTTCTCTTCCTTTTCTTCAATTTTCCTAAAAAAATACTCATTCCTCACCACAATCATCACAAAACCCTCTTCAAGATTCAAATCAAAATTTTCATCCCAAAAACACATAAATTACAAATTTTTTCCTTTTCATCAACCTCTCAAATGGATGGAATTACACCCCACAATCGCCCTCTTCCTCCTTTCCTTTCCAAAGATCTCCATCTCCACCATGGATTATTCCACCACCACCAAAACTCCGACGACGATCAAACCCCCGGAGCTAACAGAGATAGAGATCAGGACGAAAACCCCACCACGGCGGCGATGTCGGACAGCAAAGAATTGTCTAATTCTTCTTCTCGACGCCCACGTGGCCGACCAGCTGGTTCCAAAAACAAGCCAAAGCCACCCATTATAATAACTAGAGACAGCGCTAACGCCCTCAGATCTCATCTCATCGAAATCTCCACCGCCTCCGACATCGTCGATTCCCTTGCCGCCTTCGCACGCCGCCGCCAGCGTGGCGTTTGTATTCTAAGCGCTACTGGAACTGTCGCCAACGTCACTCTCCGGCAGCCGGCCTCCCCTGGCGCTGTCATCACCTTACATGGCAGATTTGAAATTCTCTCCCTCTCCGGCTCTTTCCTCCCACCACCGGCTCCCCCGGCCGCCTCTGGTCTGACTGTCTACTTGGCTGGCGGGCAGGGGCAGGTCGTTGGTGGGAATGTAATCGGCCCACTTTCGGCGTCCGGTCCGGTGATTATCATGGCGGCTTCTTTTGGTAATGCTGCGTATGAACGCCTACCCATTGATGACGACGACGAAACATCACCGGCGGCGGAGATGGCGGGACAACAGGCAGCAGCACCGCCGCCGCCGCAATTGTTGGGGGATCCTAATGGGGGATTGTTTCATGGGATGGCGCAGAATGTTGTGAATTCTTCATGCCAATTGCCGGCGGAGGCGGCGGCGGCGTTTTGGGGAGGAGGTCGGCCACCGTATTGAAAGTACGATCTTTTGGGGTTTGATGAGTTTTTTTTTTCATCTCAGCTTTTTATCTTCAACTCTTTTAATTTTACCAAATAATTAATCCTTTTTTTTTTTTTGACTTTGGGGTTTAGTTTTTATTATCATCCTTTTTTCAACTCTAAATTAACTCCTTCCTCTTCTCTTCTCTCTTGTGTGTGAGATTTTAGTTTATGTTTTCATTTGAATATAGCAAATGATGAAAAGCTAAGATTATTAATTATTGAATTAGAAGAAGGATGTACAAAAAATGCTAGTTATTATTATTATTATTATTATTTTTTATGAAGGAGTTTCCAATATTTAACAAAAATTTATTAAACTATGCCTTCTCTCTTTATTTCTCACTCTAAGATTATTTAGTTGCAAATTTCTTTTAATTATAGTTTTTCTAAAAAATTGTGATGGATTTTGAATATATTTAGTCAAATTAAAATATATAATATATATGCCTCATTTCTCTGTCAAATTACTCATTGTGTCTTTCTTTAGGTGCAAGTTTATAATTAAATTTGTTTCGTTAAGTTTGTTTAATTTTAATATATTTGACTTAGTTTCATTTTAATCTATCAATTCACTTAATATAGTTTAGTCATATCCTATTAATTATTCCTATATTTCTATATTGTTATCCTATTAAATATGTGATGCAATTTTTATATTCACAAAACAATAAGATGATTTTTTTTTTTTAGTGAGTGTATTCTTAGGGTTTTAGGCAGAGTGAAAATAGGAAAAAAATTTGAAACAAAAAATTGGTAACAAAATTTACAATTTAATCATCTAATTATACTAGAAATAAAGTTGTTGATTATGTAAAAAAAAAAAAAAAAAATCCTCTGAGATGATCTTTCTTGATCTTCTTATTGTTGTTGGTTTCATTGTGTTAACTGAGAGTTGTAGAAGCCCACCGGAGAAGATGGAGGTTGGCGGCGGCCGGAGAATGGGGAAATTGGGGTGGTGGAAAATTCAATTGTATAAGGAAAATGAGGTCAGATTTTTTTTTTTTTTTTTTTTACTGAAATTTGGGAATGGAAGAGAGAGAGGGAATTAGGGTTTTTTTTTGGAGAGAGAAATGAACATTGGGTATTGGGTCACACGTGCAAAGGTGTGTGGAAAACAGCTCCTTTTCGAGGCAACAAACCAGACCCTTCTTCGTTTTCAGTATGCGTTAAAATTCTCTCTTCCACTCTTTCTTTCTCTCTCCCCCATAATTATTATAACGGTAAATTACAAAAATCCACCCCTAAATTATGTTTCTAGTTACAATTCTACCTTCAAATTTTCAATTGTAAAAATAGAGCTTCAAACTTAAAAGATTGTAATAATTAATATAAGTTTGAAGGTCCAATTTCTAAAATTGTTATAAATTTGGAGGTTCAATTCTAACACTTGTATAAGTTTGAAGACTCTATTTTTACAATTGAAAGTTTGGGGGTATAATTGCAACTACCATCATATTTCAAGGGTGCTTTTTGCAATTTGCTCTTATTATAATGTTGAATTATCAAAAATACTCCTCAACCATGAGATTAGTTTCAATTATACATCTAAAGAAGGAAAAGCTAAGGTTCATTTCAAATCTTGAAGCATGGAGTTTGTTTGAGATCAACCCGTGTAAACTTTTAGTCATTAAATTTATATGTGGATATATTATATCTATTCATGTGAATAAATTTAAATACATACATAAAAAGAAATAAAGACATGTGATGCATCTATGAATTGTCTTATTCCTATCAACTTAAGGACCCCAATTTTATGTTTTTTTGTCATTATTTTTTTTCCTATTCCAACTCCTAAATTTACTTTCTTAGTGTTTAGAAGTAAGCATATGTTAACTTTTTCATCCATGAATTGAAATAAAAAGGTCATTCCGAGTTGTTTTGAGGAAAAAAAAAAGAGAGGGTAAAAGGTAAAATTAGAGTTCATAACTTTGAAATTTAAAGTCATTTTTTCTTTGTTTTGCTTTTGGAAAACCCTAGCCAATGTTGGTGTACTCCATTAGACACATATGCTATTGTTCTTTATTCTTTTCTTTTCTTAAAAAATAATTATAATTAATTTGGTTATTCGACTTTGTCTAATAATCTCTTAAACTTTTAAGATGTACAATACATTTTCTTGAGTCATGCTCTTTTGAACTTTTAATATAATGTTGGTCATTAGATATTGGTCATTAAATATAATAGATAATTAAAAAAAATAAGCTCACATGACATATTGGATACAACATTAACATATAAAGATAAATATTAAACAAGAAAAATAACTTATAGTTCGCAGATTTATTAGATGCTTTATAATGTTTACAAAAAATTTATTACTTGGCCTTAGTTCTTTTTAGTATGTCATTTGTCCGTGTGGCTATACTCTGAAATATACTTAATACTATATTGGGTTGGTTAGTTTAGGCTATATTTTTTTAAAGATTTTATTGTTAGTGGGATGTTTTTGAAAATTGTGCTAGTTTTTTTTTTAAAACATTTATTTACTATCAATTTTACCTTTCTTAAAAAATATTTAAAAATTTAATCAAATTCTAAAAATAAAAGGAAAATTTAAAATTAAAAAAGGTAAACTATTTACCCAAAATATCACAACTTTGACAAATAGTTTTGATTATCATAGAGAGTAAATGCAAGTAATCAGCTGATAGGTTGTTTTTTAGTTCAAATATTTAAATAGCCTCCCTTAAATAACACTAATTAATTTCTATTCTTTTAAAAAAGTTGTTTACTAATAATTAATATTTTGTATATTATTACTCTTTAAAAACATATTTAAAATCTTAAAAAAAAAAAAAAAAAAAAAAAAAAAAAAAAAAAAAAAGTGTCGTGGGACTGCTTTCTTACAACCTTTAATAATTTGAGATAGGATTTTTAATAAATTACAAAAAAACAAAAATAAACAAAACTTATGTTCAATGTGCATAATTCCTTTATTCAATATGACAAGAAGAAAATGGTCCCTTGTTTTCGAAGAAGAAAAACCTTGGCATATAATTTGTAAATTTATATTTTATCCATTAATTCATATTTTTATTCTAAAACCTTTATTTTTCATGCAAATAATTCATGGGTTCATTCTTTGATCTACTTTCAATAATCCTAAATTTAATTTGTATATATTAAATTTCATATCTACTGCAGCTGGTTTCTACATATTTATAAATTAATATAATTGTTATGGGTGATTTTGAACCGAATGATATAAAAGACATAAAATAAAAATAAAAGCAATAAAATTGAAAAAAAAATAGTCAAGGGAAGATGGTTAGTTCTAGTCAAAGTCCAAGTTAGTATGCTCGGCCTCAACCTCGGCCAAGCCCAAGGTTGAGGCCGGCCTTAGCAAAATAGCTAATGGGCATATCCTAAATATGCCTCGGCCCAAAGCATTGCCCTAGGACCAAAATAGGCCTAGGTGGAGACGCTCGGCTTTGGCAAAGGATGATGCCGACCCTAACGAAACGTGAAATCTGGCACGTCCCATTATCTTATTATCCTGAGGGGACTACGAAATCGTAGGGAACAATCTAGGTCAGCTTTATATATAAATACATCGTCATAACTTCATATGAGGTAACTTGAACTTCTGATTTCTTCTCCATTCTCTTGTTCTTCGTATCTGACTTTGGCATCATAGCTCTTTTCCTTTATTTTACAGGTTCTTTCTTCTCCGAATTACAAATTTACCGTAGCTGTCACATGAAAGTCATATTTGTGTTCCTCTGTCCAAAATTTGACGATCAATAGTAATTATACACCCCCCAACACACTAGCGATCACAAAAAAGTTCATCGATTACTTTATTGTGTTTATTTTAAATGTGATATACTTTAATCCGATAGAAGCGAGAATTTCATAAGTCCTAATCGAATAACCTACATGCTCCCTCTCCTCTTTTTTAATTTCATTCACCAACTTCACTCGATATACAAGATTTGCAGCATAAAAAAGAATGATATGGGGCATTTGTTGTAAGGATAATTATGAAGATGGGCAGCCCCTTACAGTGATCTCAATGATCATACAATATACTATAAAATTGTTGAGATTCTTAAAGTAGCTTTTGTAAACATTATATTATTCAAAACATTTTGGAGGCTATTAAGGTACCCACACATGTTGTTTGAAGAAAAGGAAGGGTTGGGGTTTCAGATTCCTTGTAGAAATATAATATGCCCTTAGAAAAGTGGGAATTAGGTTATGATTCTTATGATTAGAGGAAGAGAGCAAAAGTTGTTTATGGCAAAGTAAAAGTTGGAGGATGGATGTTTGGTTGCTTTGCTTTACATGTTTGTGATATGATGAAACCTTCTTTTAGGTGTATTGTTATTAACTATAATCTTCATTTTCGAGAGAGTTGCATCGAGTGTCGGTTATTATTTGATGTGGCCTTTAACGACTTGTGTATTTGTACAAGTAAAAATTGTCGTCGGATCATTTAAGTTTTTTTTTATCATTAACTTTGTTACATAATTTCGTATATGTGGGAAATTAAAAACTCTTAATAAAAATTAGCTTGCAATCTCAGGTAAAATACAAGCTATTTAAAATAAATAAATAAATAAATAAAAGATAAGATGAAAATAGTCTAGAAGAAATCAACATATATTTAAAGGATTGGTAACAACGCAAATCTAATCATTTAGTTAAAATAATACAAATAAACCAACTATAATTAATCAGCGAATATTTATTAATATCTAACTATACTTAATCAATA
The DNA here is from genome assembly GCA_002890555.2 of Lagenaria siceraria. NCBI lineage: Eukaryota > Viridiplantae > Streptophyta > Magnoliopsida > Cucurbitales > Cucurbitaceae > Lagenaria > Lagenaria siceraria. The sequence goes on from CM016488.1 coordinate 26,530,381, forward strand.
TCTATGGTAAAGTACAAATTTGTATTAATCAAACATCATTATCATGTAGCATAAAACATTATGGTTTCTTAACTTAAAATTTTTAAATTAAAACTAATAGTATTATATATATATATATATATATATATATATATATATATATATATATATATTTTAAGAAATTAACATGTTGATTGAATTAACCAACTAAAGTTAGCTTCCGTCATTATATATTGAACAGAAGCAAAAACTTCAATAATAGTCGAATGTAAGAAGTATTAGCAAAATCGACAGCTACTTGTACTAAGAAAACAAGCGCATTTCTTCCCTAGACAATAAAACTGTTGAATCTATACCAAAAGTTTAGAAGACTTTTGTCCTATCTGTTAAACAATGGACGCTTTCATTTCTTTTCTTTTTCTTTTTCTTTTTTTTATTTTTTATTTTCAACTCTTTTCTTCTATTTGAAATTATTTCATTTAAAATACATATCAATAATATGCTATCCATATAATTTTTTGTATTTACAAGAAAAACGTATATAGTAAATGTAAACTAAAAATCTTGATGAAATTATTCGGTGAAGCCACCATAATATGATTGATAGGTTTTTACAGTACTTTAAATTTACATTGTCTTATTAGGGGAGCATGAAATTTTTTAACCTATATCCAATCGCCATTATGAAGCGACGACATTATTGATTGTGGTGGCTTTATTGGATAATTTGTGGAAGATGTTGGATTGAAATGTGGGCTAAAAATAGCGAATCCCAGACTTTTGGGCTCATAACCAATTACCCAGGCTTTATTGGACAGCGACCCAAATAATATTGGGCTTTCTTAATCTACGGTGAAGTTTACGTTTTTGTTGGGCTCAGGCCCAGCAAATAATTCGGGAAGAAATTTTCGTACATGCTCTCTCACAAAGTCTTGAAATTTTCATAAATTCCGAGGTTTGATTCGGCAATTATGCAGTTTATTGTATTTATCAGCATGAGTACAACTCTGCATAAAATTTGTACTATCGATCATTAGTTAGAGGTTTGAATCTGATAAAAAGTAACATGGTTGAAATATGGGAATTTTATTTAGAAAAAAGTCACATTTAAATAGGAAAGAGTTATTTTTTTATTTTTTTTTGGAAAACTATGGTTGAAAATAGTAAGAAAATATCACACTATACGTAGCAATCTCATCCCTTATTTCGTTCAATTAATACTACAATATTATTAAAATAAGTTTAAAAAAAATATTTTAAAAAATTCTAAATTTTAGGGGGGAAATTTTAATTTTGACCTGAGTTTTCAATTTCATCATGTTGCACTTCAAACTTCGATAAGTGTCGTAATTTTAAAACTTAAGAAAGAATGATACGATTGGATAAGTTTAGAGTCAAATTGGTTTTTTACCTAAAATTTTCTTGTAGACAGAATGTTAATTAAAAAAAAAAAAAAAAAAAAAAAAAAAAAAAAAAACTTCTAAATGAATGTTAATTAAAAATTGTAAAATGGAAAGGCATTGACCAATTCAAAAAAATGAATGATTTGAAAATGGACTGAGTTCCCGAAATCTTCTATGTGTACTATGGAAATAAAAAGAATTCGAAATTATGACCATATTCTTAAAGGCAATCATAACTTTTCTTTGTTTTAAAATTTAAATTTGGTCCATTTTCTTCTCTCATTATACTTTTTTTTTTAAATAATAATAATTGAAAAAAAAAAAAAAAAAAGAAGAGGCAGCAGCTCTCATTATACTTTTTTTTTTTTTTTTGTCCTTGATTGTGGCAATTCAACTTTAAATATTTTATTATCAACATGAGCACAGATAATTTAAACGTTACCCCTGATAAAGAAATTTTGAGGAAAAAAAATAATAATTTGAATAAGACTTATACTATTAGGTTTACTCCAATTTAATCATTAGTTTACGAATTTTAAAATAAAATGATATATACATGTAAAATGTAAAATAAAATGAGAATATACCATTATTATAGTAAAAACTTTTCCATGTTATTCGATATTAGTGAAGAAATATTCAACTGTTGGGAGCATGGGTGAATCATCCAAGACAAAAGCACATGCCTAACATCAAAGACTACTCTTTTACATTGGGAACATACCTTCATTATTACTTTAATATTATCCTTTGAAAATCATCTTAATTACGGCTAAATTTCCAAATATTACCTCAACAATTTAACTTTTATATAAATATTATTGCTCACATTTTAAAAAATGATAATTTCAACCTCTTATTTAGTTATCGAACAAAAATTCCTAAAACTAGTTTAGTTAAACCTACCAATTTGGGTCAAAATATTAATTAGTTGACTACTTACAAGTTATAACTACCCGCAATTAAATTGTTTTTCATATTATTCGAATGAGAATTAAAAGCCAAAAAAGGAAATGGCCATTTAATTTAACATCCCATTATTATTTTGAAAATAACTTTATTTTCTTGAAATGGCGAGGAAAATCTATTCGCCGCAAACGAAAAATTAAAAAAAGAAAAAGAAAACAAGAAATAAAACAAAAATAAATAGAATAATGGTCAAAAGTTCTGGAAAGATTCACACGCCATTTCCGATTAAATCATAAACAACAAAAAAATTCCAGAAACCTATGTGGACCCCACGCCATCGCATTTACAATTTCAATATATTTTAACACACCGACACTTTCTTAAATTATATAAATTAGAATTACAAAATACTTTTTTTTTCACCCCACCCCAACTAGTGAGGATAAGATAACATTTTCAAAAAATAACCGAGTATAAAAAGACAAAACTCTAGTTCTTTTAGTAGAATATATATTTTTTAATCAGTTAAATTATGCTTTAATGAACTCTATTCCAATTCAAAATTTTCAAATTTGAACTTCAAATGTTGATATAATTAAATAGTGTTTAACCTTAAGTTTTGAGATGATTAGTGTGAGATTTGACAAACATAATTTGCCCCTTCTTAAATAATGAGAAATTTTCCTATGAAAAGATTTTTCTTTTATTTTACGTCAAGTTTAATAATTATTTAATATCATTAGACTCAACATCTTGCACTTAAGGGAGGTTTAAACATTTGTAGAATAATTTTCCATAAATATTAAGATATATTTACAGTCCAAAGTGAATTCGACTCTTATTTTAAATTTGAACTCAAATTGTAGGGATTTAATTAGTAGTTAGAAATTTTAGTCTAGAAAATCGTAAATGTGAAAAATGAAATAAAATAACTGAACATTAAAAAAAAATTGTAAAATAAACAGCTCATTCTCCAAAGTCCAAACCAAACAGCAGCCAGCGGGCCCCACCACTACACACACTCTGTCGCTCGCTCACTCACTCACTCTCTACAAAGGTGTATTCAGAAAATACTAATAAATTCAAAAATAAATTATATAAAAAAAAAGTACAAAAAAATTAAAATAAACTAAAAGAAGAGAGTGCTGATAGACTAAAATTACGGTTTAGGACAAGAAAAGAGAGGACATCATAGTGGTAGCAATGGCGGCGACAACGACGACTGCGGAAGCTTTCACGTGAACGGCAGAGCTTCCTGGGGTACTGGTTTGCGCCTCAGCGGTAGGTGCATTGGCCGGCGATCCGTCCGGTGTTTCCGACGGAGGAGCAGGCGGTGACGCGGCGAACGGAGATGGAGCCTTCGCGCTAGGGCTTGGGCTCGGAGCCAGAGACGGCGTCGGCGAAGGCGAACTCACTGGCTCTGGTGCTGGCGCCGGAGAAGGAGACGTTCCAAACAATTCCGATGGGAGTAACAGACTATCGACGCTGAAAATAGCGAGCGGAGTCGCATCGAGGACTGTATCGGCGATTCTCGAAGGTCCGACTCCAGTGTGGAGAGTAACCGCATCTCCGGCCGTAGTCGTGGTAATGTCGAACTTTCCGGCGCTGCCAGTGGCCAGAGTGTCGATCGGAGCCTTAGTCGTCTTCAAAGTTCCGATCGGAGTGTAACCGGGCAGAGCATGGTATAAAAGAAGCGAAACAACTTCAGCATTAGTAAGCTTGCTCAGATCTGGAACTCCATCGGCCTTAAACGCCTCGTCGTTCGGCGCAAATATAGTCAATCCTTTCTCAACAGCCGATTCATAAGTCTTAATCACACCATTAGAAACAATCAGCGACGCAAACGTCTTACATCCAGCTTTCTCAAGCAAAGCCGTAATGTTAACATCGGAAGCCGACGGAGCCGGAGCCGTCAAAATCCCCGACGCCACAATCGGCGCACTGATCTCAATAACGGAAATGTTGTACGGAATACTCACAACCGACTTCGTGTAACTCGATTCGAGTTTAGATCCCGGCGCGGCTGAGCCAAATGCGACCTTACCACCCTGGAGATCGGTAATATTGACGAAACCTAGATTTCCAGGCGCGTTGCCTGTGGTCTGGTAGAGCGTAGTGGAGAGAGTGGTTCCGTTGGAGATCTTGTGGAGTTTCGCCGGATCGTAGTAGTCCAAGACGATATGGAGACTGAGGAGGTTTTTGATAACGGAGAGAGGATGTTTGGCGACAACGGGGGAAAGAGCGCCATTGGAGACGACAAGGACGGTGATAGTCTGACGGCTGTTGATCTCGTCGGCGAGTCTGGTCTGCTGCAGGTAGTTGCTGAAATCGCTGTACTGAGGGTAGTCTTTGAGCATGTCAGTAATATTATGGGCGGAGACGATGGCGGCTGCGGCAGCGAAGGCGAGGAAGAGGAGAAGGGATTTGGAAGCCGCCATTGGAGAAGAGAGAGGAGAAACAGAGGAGGAGGATGAAGAGTGTGGATTTAGAGAATGGAGAGGGTAATAAAAGAAAGAGTGGTTAAGTTAGTTAACTGGGGTTAATGGGGCAGGTAACTATGGTTAGGGGTATTTTGGGGAATAGAGAAGAGAGAGAGAGCGCTTTTGGACACAGCTGGAAATAACAAAAGTGGTTTATGTGCTTGGCGTATGCCACGGAGGTGGCTTCTTGCTTTCTCTTACTTTAGCCGAAATTACGCTTTTCTCCCTAACATTACCACTTGCAATTTGCATGAGTATTTATTTTTGTTTTTGGAGCAACGGTCACATTACTAACGGTAAACCGAGAAGAACGTTGAGGGTTTGTTTTTTTGGTGGGATTTTTTCTTTTTCATTATTATATGTGCCAAGTATTTATAATTTATTTTTTTTCTATTTCATTTTATATTATTCTAAAAGTATATATATATATATATATATGGGTGAGTGTTTCAACCAACTTACACGTAATTTTTAAATTTTATTCTATAAACAATAATTTTATCTATAAAATTTAGATGTTTCAATTTATGCCTGAAATTTTAATTATTTGAGTTCTTAAAATTTGAAAAATAGTTTTATGATAAGAAAAAATACCATTTGTTTTAAGGGACAAAACCTGCCACATGAACTAATAAGAATACTAATAATTAATTTTCTCATATCGATAAAAAAAAATAGAATTGTTATTAGAGTCTACCTTCACTAGTTAATAATGATATCTAATCTCATGTGTTTCTTTGTTTTCGTATCTATTTATTTTTAAAATTATATTAAAAAAAAACTTTCAGCAGCAAAGAAAAATTGTGAAAATTAACATTAAATAGGGCTCTAGAAAATTTGTAATGGACCTTTGGTTTAGACTTCAAATGTTTTTTTAAAAGAAATATATTACATCTCAAGAACTTTAAAAACCAAAAACTAAAAATGAAGGTTTCATTGGATAACTATTTAGTTTTTGGTTTTTTATTTTTAAAAATTAAGCTATTGATACTACTTCTATTTCCAAATTTCTATTTTTGTTTTCTACTTTTTACTACTAGTTTAAAAAACCAAGTCAAATTTTAAAAACTGTTTTTGTTTTTGAAACTTGGCCAAGAATATAATTATTGTACTTAAAAGAGTGCAGCTCATTGGTATTAAGAAATAGAGAAAAAATAGGCTTAATTTTCAAAAATAAAAAACAAAAACAAAATGGTTATCAAATCGGACCGAAATTATTTTCAAAATGTTTTAAAGTGTTTTCACTTTCAAATCTCAAAAACAAATTAAAACATAAATCTAGATCAGAACTAAAGTTATCTAAAAAAATTCAATTACAGTGATTTCGTGGATGATGTAAAAAATAATAAAAAGTAAAACACCAAAAATAAATTCTATTTGATAATCATTTTGTTTTATTTTTTATTTTTGAAACTTAATAGTAGGAATATAGTTGAAATTTGAATTGTAAATTGTGTTAGGTCTTTTCAATATGTTGATACCAACCGTAAATTTGTAATTTTTGGGAGAAATTGAACAGTCGCCCTGCACAATAGAGAAAAAACTCACATCGATATAGTGCTTGGCCACCAACACTTCATCGATCAAGTCAGTAATCGTTTAGAGAAAATCCAGGACAGTTCTTGAGACAATTCAAAAAATCAAGAGTTAAAATCAAACATTTTAACGTATAGAAACATAAATAAAACATAGCTCCAATGCTTAGATGTATTTTATATAATATAGTGAATGGCAAAATAGGAAATTGAAGACGGAAGGTTGTTTGAGAGAAGAAGTGATAGATAGGCTGTGCCCTGTGGGAGGGTAGTTGAATGAATGGGCTGCTTCTGCGTTTTCTCTTTTTCTCTTTTTGTTATATATATATATATATATATATATATATATATATAATTTCTTTTTTCTATTTTGAATTATTTTTCAATTTTCATCTTAATATTTTAAAAATAATAATTTCCACCCTATTTCATGCACTTATGGGACACTCGAGTGTGCCACTACCTCATGACCTCTCTTCTATGGTTGGGATAATTCTTCAACTTTTATTTTATATTTTAATAGATTATCTCGATCCAAAAAAAAAAAAAAAAACTCAAAATTTGTTGATGAAATAATAATGTTACATTAGATGGTTTTTTTTAAGAATAGGAGATCGAATCTTGGACTTCTATGAATGAAAGTCATGATGATTATTGTTAAGTTAAGTTCACTTTGATACATTAAATGAAATTTTCATTAATAAAAGGATATGATGTGATATTCAAACGAAATTTATGTTATTCTATTTTAGTTTTTAAGATATGATGCTTATTCAAACATTTTGTTTTAGATTTTTTACTTTGCACAATAAAGCCATATACATTTGTATCTTTAAATTAATTCGTAGAAAGATAATATAAGTACGTGTTTGTTCATTTACCCAATAAATTTATATTTGATATTTGCCTCTCCTATTCACTCAACCTTTCTCTAAAGTTAAAGCTCAATGAGCAAACATGATGATCCACACGGGGTTCTATGGGAGGCTATGTTGCGACTATTGTTATGAAATCGACAACCAAAAAAAGCGAGCAAAGTAAACAGTAAAGAAATCGCCACAAAGATTTACGTGGTTCACTAATAATGTATTAGCTACATTAATGGGCAAATATAGGCTTTATTATTATAAGGCAATATCAGATAATATAGATTACATAAAAGTGACAGTAAAGTTAGAGAGTTTATATATATAGCACTCCTCTAAACCCTAAGGTCAGTAGAGTTACATCTAAGGCTGACACTTCCTTGCTAATAAGTTTCTCTTCAACTGGGTGTTGCTATGTTCTCATCTATGTGGATGATTTCTTTGTTATGGGCACGTCTTCTTTTGTCGTGTCTCAACTTATCCAACAACTAAATACTCAATTTGCTTTAAGAATTAATGTGTCATATCCACCCTCTAACTTGGAATGTTGTTGTCTAAGTCTAAGTATATATTGTAGAATTACTTCATCGCACTAAAATATATGATGTCTGACCCATTGCTAAGTGGTCTGATTGTCTTTGCTAGACAAGGGGAGGTTTTTCCCGATGTACACTTGTATTAGAGTGTTGTTGGTGCTTTGTAATATGTTGAACTCATCCTAAAATATCATTTTATAGTGTTAATAAGGCTTGTCAATCTATGCATACTCCCATTATTGTCCATTGACAATTAGTTAATAGAATTTTGAAATACTTAAAAGGGATCATTGATAACGACTCATTGTTTACTCGCCCTCGTGATTTGTCCTTATATGATTTTGTTGGTGCGGGTTGGGCCTTTGATCCTGGTGATCGAAAATCCACAGCTGATTTTTATGTGTTTTGGGACTCCAAAAAGCAATCCATGATCACACGATCAAGAAACAAGACAGAATTCTATTAATTATTCTCTTTAACATTCATAAGTGTGCAAGTCATTCGTCATGGCTTGACCCACTTCCTTCTAAGCCTTTTCATTACTTACAAGTTACATGACTATTATCGATCATTAGGCCAACCTTACTCGCTATTGAAAAAGATCATTTGAATAGATAAATCGAATAAAATAAGAACTACAACAAAACATCAATTACAATTTAACCAAAAAGAAAAACATTCTCATCCAAAATTCGAACCATAAACTTTCACAAACAAGGCTATTATTCTCATATGAAGCAATAGAGCACAAGATGGTTGGCTTTCATCACAGAATCTGTTTCTGATAGGATTTTCAGAATCTTGCCTTTGATTTCTCAGTTGAATGCTTGGTAATTTTTGGAACAAATCTTCCCTTATAGAGCACACATTCTGATAACACTCCTGTACTTAGTGATGTAGAGAGAGATTCCCACTGCCAGCTTATGGCCCCTAATGGAACAAAATCTGCTGCTGCCACAACACAACCACCACCATTAATGCAAATCCAGCTGCAGCTGCCAACTAAGAATGCTGAGTTTTTCAAGATGCCAATTCAAAAAAATTTCACCAAATTTTATAGGTTGTTTGGGAATTGGAGTTCAAAATAATTTTCAAAAGAAGTTCTATTCTAGCAAACAGACACTCAAGACCTACTTTCAAATATTCATGGCTAAATTTTATATATATGTATATTTAACACTTAAGCTTTGTCCTTTGTTTTCAGAAGCATACCCATACTTTCAATAGTTGTAATATAATTTTGACCTTTTATAATCACTTCAAAATTATTCTTGGAGTAAAAATCTACTAAAATTTCAAACGAAAATTGAGGCCTGAAACTGTGGCAATGACCTAGAGCAGTGTGCAATAATTTTTTTTTGTTCTAAGTCATAACTACACTATTCCAAGCCTCAATTTCTATCCAAAATTCTAAAAAATTTCACTCTAATAATATAGTTTTAAAACATTTTTTAGAGGTCAAGAATAACATTGTAACTTTTAAAAGTATAGTGATGCTTTTAAATAAAGGACAAAGTTCATGAGTATATTTTATAATATAACCAACATTCATCATGATGAGCCAGGGGGCATTAGGGTTATCCACATTAAGGACAGGGAATTTAACATCGCAGAAAACAGGATGGCTGCTTAAATGGCAGCAAATTCTAACATCAGATGGTTATGATTGTAGCCTCAAATTAGTAAGGTGTTCTGTCGAATAAAAACTGGAAAACAACTGCCAGGTCAGTATTTGTGTTGTTATGTGGTGTGTAATAATTAATATTCCAGCTGATTGGCATCAAAATACGAAGATTTTTTAAGAAGATCCTCGCTGTAAAAGTTGACAAATCAGAGAGAAATGACACAAATTTGCAGGTGCATTTATAAATATTTGGATGATGATAGGCAAGTAAAGAAAAATCACAAACAAGTTCCAATTACTGTTGGCAGGTGATTTGCAGGTCCCCATTGTTGTTCTATGTCATCAGCATACAAGTTCCAATTTTCATCCAAAATTCTAAATGATTATTACTCGCAATGTAGTTTTGGAACATTTATGAAATATTAAAGATAATATATATATAGTATTGATTAAATATCAATGTAATCCGTTATAACTCAATTTAGAATTGAAAAGAAGTAAAATGATAATATAAACAGAGAAAATAATGAAGGGGAAAAACAAACAACAAATAACAACTTAAAGCCTAAACAATATTTCAAATAACTTAAAGTACTGAATTTTTACAAACTCGATATCTGTAATTTTATTAAAGAAAAGGTATTCTCCATTATCATTATCCATAACTTATATTTATGGATATATCCTTATCACAGATTATATGTGGAAGGTTTGATGAAGGAAACCATTTTTCTGCAAATTAGAAGTAGGAACACAGTTTGTTTCTTTTGATTGTCAATGTACTTTAGAACATGAAGAGGCTACGCTTTAACAACTACATGCAGTTTAGACTCTAGTAAAAGGAACCAGAACAATGGCAACCGAATGGAATAATTCTACACTTACAATTAAACAGCTGGCGATATAGTCATTGAAGGTATCTGTATCCCTGGCCTTGAGGTCCATCCCTTGCGGTTTCTATATTCATTTATAGCCTGCAACCGCTTCCTCTCTTGAGAAGCAACTTGTGCAGATTTAAACGCCTATACGAAACACAACGAGGAAGTAATAGAGGAAGTAGGAACAACAAAAATTGCCAAGTACTCAAATGGGAGTGTTCATTTATCATTAAACTTCACCATATACAATTAGATGTTACCTTCGGAACTGCAAGCAACTTCAGTGGAGCTTCAACCACGTCTCCAAATTTTATTTTTTCATGTTTTGGGAAGTCTAGATCCTCCTCTGTCTTGGCTTTTTTATGTTTGTTTTTCTTCGCCTCCTGATATCTATTTAGAAATAAATGTAATGGTACATCTGTTAAAAAAGAGAACAGATGCTTCCCAGTTCACCAAGTTTTTAAAATAGACCTACTATAACATGGTACATGACAAATTGAATTATCAAAGATAAAGCACTAAAGTGGAATGGCTATGGGTGGTTCAAATGTATGCGATACCTTCTGCACTATCAAATTTGCACTATAAAAATACTGAAAGTGGGTAAATAGACAAGTGCGTACCGAATTAAATAAACATTGTGAGGCCCAACTATAAGATTTAAAGGTAGCCGTACTTCTGTGATAGCCTTAAGTTTGGATTTCTTTCTAGTACAAAAGCCTATGAAATCTGGTTAATACATTGGAACTAAATTTGAGAGTCCTTTCATCTCTCTGATTTAGATACCGAATTCCTTTCTTTTACTCTACCCAACTAATTCTTCCCTTATATGCTTCCATATATGATTCGGCATGAAGTCTGGTTGAAACATTGGAACTAAATTTGAGAGTCCTTTCATCTCTCTGATTTACATACCGAATTCCTTGCTTTTACTCTACCCAACTAATTCTTCCCATATATGCTTTCATATAAGTTTTTTTTTTTTTTTTAATATCCGTGAGTGTCCGGGCCATATAAGCTTCCCTAACTCTTCCCTTATATGCTTCCATTTTGCTGAGAACCCTTTTCCGGCCTTCCTTCGATATTGCTAACAATTCCTCAGATTGAATATAAGTTGATTCTATCGTTTGCATGCAGGCTCCTACGAATTTAGATAGTTTCTGTCCCTTTAGTTTTGATTTTGATGCCTCAAATTCCTCCAATTTGATTGCTCGAATTTCGATATTGCCAACAACTTTACAGATCGAATATTGAATATTGCTTGATTGTCTTTCGTTTGCATGCAGGCTCCTTTAAATGAATTTAGATAGTTTTTTCCCCCTTAATACGATTACAATGCCTCAAATCCCTCAAATTTGATTGCTCTAATTTCACTTTAAATTCCATCCAGAATTTTTTTTTACTTCCAGTTGACATTTTTATTTTCCTAAATTCAAGATCCATTCCCAAGGTCAAAGTGCTCTAGTACCAAAATTGATAGAATCAATAGAATAGAAATATAATCTAAATACTTGAAGAAAACAGTCAAATGTTCAGAAGAACTTTTTCGAAAGTTCAAGTCTAACAGCAAAACAATTGTTTCCTACATCCCCTCCCTAATATAGCCTTAAATCTTAATATCCTTAATAATATTTCAACGACAGCCCTAAAGGTGTTCCTAAAACCATCCTTCTGAATAACTTTGGATAAACAATTTTGGATTGCATCCCTATCAATTAGCACTACAACTTCTTGTTCTTCGATTTTCCCCTTCAAACACATTGTTTGGAAGTTGATAATATCATATGTTGTCATTTTTGACATCCACTAACCAAAGTCATCATCATCTTTAGAACTCAATAAGGAAAGAGTTGTACAACCTATAAAATAGATCTGATTCAAGTGAGGTCGTAAGTTGTGGCCATCATCTTTGCCCAATCCATCATCAACATCAATTATCAACAATTGCATTTCTACTGTAAATTCCATTCCCAATGGCCAACTTCAAGCACAACCTCTTTCCCTCTGATCGTGAAGCTCAACACACCTCTTGAATTTGACCCCCTCTTTATCAACATCAGTTCCTCCTGGCAATAGGCCATTAAATCTACAAATGAAGCTAGCATGCTCTTTTTCGGACAAGAGTAACAAGGGCCAAACTAATATGGAATTCCAATTCACAATATAATCAATCAAACTACGCACCTTCTACTGAATGTAATTATGTAAAAGCTTATCCTCAACTCTCTGGCACTTCCATCATCCGCCTCAATGCATGAGAATCAACTAATCGTAACTTTTTATTTCAAACCATCTACAAATTATGTGCTAAGAACATACCCTGACATGTCTCACGATGGTGCATTGGGAACCTCAAACCATAACACCAATAGTCACCATAATTTTCCTCTCTAATCCACATATTACCCGTAGACAAAAATCTTCCCAGGTACCCTCTCTCTCCCTTCTAACAAGTCCCTTTTTCTCACTCCCTTATATAACCCCACGATGCCCATGCAGGCAAGGAAAAGCTAACATTTTCTGCATCGTCAACACTACTTCACTTGCCTCTTACTCACGCAAGGCATGTTGCGGTCTATCACATTGCTAAGATCCAAATGATAAACACCTTGCATAATCACATTAGTCAACAATTTACTTGGGCAGTACGTTGACAAAAATTGAGGTATATGGGGTTCTCTCAGATACCCAACTTATGTCACTACCGAAAAGAAAACATTAGGACATTACAATTTCTGGACACTTCTCTTCATCATTTAATTAACACATTAAAAACTTATTTATTTTATTTGCATTTCATGGTATGTAATTGGGAAAAAATGCAAAATGAAGATGAACAAGCCATCTCAATATTTAAAAAAGCATGCGACCTCATAAAAGATAAGGAACAAAATTGTGTGGTGCACTAAAGTGCTTACTTTTTCCGACGTTCCCGTTTCTTTAAACGTCGACTTGATTCCTCCAACGAGTGTTCAAAACGAAGGTCAGTAACCTGCTTTCTCTTACGTTTTTTGTTTTTCTTCTCACTGGACTTGCTTTGCACGTCTTCATCACCATCACTACCTGTAAGCTGAGGCATTTGTGAATTCCCACCATTACCTTTGCTCTTTACATCAGATCTTCCCAAAGCATCCTTTCGATGGGATTTCTGCATAGAAAGTGAAAGTCAAATGACAAGTGAGTAACACAAATTATAGGCATATAATGCGTTATCAAGCTCTTCCAGCAGGCAAACTTGATACGAGCAATTTTGCATCCCCATTCAGGGGAAGTAAGCTTAATCTCGCGACCACACCGAATAAAATAATAACAGAATAAACCCTTTACCAAACAATAGAAACTACTAATAGATATCTTCTACTCTAACGCCAAACCAGATACGCGGTAAGACAAGGACAACCAAGGAAGAAGATAATTAAACAAAAAAAATAAATAAATAAGGATTCCTAGTGATACTTAATCTCAACTTTCTTGCTCCCAAGCTTATAACAATAACATTGATTAGAGACTATAATACTAAAAGATTCATTGTCGACCTTCCGTCACCTAATCCAGTATAAGCCCTAAAACAAAATAATTCATATAAAACCCGATAATTGCAAACATACTTATCTAAGACAGTGAAGAATTTAAAGAATATCAGTTACCTTTTCAGTATTAACGGCTTCTCCCTTGCGCTTTCGTTGAATATCCTCCGAGACCTTCTCAGACTCTGTGAGAACCCGAGAAGATAAGATTATAGTATGAAATTAAATAAACTCATCGACAAACAAATAAACGCAAATAAACAATTGAAAAAAAACCTTGAGGTCCAGGGGAAGTGAAGGACATTAACTTGCGGAGTTTGGAAGGTAGAGTATCGACTTGGGAAGTGTCCGGCGGCGGTGGGAGACGATCGTAGCCTCCATGTGCGGCTCTGTAATTCCGCTCTCTTCTCCGCATTCCTTTACCTCCCATCTCTCCTTTTTCTCTCGATAACAAAATTTGCAGCCCTACGTCGGAGTTGGACACCGGAGTATAGCCTCAATCGCCGCCGCCGACGAAGACCAGTGGGAACTCTTCCGATTGTTTTTTATGTGAGAGGCAGAAAACGAAATAGGTTTACAAATCAATGGAAATAAAATAAAGAAAAAAGAAGCTGATTAAACTATTTTTACAACTTTTCGCAAACGCGCGCAAAAAAAGTACAATTACCGTATTGACCCCGGGCGGTTTGAACCCAAGAATGTTTTAAACTAATAAATATTTAAAGAATAATTCATGAGAAAATATTTATATAAATTTTTATTACTAAGACTATATGCTTAAGCTTTTATATAAAAACAGGTCAAATATGAACATACTCCAACTAGAATAAAACTTATATATCGACCAAATATATTATTAAAAATATGTAATAAAAATTAGATCGTGAAACGTTGGAATGAGTGAAGAATCGAGGAAGAAACGAAAATGGGATCGTGAAACGTAAAAATGGTACCATTCTATGTCTATAGATCGCGGTTTACAACCGACATAGTAACTACTATTTAGATGGCAATTTTAAAACTGATATCTTATATGAATTTTATGTTAATCCACAAAACATTAAGTAAAATGAGTCGCTTTTTTTAAAAAACTGACATCATATAGTCAATCTGTCATCGTTTATAAAATGTCAACTGACATCTAAAGCCAAAATTGTTGTAGTGGGTGGGAGAGGATTGAGTTGAAAATTGTATGAAAGGAATGAGTTCGTATGAGAAATCAAGTCTAAAACGCTCAATTCAAACATAAAATTTTTTATTACATTACATTACATTACAAACTCAATCCATTACGAACTCTTAAACAGCTTCTATTGTCAATTTAAGGAGCTATAACTCCAAAGTACATGAATGTCTTGATAATCATTAACATTAAAGTAACAAAGAATAATAATAAATAAATAAAATGGCTAAAATTGAAATGGTAAGAAAACGAGTTATAAATTTGAGATGGAAGTTCATAAGTCAACCTTGTTAAATATTTATTTTCATCTACCAATTTTCTTCCACCTAAATGTAAAAAACAATTCAATAAAGCCAATAAATTTTCTTATGTGAAGCTGGATCTTGTGAAGTTTTTAATTAAATCAACTTTCATGTGAAGGTTAGGTGAGTTGAAGATTTAATTCATAATTTAATAACAAATGCACAAAGTGGGAGATTTACCACAAATAGAAAAATCAATGTATGAGTTGTTTTTAAATGAAAAGCTATAAGACAAATTTTGAACTTGAAACAAGATGAATGTGGAAGTGAGAGAAAACAACATTTTTAAGCAGTTAGATTTAGATTAGATTAACATATTATTTTAGTTTCTATATCTAAAATTTCAATTTATTTTGTAAGATTTAGAGAAGGGGACATTATAGGAACTATAATAAAATAAAACTCAAGTATAAGTACCAAAATCGTATTTTAACCATAAATTTAATTATTTATTACATCAATGTCATATTATCATATCTATGTTTTACATTATATCTAACATCAACCATTAATAGCAACGGAGTCAACTGTAATTGACAAATACTCATTTTCTTAGAATCAAAGGTTTCAATTTTCTCACTAAGAAGAAATTATATGAGTGGTCATTAAATTATAAGATGAGTTTCAATTATATTCTTATCGTTTTAAAAATCTCAATTAAGTAATCAAAATCGTGGAAAAAAGACATTTTTATCCTTGCACAAATTGGGTAAATGTTAATCTTTCTATAGTTTCATTAAATTAAATAATGACTTGAATAAGTGTTGTGATTAATACTCATTCAACAATTAAAATTTTGTCCTTAATCCAGCTAAACTAAACAAACTAAAACATGGATCATGTAGTGCACACAAATTCCTTAAAAATACTTGAACCTTATTGCAAATTTAAGTAGATATATAAATACTTAAATTCAACTAATTAAAAGTTATCAATGCCTGCAAAAATAGTTTGTTCAATAACCAATGTAAGCTTTCAAATTCTATATTTTATTTTTCAATATTTCAATTTCTTAGTTTTAGTCTTTTGACTAAAATATTGTTTTTGTAACGCCTCAGGCCTAAGATTCAGCAACTGATGGTCCCGGCATTCCCCAGCGTCCGTCCCGTCCCCACAAACCAACACGAGTCCTTTAAGCATGCTTTGTCCTCACTCACATGCATCCTAGGAAAATCCTCAGGTTTCAGCATGCTTTGTCGGATTGCTCCAAGCTAAGCACGCTTAACTGTGGAGTTCTTATGATTGAGCTACCGAAAAGGAAGGTGCACCTTGTTGGTATAGGTAGTAACTTTCCTTTCTTTTAAGCCTTTCTTAATCATGCTTTCATGTGCTCAAGATCCTTCTCATTCGGATGTGATCTCGGTTCATTCATGTCCTATTCCTGAACTCGGATTGTTACCGTTTTAGTCCTTAATTAATGTATTGTATAGTAACGGGTGTTTGGATATTATTTTTATTTTAATCCCTATACAAAGTTTTAATTCAGTCGGTTATTTATTAATATTTCTTTTAATATGTATGTTTAGTAAATTTGCAAAAGATTAGAATTGGAGAAAATTCCATTTAAGAAAAAAAAGTTTTAAATTCCTCTCAATTTCAAATAAATTAATAGTTGGTACAAAATCTGCATTTTTTTTTTTCTTAGATTGAAAATATTTAGACACATAAATTAATTAAGGGTGAATTTCCACTGACCTTCCAAGTTTACAAAGTCGACTGAGATTTTAAAATTCAATTTTCTGAATAATTATTCATTTATTCTTTTTTTTTTCCCTAAAAAAGAGAATTGTTTTAATAATATTTGTTTTCCAGTCAAATAAAATAACTTTCAAAGTCAGAAATTTCTCATCACAGCTATATCATTTCTCACCTTTAGACAGTGAGTCCGAGATCGATGGCGGCGGAGACGGCAGCATTCACGGCGGTCGTCGCTCTCCTAATCACGGCGGCGGCATCGCAAACTCCTCCAATGGCTTACACTAATCACACAGTCGGCGGCCCTGCAGGTTGGTTCTTCAACGCCACCAAGAACATTTCCACTACCAATTACTCCTCTTGGGCCTCGTCTCAGACTTTCAACCTCGGCGACTTCCTGAGTAAGCTCAATCTCTTCTCCTCCTTTAGATTATGTTCATGACTAATTCCTGATGATTGATTACTCTCTGAAATCTCCGATTCGTCGATGTTTGTTTATTGGGAAAATAAAGAGGTAGGCTATATAGATGGCTCTTCGAAGAAATTTGTCCAAATCTTATGTCATAATTGTCGTCTTGCTTCAGAAATTTCTCTGCAACTGTACATTATTTCTTTACGATTCAAGAAAATGAGGTTTCGGTTGATTCGATCAACTAAAACAATGGATTTTCTGCTATTCTCTTTATTCGTTTAGATTCGTGCTCAAAATCTAGGTTTATATTTCGCAATCTGAATTCGAAATCCGATTACAGGTATTGTTCTTTCTCATCAATCAATTAACTAACAGAACTCCGTTGTCATTGTTTCTCTTATATTGTTAATTGCAGTCTTCAGAACGAATTCGAATCAGACCGTGATCCAGACCTACAACTTGACGACATTCAAGAGCTGCTCCTTCGACGACGCCTCCGACAACGACACGTTTCAGTACAACGGCGGCGTTTCCGACTTCGACAAGCCATTGATCATTCCAGTGCCGCTGACCATCAAAGGCCCGAACTACTTCTTCTCCGATGCCGATGATGGAGTTCAATGCGAACGAGGTATGGGCTTCGAGATCCAGGTGAATACCGGCCTCGGTTTGCCGCCGAGCCTGAATCAGCCGCCTCCGCCTCCATACGCGACGCCGCCGGATTCCGGTTCGACTCAAACGCCTCCGTTGACGATTCCTCAGACGAAGGGCAACGGCGGCTTCAAAAGCATCGTTAACTTACGCCGAGATTTCTTCTTCATGGCGGTGGTGATGGCGTTGCTGCTGCTCTGCTAGATGAAGGAGGTCAGATTCGAGAACACAAGTTTCCCTCTTTGTCCTTTGAATGGCAGTTTTGTAATTTTGATGCTGTTTGATAGAGATTGATTTCTGGACTTTGTTTGCTTATACCTCCTACTTCATTAATATCATCCAAACCTTTGATATATTATAGAGATCGATTTTTTTATTTTTTATTTTTTTAAATCAAAGAACTTCTCTCATCTTCAATACCTATATTGTGGCCATTACTAGTCTTTGTTCATTAATATCATGACTAGACTCTCATTAGTTGATCATAATATCAACATATAAGATCGATGTAAAGTCTAGTAACTCTAAACAATTTTATATAAAAATAAAATTGTGTAAATATAGGGAGTAGGTAATGAAAAAGTAGAGTTCAGAAGAAACGAGTTTAATTCAAATGACCTATTTAGGATTTAAAATCTTAGAATTTTTTTGGTAATCAAATGTTTGTCGAACTGGCAAAAATGTTTGCTTATTATGATTTGTGACAAAAAAAGAAATGTAATAATTTTCAATTTGTAGATATATAAGAGAGTAATTGTAAAAGTATCTCGATTATGTGTCCAATCGTTGTTGCTCTTTAGAAGGTAAAGTGTGTATATTTATTGTTGTGATTTTTTTTTTTGAATTATTCGAAAGGTAAAAGAATATTCTCCATTCACTTTTGTGGTCTTGAATCTTCATTGACACTTTCATTTTAGTTGAGAGGAATGCCCAAATAGAGGGTTAGATTTGACTTTTGGAGAAGAATGACAAACTCTACCGATAATTCTTTGAGTAATACTCGGGTGTAGCCTAAGTTGCACCCATTTCCATACATCATTTTTAATTACAAGAGGAAAGAATCTTTTTTCAAAAAAGGAAAAACTTCGCCACACGACAACTTGTAATTGGACACTTGAATAGGTTGCATAATGATAGATACAGTCTCGAATGCATCCAAGTTTTTTTTTTTTTTTTTAATTCTTTGATCTTAGTTGTATTTATTTCAAGTAGCTATATAGTTACAACTTATTGTCCTAACATAGGATTAACGGGTAAGAAATAATGCGACCAAAAGAGTATTGTAAGGAGAATTTAAAAGGTGCCAAATTGTCCCACATCATTAAAGAAGTTGAGAAGCTTAATATAGGAAGGAATTGAAAATGAGAATATAGCTACATCCTAGTTCTAAACTTTAAATATGCAAGTACAAATAAGGTTGTTTTTCTAGTACTCTAAGACTCCCTCTAATTTATCTTCTAATAAATTTCGTACCATATAAGTCATCTTTAATTTTATTCTTCTGACATTGAAAGTAACTAACCTCAAGAGATTAGGTTAATTTAATTTGTAGAATATAGACCTATTTAACTAGAGTTTAACTTGGTAAGACAATAATATCTTTTATCTTTCCTATCTTAATATTTAAAAAGAGATAATGTAAATTTAACGACAGATTTCGAGGAAATAAGTTTGAGTTCATGGTGGCCACTAAGTTTAATGACAACTAAATAGAGTAGAGTCAATTAATTGTGTCATGAAAATAGAAGTGTGTATAAGTTGATCCGAACACTCACCCATATCTTTAAAAGAATATATATATTTTAAATAAGGTATCATGCCCAACTACTAGCACAAAACACATTATGTTTCTTTTTTTTTTTTTTTGAAGAAAATATCGTATAAAAAGAGGGGCCAAAAGAGCCTACTAAAAATCAACCAAGTCAGGGTTAATAATATCTAATAACCACAAAGGATAATCAAAATCCCAAAAGACACGGGGCTCTTCAAAGGAAGAGGAGCGATTCTGATTAACAATAAAGCACACCAAATATGTTTGATGAGCAATGAGATTGCTCAACCTTGTGCAATGAGAGAGCGAGACAGCTCCCCAATCTTGAGCAAGCCTTCTAATTTCGTTGACCACGTTTAAGATCTTCCCAACACATTAGGAGTTATTAACAACCACACTCATAAACTTTCAATTTAATCTATTATCTCTAAGAATTTACGTTATTGCAATTTAACTCTAAAATTTATGAAAGGTCAAAAGACCCCTAATATATAAGTATTGTCTCAATCAAACTCTTTAAAATGGAGAGGGTGACTCTAAAGAGTTAATGTTATAGTTTTAAAATTTTGTAAAATAAAAAATAGTCTAATTAAATTGTACCTATTTTAATTGAGTGTTTAATTATAATAAACCTTATAGTAAATTTTGCAATATATATAAGAACAAATTGTAACAATTTTATAACTTTAATTTTGTAACTTTAGATCCGATTAATCAAATTTGAGAATTTGAGGGGTGTGGTTTGTAATAAAACCTTTACTCAATACTCACAAAAGCTTCCAACAATACCAACTTCTCCCAAATCTTGAAACATTCAACAACTCATTATGCAGACAAAGTAGAAATATGAGGGCAAGACCTAAAAATTGTAAAGACTAAAATCGTGTTTGGAATGACTTTCAGAGTGCATAAAAATGAAAATACCTTCTTTAACGTAAAAACATTTTTTTCATAACACTAGAGTATATACTTGTTTGAAATTCTTTCTCTACCCGTGGTGGCCACCTATGTAGGATTTAATATTCTACGAGTTTCTTTTACACCTAAGTGTTGTAGAGTCAAACGGTGTCCCATAAGATTAGCTGAGCTACGCATAAGCTGACCCGGACACTCACACTCACAGATATTTAAAAAAAAAAATCTCCTCTATCTGATCGTTTCAAATGACAGCATGAGTATGAGAAACAATTGCAAAATCTTTTTCCATTTACAACCAATAAAATCCAATTTCTTTCCATATGGTTAATTCCATCCTCACCTGAAGAAGCAGAACGCTCAACCAAAGTACCCTAAAACATAAAAGCACTGAAAATGAATGGAACAAACTCAGCTTATAGAACATTTTTCTGCCTCATTTTTTGGAGGTAAAAACTGTTGATTTTGTTAAACAAACTAAAAACCAACAGTAATTGTTCAAAAAAAATGGGAAGATCTAACTACAATCAAGTTGTTTCTTCCTCTTTCGGATTCTCTCGAAGGATGTCATCATCATATGAAACTGGGACTCTTAATCTATTGTGAATAGAAGATCGTTTTTCTTCGGAATTTGATTCTTTAGATTGATTCTGCGATGGGGTAAAGCTTTGGATGCGGTCTGGTTGATCTCCTGAAGATCCTACAGAGAACAGGTGCGGAACTTTTTGAGAACTTTCTTTCTCAGTTTCTGTAGCCTCCCTTCTGATATTTGGTTGCTTAAATTGTTTCTGCACCATCATGAAATAAACAAAAATATGTATGATTGTTATTATCATTCATACTACCAAATTAGAAATAACTAATAAAGGAATAACTTCATGTATAAGATCATCAAAACAAATGGGACTTCGACACATATTCTATTTCTAACATAAGAATGAATTTCAGAAGCACAACTCTTCAAAATACAATTGAAATCCGAAAGAAAAGAAGAAAGAAAAGCAAAGAGTAAATAAGCTCAACAATTTGAGAAGTGTTAGATGTAGGCTTAGCAAACTGAGGCCACTCTGAATAAGATAAAAGATTCAAGAAAAGATGAAAAGTTTGCCTTGACAGTGAAATTTTTTAATAGTGTCCTCTAGGAATATTGATAACAATTTTCAATGTGGCCAAAATAAAGGTGCGTTTTGATTAACTTTCTAAGTGTTTAAATAAGTGTTTATAAGTGTAAAAAAAATGTTTATAAACACTTAGAAAGTCAATCCAAATAGACCATAAGAGTAGCATATTCATTTGGTAAGAATAAAGAAATAAGTCACTTAAAACTTTTCCAAGTTATAAATTATGTCAAAAAGGTTTTGTTAAATACCTCAAACTCTTTTGCTCGTTTCATAATCTCTTTATAGGCATTTGGTTCCCGGGTTTTGATGATGCTCCATAATATGCCACCTCCTGTCCGAAAGCGCCTGCCATCTGCAGTCATTTGACCTCCACAAGCCTGAACTGCATTGACCTGGCATTCCGACATGTCAATTTGTGCACATAAGATCATACAGTATCGTATTGTAAAGGAAGAGAATGCTAAAACAATTACTAGCAAAATCGACCATTGATTAAGTATGCTGCCTATCTCTAGGTAAGCATCGTCAGTAACTCAAAGGGGCAAAGCAAGGGAAGGGCTTCTGCATATAAAGAATTTGATAAACGGTTATAAATTTTTAAAAGTGAAAACAGATCTTCAAGCGCTCACATGAAAGCAAATCTCAAACCCAAGATGAAAATTATGATGGGACATGCACAACTGAGCTTCATATTTTAGTTTGGGCAATCCAGTTAAAAGTACGTGTTAAAACTTCCGAGAGCATTTCAATGAAGTCCAGATTCAGTAAGAATAATCAGGTGGAAGTATTTTCAGGGAAGTGGATGGAAAAGAGGGATTGTGAATTGTGATCAATACTAAAGTTTCTGTAATAAAGTACAAATATCTTACAGAGATCATAACCAATATATGCTGGGGGATAATAACATCAACTTATATAGCACAGATGTAGTAGTCCAGCCATGGTGGTTCACAGCTCAGAGAACAAGGTTAAAAGGAGCAAAATGACTTCGGCAACAGAATCTGCAAGGGTAGGAAATAATACTGATTAAATATGAAGAGTGACTGTGTGGTATGATACTTACTGGAGTCTGGAGTGGATGGCCATGATTAGGCAGGCCAGTCAAAACTCAAAAAATTAAGTCTGAAGATTTTCATTTTTAGCAGAAAGGCAGCAAAATCGTTTGTGGCCCCAGAAAAAGTATTGAGGATACGGAAAGTACAGAACAAAGGTATATCCAACAGTGGTAATTATTCATGAGTTGTACTCACTAGGGGGCTGAATGCAAACCAAAAGGGAAAACAGATGAGACTCATTTATGTTGGTTTGGTTAGTTAATGGCTAGTCAGTTCGGTTCATTTTCAAACTAACTTCAAGAAACAGAAGGGAAGTTTTCAAACTAATACAAATGGATAGGTCAGAGATTTTCATCACTCAAGCAGACAAACTATTCTTTTATCAGGTTATAAGAAAATCATAATACCTCTTTGATAAGTTCGCTTAATGCAGAGACTCCCAGACAACCTACAGCAGTGTACATCATGTATGACTTTTTCTCTTTCAAACGTCTGCATGCATCCAACACAAACCTGAAAGAAATAGAAATCAGCATAAATATAGCAACCAGAGTAAAAACTCCTGTTAAATCTATCCATTTATTTGCTTCACAAAACTAAAATGGATTTCCAAAAAAAAAAAAAAAAAGGTATCTAAAGAAAGTGTGCTTGCAATATTGCTTCTTTTTCCATGCACTTGCATGCATACAACATGATTAGCAAATTCCACTTAACCTGTTAATATCAGTGCCATTTGAACCTGACTCGCATGCCTTTCTTTTGTTCTTCTTTTTCTTTGTCCGACGTTTACGATTTTTACTTCTCTGATCTATACTTGGTGCTTGGAGATCAGTAACACTGCTTTTATCTGTATTGATATTGCTATCTATGAACTCTCCTTCTTCCACATCAACCATTTCAACATCATCATTTTCCAAGTCATCGTCTTCATATATGGCCTCAAGTATGTTCTCTTGTCCATCCATAAGATACCTCAACTACATGAAATAATCAGACACACTCTTTGTTCAGAGAAACAAAAGATTTCATAAAATAATCAGACATCCTAGAGAAAGTTTCAGGGAACATATAGAAACTGCAACTTGAAATTATCAAGATATGCAAGACGAAAATGAAATCAGTACTTGCATAGTTTTTGGGCGTTCAATGAGATTTTTTTTTATGAAAAGAAACGGTTTTGATTGAAAAAAAATGAAATAATACACGGACATATAAAAAACCAAGCCCACAAAAAGGACTCCCTTTACAAGAAAATGTCAAAATTGGTTGTCAAGACCCTTTTTTTTTCTACCTCAGGATCTAGGAGAGACCAAGAGTTTCTCATCTCTTATTAAGTTCATCTAAAGATGTGGTCTAAGAAGCACGGATACGGATACGAGACACGGATACGACACAACACGGACACGGCGACACGCCATATTTTAAATATCTAGGACACGACACGACAAGGACACGTTAATTAAAATATACATTTTTAAAAATATATATCATTTTCATACTAAAATATGATGCATTTATATGCAACCTTGATGTATTTCACACTCAAAAGTTATTATTATTGTCTATATGTGTCTTTTTAGTCTATTCAACAAGTGTTCAATGCATGTCTAACACATTTGTTGCACTAACAAGTGTTTGATGCGTGTCAAACAAGTGTTGAAATGTCGGAGTGTCGGACACGGACACGCTAGCCAAACTAAAGTGTCTGTGCTTCTAAGGATGTGGTTGCCAACACTATTGAAAGAATCTTAAGGAACTTTCTGGCGGGTAAACAGCAAAAAATGGTGGCTCCCATTTTCATCCTCGGAGCAAAGTCAAGCTCTTCCCTTAAGGGAATCTTGATACTGAAAACTTCGAAAATAAGAATTTGTCTCTCAATTCTAAAAGCCTATGGAAATTTCCATCGGAGGATGGCACAAAATTATTGCTCAAAAGAATGGCCTTAATTCAATATGGTAACTACTAGATAGAGCATAAATAAAAACAATCCATATCCTGATCAATCATAGCTTCAAAGAAAGAGTCAAAAATGTAAATAAAAACATATATATATACACAGCAAAGTGTAGTCAACAGCCTCCTACTAATTGATTGAACTTGAATGGTAAGTAGCAGATACGAAAATATAGTTCAGGCATCATCTAAGTATGAACCACAAAAGAAGAGGAGAAAAATAAGTTATAATTGAAATGGGTGCGGTTGAAATGCAATAAAAAAATTAAGTTGAAAACTTACCCAGAAAGTAAAGAGAGGAATAATCGAGTGGGGAGGTGAAGCTTTAACGGGGAATCTGAAGGAAGAGAGCGATGGAAATGGGATGCGAGTGCGGCGGAGAGGGTTGTAGTAGAGAAGCTCCGAAGGAAATATGAAGATTGGAGAACAAGGAAAAGGGGAAAAATGGGCGCTGAACTTCTCACTGCTAACTGCTAAATTGCTAATGCAGTGAGAGGGAGAAGAAATAGTATTTAGGGTTTTTTTAAGGGAAAAAAAAAATTATCTTGTCATTTCTTTAATGTTTAATAAACATATGGGAAGGGAATTTTTTTAAAAAAATAAATAAATAATTTATGTGACATATCTTCTCAAGCTTAGCTTAACCATAATTTATGTGACTTTCATTTTTATAAATAAAAGGTTTGAATTTCTATTTACGTAGTTATTGTACTTGTACTAAAAAAATTATTTGCTCCAAATCAAACCGAAAAATTCAATTTTGAACATATATTAAATTGAATTGAAGTGTTTATTTTCTCCAAATCAAACATAACCAAACTGCAAATATTCGGTTCTATTCGGTTTTGTAAGTAATATATATTGCAGATTGAACTAAGGTGTTTGGGAGTTAGAAAGTTGAGGGTTGTGAACTTCATTCCTTATTTGACTCCAAAAGTTTGTGGGTCCCACTACTAAAAAACAATTTTATATCTTATTAACTCTTTTATCGCGGGCTCCAAGAGTTGGCAACTTCCTTTAGTGAAGTTCACAACTACTCCTTGCCCCAAACACCCATTAAAAATGTTTAATAGATTCTCAAACTTTAGATTTTGTGTATGATGGGCTGCTGACATTTTTTTATTCTTTAAGTTTAGAATATATCTTTAATTGGTTCCTTAAGGTTTAAAAAACAACAAGATTGATTTCTAAGACTTATATTTAATTTCTACTTGGTCCGTGTGTCAAGTTGACCAACAATTAGCTTAAAAAATATGATGATTAGTTGATATGTTAAGAAAATTTTGGAGAGAACAATATATTTTTCGTCGGCAGCAAGATGTGGGACATCTTCAAAAGGATTGAGAATGATGACAAACCATTAACAGTGACACAAGATCAACAATCATCTGAATGTATACATCATGTAACAAGTCATATTTTCATTGGTTCAACTCAACTCAACGTCCAATTAAATTGAATATTTTTCAAAATTTTATGCTAACTTATTTTCAAACACTAAAAGATATGTGCAAGGCACGTGAATCATAAATAACGTGTGTGCATGTCAGCGTGAGTTCAACTAAGCAAGATACGTGTTATAGATCAAGAAATGAGACGAGATATTGAAATCTATATCCTCACATGCTTTTCGCGAAGGAAAAAAAATGCATATTTACATGTATCTATTTGTAAATAAATGTTTATCATCACTCATATTATGAATTATGATGTTTCTTAATAAAAGTGAAAATATATTTGACCATTTTTTTAAAAATAAGCATATATTTTAGGAAAATGTTTAAAATAAGAAAAATAAGGAAAACTATTTACACAAAATAACAAAATTTGTAGATAGTTGTGATAGATACTGATAGAAGTCTACCGGGGTCTATCAGTAATAGAAATGATAGAAGTCTATCACCGATAGATGCTGATAAAAGTTTATCAATGTCTATAATATTTTTTTTTTCTATTTTCTGTAAATAATTTGATATTTTTTCTATTTATAAAAATTTTCATATATTTTAAGAGCATATAACTTATAATATAATTTTTATGAACCGACCTTAAATTTTGTTTAGAATTAGACATTTTTCATAAATTTAGCCACAAACATATTTCATTGTCCATGATTTTAACACTTCTCAAACATGTACCACACAATGAACCCTCCTTTAATTCAATACTAAAACAAGATGGAAAATGATTATTAAGAGAGAGAAGAGAGAATCGAAGATTTTTATTTCTCCTTTTTGTTTGTTTTTGCAAAATGGAATGGAAGACGAACATGGGAAGTTTGAATTAAATGCGTTAGATGGTGAAGCTAAAGGGTGAAGATTATCGCCTGTGTCCTACCATTTTCCCCAATTCATCAATTCCCATGGCCGAGACTTGATGACCTTGTTACCAACGTTCACTCTCCCTCTAATCTCTCTCTTAAAAATCATCGACCCATTTGAAGAAACAAATCAACCGTTTCAGAAAAGCCATCAAAACCTTTACGTTTCTGGAGAGAGAGAAATAGAGAAAGAAAGGGGTGCCTGTTGAATTTTATCCCTTTCGAAACGGTGCGAGAGTGACCCAATTCCGTTTTCCCTTCTCTCAGGAATCTGCTTCTCTTTTCCCTCACTCAAACGCGCGAAGCCCAGTGACCCACCTCCTTTTTCTGCTTCTCCTTCTTCCAATTCCAAATTTCTGGTAATTTTGTTCTTGGGTTTCGTTTTTTTGTTGCAATTTGTGTTGTTCCGTTCTGCGATCTGATTGTTTGTGTCCCTTCGTAGTTTTTTTTTTCCATTTCTTTCTGGAGCTGGTGTTGAGAATTCCGCGAAAATGGGGTTGATTTCTGGGATCTTTATGGGGGTTATCTTTGGGATTGCATTGATGGCCGGGTGGCAGCACATGATGAGGCACAGAAGCACCAAAAGAGTTGCGAAGGTAAGTTATTTGTTCTGTGTCTTTTAGGATGTTTTTGGAGTTTCTTCAGCTTATCTTGCTCAAACTCGTGTCAGTTTTGGTTCATTATGTATGTCTGTTTTCGTTGATGCTCTTTCTCTGCTTTGATGTTTGGGTACGGTCCGGTTATTTTATATTTTGTAGGTTCGTAGAATTCTGGCTAAATTTGTTCTTATTTGACGAATTTCTTGATATACATGGTTATTAGTTCCTAATGATTATTATAGAGGGACTGGAAACTGCCTCCTTTAATATGCTTGACTTGATTGGATCTTGGCTGCAGGAGTTCTTCATTTCTTTTTCATTGATAGGTTCTGTGCAAATTTTGCAGCGAGTGATTATTTGGGGCTTCTTGGGAGATTGTAGTTCTCTATGAATTTTCTAAGAAAGCACTGATAGTTTCTTTTAGGAAATTATCTGAGTTTATAAATGTGGTCACTGAGAGACAATGCAATTTGATTGGCAATGAAATGTTTTGAGTATTGACCATAGATTCTGGACTAATTTTGTTTTTAATACGAGTTATAGTACATAGTATATGAAGTCTAGCCATTACTTTGTTTTCAGAGAACATGTTTGTTGTTGATTTCATTGCGCAGGCTGCTGATATGAAAATTCTCGGTTCTCTCAGTAGAGATGATTTAAAGAAATTATGTGGGGATAATTTTCCTGAATGGATCTCCTTCCCAGTTTATGAGCAGGTTTCTTTTCTTTTTATGCTTCTCTTTTCATTCGTTATTGTAAGAATGTTTTACCATGCTAGTAGTATTGTTTTATAATTTCAAATGATGGTGTACGTGATGGAAGAATGATAAGATATTTTTTCTTTAGGTGATTTTGGGAATATCTTTCAAGACAAAGTTATCCAATTAAACTCTTTCTGTTAATAATTCTATGTTTCCTGAAAAATTTACCCATTGCATTGTTCATGATGTCAAACTTGGTTTATTTCCCCATAAGAGAGCTTGATGTCCATTTCAGTTTTTAAATATTTTAATTTTATATTTCTTAGTGTTTGATTTTTCTCCTACTTTGGACTTAGCCATGTGTTCTAATGGGATATCCTCGAAGGTTAACTTCTTTTATTAGAACTTCATTTTGAGAAGAACAGATTCTTGTAGTTTTTTGCAAAAGAGAGGGTCGGTTTGTGCTCTTTAACCTTGTTGATGTGAGTTTGTGCAGTAGGTCTTGAGCTAGATAACCATCGTGTTATTTCTTGTGAGTTTTCCTTGAAATTGTTGTATGAATTGTTTTTCCAGTTTGACATAAGCTGACTTTTTTCCAAAGGCAGATTTATTTTCTCTTCTTTTGGTATAATTTTAGGTGTGGCTAGTCTAAATAAGAAGATAACTGCTAGAAACCAAGGTAGTATGGGCTACCTTTGTCCCATATCGGTTAGAATGGGATCAATCTGGTACTTAAGCGGCTCGGCTCTCTCACCTCAATAGCTGACTTTTGGGGTGTGGTTCTCCAAGGTGCTTAAGTACCTAACAATATCTTGAAAATTGAGCAGTTTCATCTCTATGTTGTTGGTCATTTGGTTGAAAAAGGACATGACCTTTTTATTTTTGTTATTTCTTGTCTTTGAGCAGTATGCTTAGAATTTTGTTGACTATAATACTTCAATCACTTTTGTTTTTGTTTCTTATCTACATTAACCATGTCTACTATATTGAGAATGTACTTTGATCGTAATTTTGTTCAATCCTTTTAGGTGAAATGGCTTAACAAGTTACTCAGCAAAATGTGGCCGTTTGTTGCAGATGTAAGTTTCTTTGCTACTTGTAACATCTCTGCTAAGATCCTGGTATTAAGGACACAGCACGTTTTTGTATAAATGTGGTTTATATTTTACCCTCTTTGCGCTTATCACTCAACTTTCCATTAGGAATTCCAAGAAATAATTAACATTCATCTTACAACATTATTGCTATGTATAAATAAAATACTTTTGTCGCTTTATTACATGAGAATATGCTCATGTGTTTTTTTTTTCACGTTTATTGAAAACTGTTCATCATCCCTCCTTTTGTAATCCTGTCTTTTGATAAGAAAGTTATATTTCTTAATGAAAACTGTTGATCATCATGCATTTTAAGATGACCCATATTCTTTTGAGCTTAATTCGTCTGCCTACTTGCAGGCAGCAGAATTAGTCATAAAGGAATCTGTTGAACCTCTGCTGGAAGAGTATAGACCCCCAGGAATTACTTCATTAAAGTTCAGCAAATTATCTCTTGGCTCAGTGGCGCCTAAAATTGAAGGTATGGTTTCATTATCTTGAATCCCTGATTGCCTCCATTCTGTTGGTAGTTATGTTACACTTCCAAATTTTGGCCGATTATTGTTTGCTTGAAAATATGATGAGAGCTAGTCCTTTATGTCAACCAGATTAGTTTGTTCCTTATATCAAATAAAAATCTGATGGATTTTTAATTATTGTGAATAGCATCCTATTTTTCTTTAATTGCCATTGGGGATTCCCCACCCAAATCCTTGGAAAGAAACTATAGTTAACTTACATTGGCATGCCTACAGCTCCCATTCCTCCAACTAGTCTTGTTTCTCCCTCTGTCTCAGCCCGCCTATCTTCATTTGTGCAGTTCATGAAATACTTGTCATTACCCAAGTTCCTGTAGTCAAAATGTTCTCAATTTTTTTTTGGGGGGGTATTGGATTTTCCTTATTTTTGCAGGTATTCGGGTTCAGAGTCTAAAGAAAGGTCAGATCACGATGGATATTGATTTTCGATGGGGTGGAGACCCAAGCATCATTTTAGCTGTTGAAGCCGCCCTTGTTGCTTCAATACCTATTCAGGTAGTGCATGATATAAGCAACTTAATGTGTATTTTGTAGTTTTTCTTACCTAATGTGCTTCGATGTAGAGAGTGTTTATTTGACCAACATTATATATATTTTATGCTACAGCTGAAGGACCTTCAAGTTTTTACTGTTATTCGGGTTATTTTTCAACTAGCTGAAGAGATACCTTGTATTTCTGCTGTTGTTGTTGCCTTGCTTGCTGAGGTACCCTTTGATATGGCATTTATATGGTTACAAACATTGATGATTGGTTTAATTTTACCGTTATTTAAATGTTAAAACTGTTAATGAGAGGGTATGCCTTAAATGTTTGGTTGTTCGAAGTCATTGAACTTTAAGAAATGCTACTCAGTTATTTTTCTGTTTTCACTCAGCCGGAGCCAAAAATTTTATATAATCTCAAGGCTGTTGGTGGAAGCCTAACTGCTATTCCTGGAATTTCTGATATGATTGATGTAAGTTACTTATACAGTATTCAAACTTCTTTAAAAAAATAATAGTAAATAATTTATATCTTTTTGTCCTATGTTTTGGTATTTTACATTGATTATTTGCTTACACCACATGTTGCAGGATACCGTGAATACAATTGTTACTGATATGCTCAAATGGCCCCATAGGATTGTCGTTCCAATTGGTGGCATACCTGTTGATTTAAGGTTACGTAATTTCTCTCTGGAATGAAATTGATTTGGTTTCTGCCATTCTTCCTGAGCAATTGTTTTTTTCTCTTAATTAATTTGCAGTGAGTTAGAGCTTAAACCACAAGGAAAGCTTATTGTGACTGTGGTGAAAGCCAACAACTTGAAGAACATGGAAATGATAGGAAAATCCGATCCTTATGTTGTTGTACATGTTCGCCCACTATTTAAACTCAAAACAAAAACAGTTGAAAACAACCTAAACCCTGTTTGGAACGAGGAACTTGAGTTTATTGTAGAGGACAAGGAGACACAGTCTGTTATCCTCGAGGTTTTGAAGCACTCGTACTCCTTTTCTGTTATCAGTTAATGGGCATGTTTTCAGTTTCTCTCTTTATGTTTTGCACTAGATGGTTTAACGTCTTTGGAAGCATCGGTTTTATCCAGCATCACCCATTTTGCAGTTGATTACTTTGCGTTGGAGGCTAAATAATGCTTGAAGTTTGCTAAATTATTTTATTGGAATTTGCCTTGTTGGTAGTTTTTAGTCTTAGAATCCACATGCGACACACAAGAAGGCCAAATTTATATATATACATGGCGCTTGCTTGAATTTGTATTAAATTTCTGCTGTCACCCTTTTCCCCTTTTAATCCTCGAGTTTTTGAGGCTCGTCTCTGTACTTTCATGATATTGCTAAGTTTTTTAAGCTTCTCAACCTTTCCATCTCTCCCACTCTAAAATGGGAAAGAGAATGGAAGAATTGGATAGAAACCTTATTTCCCTGCATATATGTCATAACAGCCTATCATCCAAGCCGGCTGCAGGAATTTATGTTATTTGTTTACACTTTGAACAGGTTTTTGATAAGGACATTGGTCAAGATAAGCAACTGGGGATAGCAAAATTACCTCTGATTGATCTTCAAGGAGAGGTCAGTAAGGAGGTTGAGTTGCGATTGCTTGCATCACTCAACACGCTGAAAGTGAAAGACAAGAAAGATCGAGGAACTCTTACGATTAAGGTAGAGTTCAGTACTTCAACAGAAATGGATTCGGTTTGTTTGTACTTATTTTGTTCTTACGTAGCCTATCATTAAGAACAACTTAAAATAGTTCTTGAAATGGTTAAACTTGTGAATAGTTGTACATCAAACGATTCAAACCTATTGTTTGTAAGATTTTTTATCAAAACAACTCTACAGATCTAGCTACCAAGCTACTATAATTTATAAAGGTATTTTATTTATTTGCCAAACTAAGTATTAGATATATATTCTCGACTAAGAAATTGAAGGTTCGAATCCCTCTACCTGCACTTGTCGTTGAACTCAAAAAAGTATTCCGTTTGTTTATTTTTATTCGGGGTGTTGCACAGGTTTATTACCATGAGTTTAACAAGGAGGAGCAGTTGAAAGCTCTGGAAGAAGAGAAGAGGATCCTTGAAGAGAGAAAGAAACTGAAGGAGGAGGGAGTTTTAGGTAGCACAATGGATGCCCTGGAGGGAGCAGCATCTTTTGTTGGGTCTGGTGTGGGCATGGTGGGCACGGGCATTGGCACCGGAGTTGGTATGGTGGGTAGCGGCATTGGCACTGGCGTTGGCATTGTTGGAAGCGGGCTTGGTGCTGTTGGCAGTGGCCTCTCAAAAGCTGGAAGGTTTATGGGGCGAACCATCACTGGGCAATCTAGTCACTCCAGAAGGAGCAGTTCTTCTTCAACCCCAGTAAACAGTGTCCAGGAAAACGGTGGAGCCAAGCCGTTGTAGTTATGTTCGTTGGTGCGCAGTGTGACAGCTAGGAATTGTGAAATATCAACCGGGTTTGTATCGTTTAAAATTCTTTCGTTTACTTTTTCGTTCTTCAACTCGTAGTGATTTCATGTTGTTTTATGTATTGGAATTGGGAAAGTTTGCATAAAACTTGTAAAGTTCTTCCCTACAATGTGAATTTTTTGAAGAAGAATAACTTGTGAAAAATTAGTTTGTATGCATCTTTTCTCGATCGTATCGAATAAATGTAATCTATTACTATAAAGACTAGAGTTCGCTTATTAGATACTGTTTGATCTGAATCACTGTTCAAAATCACTTGTCTGTTTCATGTTTAATGAGGAAGTTGAATCCTTCTGCAGTTCTCTGACTGGAGAGTGTTCAATTTGATACTTCAACAGCATTGTTTTTTTTCTTTTTATTCTACTTAAAACTGTGTTCATACACAGTGGGGCTAATTAAGATTATTTTATTTTAAGATATATATTCTAGGATATCTTTAAGGTATTTATTCCAATTACTGTTGCATACTTTTTAGGGTTCTGTTAAACAGTAAAGGTGTTTTGAAGATGATAGCTGTTTTTTTTGTTATCCTTAGTTTTGGGTAAGTTAAAGAAAACGTATGCCGTGGTATGCCTAGTATATGATGTAAGAAGAATAGGGGTTAATTGAATAATTAGTTAATATTCTAGATTAATTTCCTTTTTATCCCCACTTGTAATAAAGCTTTATGAATAGTAACTTTCTCCTATTGTATCAAACACATTATTCATTTTAATAAAAGATTCATAATCTTGATTTTTGGAGAGATTTATCCTTTTATCTCTTTAGGCTACATCAACATAGAAGCCCAACGTAAAAAGGATTAAGTTTGTTCTTGTCTAACCTAGAAAGAGAAAGGCTGAAAATATCGTCTTGAGTGATATCCAACTAGTTACGAAGAAGAGTATAAAAGGTGATGAATTTAATAGTTGTCTTTTTTGAACATGTTCCTCTTCGTATAAAAGGTGATGAATTTAATAGTTGTCTTTTTTGAACATGTTCCTCTTCAAATTTTCAACTCCACACTCTAGAAGCATTTAATAACTAAATCCCAAAGATGAGAATCCTATGGAATTGCAAACATCCATCAAGCACCTTAAAAAGGTGATGAAGTTCTTGAAGTCCACCATCGTAGTGTTCTGCCTTAACTTTAGGCGATAAATTCAATCGACTTCATAAACTAAATTATACGCTAATTTAAACATACCTCAATAGTCAAGTTAAGACATGTACCATCGATTAAGAGGTCAAAGATTAGAATCTCTTTATTTGGTTTCTTTAATCGTTACTCTATTGAACCTTAGTTTGATCTAAGCACAACAAAAAAAATAACTTAATATTGATTTCTTTTGTTAGTTAGTTTAGTTATGGCATTATTATTTTTTTTTTTTTTTTGGGGGGGGGGGGGGGGGGGAATTCCCAAATATATTATATAGAGTTCTTGGTGTGCAATTTCAAATGTCAGTGGATTGGTGTGGGCATTTAAGTGAAACTGGCAATACAATACAAATTACAAATTAAAGGCTATTGCATCAAAGTGATTGAGCTCTTTTTGTAACTTAGTTGGAGTTGAAAGTGAAATTACTTTCAACCACATTTAATGATATTTTTGTTTGTTTCCTTACACTCTTTTTGTTCTCACTCAATGCCTAGAAAAACCTCATTGTCTTGTTGAAAACTACTTCCCAACTGTTCCTTTTTGAGCTAAAACTTGTCTACTCACACTACCCCTTCCTTCTGTCCCATTAAACTATGAGGTTAATATACATATGCATATACAGACGTTCGAGTATAGTTGTCGTTGATGCGGTTAATATCCAGTAGGATATCAAAAACATCTAAAATTTTACTATGCTTCTATTTGTCATGTCGTGACATATTAGATAATGTTTGTTTAATAGCTATGCCACATAATTTACTTAGTTAATAAGTTTATTGATATAGATTGTAACGGAGAGATTTAAAGATTTAATAGACACAAATTTTAAAGTTTGTGTGGGTTAAATATTTTATTTTAGTCGGTTGTCCTTAATTATTTTCATAAAAATTTAATCGAAGTTTTTTTTTACTATATTATTATTTATTTATTTGTTTTGGAGACAGAGAGTAAAAACAAAAAAACACCATCGGGTTTGTAAGAGAGAAAAAAAACTGAGATGCATAATGTGAGTCCCACATGTTTTAGCCTCTTTGCTGCAATTCTTGAGCTCAGCTATAATAAATTAAATAAGTGTATTCCTTCCCAAAAATAATAAATAATAAATAAAAATGTGTATTGTTTGTTAGTTCATTATTGTTAGATTCCGTTCACGAAGCTACATTTTGTTTATAGATAGATAGTTTCATTACTTACATTACAGTATCCGAAGTTTTAATGTCGTGCTTCATATATTCTTTAATTTTTAATATCGTATTTAAAATATAATTTAATTTTAAAAACTTGGTTTGAATTTTAAAACATTTAAAAATAAAAAATAAATAAAAAAAATTTCATATTTGGAAGAAGTGTTTATAAGCCTAATTTTCAAAAACTAAGAATTTTCCAATTAGTTATTAAAAAGAAAAAGAAAAAAAAAAGTAATAACTTACCCAACCTAAAATAATTATCTAAGTAGCCTCATTCAAGTTCTAAATTTATACACCATTCTTCTTGTTTTAATATAGAGTGATGATCAGGATTTTGATTGGAAAACAAAATTAATATATAAGAAATGACACTGAAATATTAAAGAAAAAAAATTGAAAATTTATAACGTGTAGCAAAAGTATTTGTTATATTTATGAATTCATTATATTGCAAAATGATTTGTAAATATAGCATTTTTCACTCTTTCAAAATATACAACTAATATTTCTAATATAAAAGTACATTTTTGTATATCAATAAAATATATCACTAATATAAATCATCTATAAATAATTTTATTTTATAAAAAAATAACATAATGATCATGCGAGTTCGAAATAATTGTATATCTAATTTAGTTTATTAGGTTCAAATAGAATGTCTCTATCGCTTTCTTGACTCCATTTATTTTTTGTATTAGTAATTTATTAGTAGCATTATTTGTATATTTTTAGAAATGAAAACTATATTATATGACATCGTTTGATTAAATGATTAAAGAATGTATAAGGTCAAGTGTGAATATTAAATGAATTATTGACCAGAAGCATGTGATGTCTCAGTTGCCCACATTTTTTCATTATTGCTTTTGTTTATATAATATATGATTTGGAATTTCAAAGACCTTCTAACTATCAAAATATTTTATTTTTTAATATATAATATAAACTAACCATATTTTTCTTTCACAACATAACCATCCATGTCTCTTCCTCTTTTGATATTTAATATTAAAATATATTTAATTGTTTGGGTTCTTATATTTTAAAAATACTTTAAATATAAATAAATTTTAAAAACTACTTGTTTTAACATTTTTCTTAAATAAAGAGTTTCAAAATTTTAAAACAAAAAAATCTCTCATATATGAAAAAAAAAAAAAGATGTAAGCTATATTAAATATGAAATTTGTTTGAACTTTAGATTTTTTTAGACGAAATTTAGAAAATTTTAAATCTTAAAGAAACAAAGATGTATTAGTAATAAATATAAAATGACTTTGGTCCCTATACTTTAAAACGTCTATTTTGAATACAGTAAAAAATCTTTTAATAGAGAATTATGAAAATTATATTTTAAAGGAATTGATAGAATGCTAAAATTGTGATAAAAGAATAAAATGAGATTTGGAAAAATAGAAATAAAAGGAATAGGAAAAAAGGTTATGAAGCAATGGAATTGGAAAGTAGTTGTTTGGTCAATTCAGAATATACAAAAAGGATAAAGAAAAAAAGGAAGTTAGGAAAAATAGAAATAGACAAAAACATTGGTTATTTATTTATTTTAAGTACAACAAAACATTGGGGTTTTTTTTTTTTCTTTTCTTTCAAAAAAAAAAAAAAAAAAAAAAAAAAAAAAAAAAAAAAAAAAAAAAAAAAAACATTGGCTTCAGAGTTCAAAAACCCAACTTGAATCTGCAGGTTTTCCACTGACCTCTGCCTTCCCTTTCCACACCCTTTTCTAGAGAATAAAATTTGACACATCCACCCCCCTCTCTCTCTCTCTACCCTAAGGTTAAATAACTCAATTTTATTGACTTTTTAGATTTGTTCCATTTACTCTCTAAACTTCTTATTTAAAAAAAAAAAATTACTAATATAAGTATAGTTTAATCGACATAAACTTACGACTTTTAAGTAGGTCGTATCAATTGTAGTTGAGCTAAATTCACGTGTGCAATTACAAATTTGATTTTGCTTGGATATAATTGAAAAAACTCAAGTTATTTTGTTTATATTTTTCACTCTAGTTATAATTATAACATTGCCAACTCACATAGGTAACAAAATATAAAACATCAGGTCATTTTCACATAAAAATACACATGACAAAAAATAGTAATGTTGTTGGATTCAAATATTGAATTTTCAAACATAGTAAAAAGTTTGAATTTTATAAAAATAGCAAAAAAAAAAAAAAGAAAAGCAAACTATATAATCTACTAGGCTAGAATAGTAGTTGTGAAGTCAAATGTTAACTATTTGTATACTTGAAGAATCTTTTTTTCTTATAATTTTTTAAAAATAAAAAAAAATAAAAAATAAAAAATAAAAAAAAATATTTACACAAAATAGCAACATTTTTAGATAGTTATGATAGACGCTGATAGGAGTCTATCCATCATAACACTGCTAAAACTCTAACAATGTTTTTTTTTTCTTTTTAAGGTAAAGTATCAAAATTAAGAAAATACATTTAGTTAAAAAAAAATTGATCTAGTAAAAAGAGAAGGAATAAAAATTTGGTAGACTTAGATTGCGATAGAAGGGTATGTTCCCCAATATAATCTCTCGATAATAACTATAGGAGGATCGTTGAGATTTGAAATTTTCCACCAAACAAATAAACTTAAAAATTAAAATATATATGTATTCTACGCGCGGTACAACTGGCGCGTGTGTAAAGAAGCCAAATTTAGTCGCGTAGATCCCACCAGGCACCAACGTAGTGGATTCATTGAGTACTTCATTTAGGGAATCGCAAGCCAATCCCACGCGCAAAAGATTCGCGCTTGTAATACACCTCCTCCCTTAACTGCTTCCCATGTACACCCTTCACATGCGGGTTACCGAATAGTGAACACCAACCAATTAAGAGGCGGACACGTCTCCCATAAACATAAGGCCATTCGACTGTCACCGTCTGAGAAAGACCACGTTCCCGTGAGCGAGTCCCATCTTCCCCCTTAAATCAAATTAGTAATTTAATATAAGATTTATTCATTTTTTAAAAAAAAAATCAATATTATTTTGGTTATTAAATTTTGACGTTTATTCCATTTTCTTTAGACTTTTTGTTTTTTATTATTAAACTTTCAATATGCTTATTTTAATTCTTAAATTCTTGAAAAATAATTATTGTAATCGGTTTTTATTTTTAGTTTGAACACAGGAATATTATGATTTCAATTCAAGTATGCATTAATATAGGCATGTATTGGAATTGGGTCGAAAAATGTAACAGTTAACTTTTTACATTAAAAGTGTTTTTTTTTTTTTTTTTTTTTTTTTTTTTTTTTAACAATTTTTACTATGATTTTTCATCTTCTTTCTAACGAATCATTTAAATTGTCAAATTAAAATTATTTTTTTTAGTTTTCAATTTTTTGAATTTTGAATTTTGAAAATAACTTCCATAGTATATAAAAATAAAATAAAAAATATTGAATATAAATTTGTTTTTAAAAGAAGCAAATAATTTTTAAAAATAAAAGAACAAAAACGAAAATACTTATTCCACCCTTAGACTAAAAAAATAAGTAAAATGGTTAGTCACTCTTATGTCATATTTTCAATTGGGAGTAAATAATTGTTTATTTTAATTTTTTAAGTGTTTAAATAAATGCAAAAAAAAAAATTATAAATACAGAGCATGAAGTGATTTTAAAATGGTTAAAATTACTTTTTATTATTTTCAAAATCACATATTTTTAATCCTTCAAAATTAGTTTTGATGATAGGAAGATTGCATTTAAAACTATAAAATTTAATATTAAATTAATTTTGAATAATTAGAAACGTGTTTTAGAGTGATTTTAATGATTTTAAAATTACTAAAAAAAACACACTTTAATCACTCAAAATTAATTTAATTTTCAATTTTACACTTTTAAATGCAATTTTCAATCACTAAAATTAGTTTGAATTAAAAACATATTTTTTATTTAAAAAAATTAATAATTTTAACTATTTTTAAATCACTCAAAAAAATATCTTAACCAACGCTGACAAAAGAGGGCTAAATAGATATATGAAGTGTAGTGTAAACTTATATATATATATATATATTATATTATTTATTAAGTTCGATTTTTAAAAAACAAAGATTTACTTTTACATTAAACTCAGAGGGGAGTTCTCCTTCTCCTTCTTCTTCTCCTTCTTCTTCAACTCTATTTCTGTCTGACTTCACAGTCTTTCCCCTCTCCCTCTTCCCCATCACAATGAATCTTTCACTCCCCTAAACTACCCTTTATTCCTTCACTATTTACCAATCATGTCATCTCTCTCCGCCGCCCCACCGCCGCTTATCGTCGACCACCGTCACCACCATCACAACCGCCCTAGCCGTCTTTTCATCATCTTAGCCACATCCTTAACAGCATCGCTCATCATTATCCTCTTAATCATTTTCCTTCTCTACCGGAAACTCTCCCGCAACCGAACCGCTCCTTCCGAAACCCACTTGGAAAATCCCCAAAAACTCCCCCGCCGATTCTCCTACACCCTCCTCCGCCGCGCTACGGCGGCGTTTTCCCCCTCCAACCGCCTCGGACACGGCGGCTTTGGCTCCGTCTACAAGGCTGTCCTCCCCTCAGGCCTCTCCGTCGCTGTCAAAATCATGGACTCCCCTGGTTCTCTTCAGGGCGAGCGCGAGTTCCACAATGAGCTCTCGATCGCCTCTGTTCTTAATAACCCTAACATTGTCTCCCTCCTCGGCCACTCCTCCGACCGGCGCCGGAGAAGACTGATTTTGGTTTACGAGCTTATGCCCAATCGGAGCCTACAGGATGCCCTGTTCGACAGAAAGTGTCCCGAGCTTATGCCATGGCATAAGAGGTTTGAAATTTCTCTCCGTATTGCTTCTGCTCTGCAGTATCTTCACCATTTTTGTAACCCCCCTGTGATTCATGGCGATATTAAACCTAGTAACATTCTGCTCGATGCCGATTTCGAAGCCAAAATTGGGGATTTTGGCATTGCAAGGCTGAAATCGGGGGAGGAAGATGGCTGTGGCGGTGGCGATGATGGCGGTAGAGCTAGAGAGGTTATCGGAGATAATGGGTCGATTTTGGAGGAAACTGAGAGTGTTTTGACTTCTGGGTTTGAGGAGAATGTTGCTATGGATCGTCTGCCTGATAGCTGTGTGGTTACTGTTTTCGATTCACCGGAGACGGTGGCGACACCGGCTACGGATAAAGTGAGTTTATCAGAGGGGAATTTTGATAGGATTAGTGTTGAGAGTGGGAAGGAGAGGAAGAAGGGTGGATCTGGTAGGGATTGGTGGTGGAAACAGGAAACTGCCATTGATGGTTCAGAATCTGGGAGAGTTAAGGATTATGTGATGGAATGGATTGGTAATGAGATAAAAAAAGACAGACCCAAGAGTGAATGGGTTGAATCTGAAAGCTCCATTGCTTCTTCAAGTGGGAAAATGGAGCAGAAGAAGCAGAAAAGGAGATTGGAATGGTGGGCTTCTTTAGATGAAGGGAGAATGAGGAAGAAAGAGAAGAACAGGAAGAAGCCAAGGGAATGGTGGAAGGAGGAGTTTTGCGAGGAACTCGCAAGGAAGAAGAAGAAGAAAGAGCTCAGCTCAAGTAGTTGCAGAGAGCTATGGTGGCAAAGAGATGAAGATTCAATCAAAGAGAGGAGGAAGAAGAAGGTGAATAAGAACAGTAAAGGCAGCATTGATTGGTGGTTGGATGGATTAAGTGGTGATCTT
The DNA here is from genome assembly GCA_002890555.2 of Lagenaria siceraria. Lineage (NCBI taxonomy): Eukaryota > Viridiplantae > Streptophyta > Magnoliopsida > Cucurbitales > Cucurbitaceae > Lagenaria > Lagenaria siceraria. Next base: position 26,571,451 of record CM016488.1, read on the forward strand.
AGAAATGGAAAAAGAAACAGCATAGATGGAGCAACAAATGACATCCCAAAGAGTGGTGGAATCAGCAGCACCCCTAGTATGAGAGGAACTGTTTGTTATATCGCCCCAGAGTACGGTGGGGGCGGACAGATATCCGAGAAATGTGATGTCTATAGCTTTGGTGTTTTGTTATTAGTTCTAGTTTCGGGGCGACGACCGTTACAGGTAATGGCATCACCAATATCGGAGTTCGAGAGGGCAAATCTCATCTCGTGGGCTCGACAACTCGCCCGCAATGGCAAACTCTTGGATCTTGTTGATCCATCCATTCATTCCTTGAATAAGGAACAGGCATTGCTTTGTATTACAATTGCATTGCTATGTTTGCAGAGATCACCATCCAAACGCCCTACCATGAAGGAGATTGTGGCAGTTCTTTCAGGTGAGGCGGAGCCGCCCCATTTACCATTTGAGTTTTCACCGTCACCGCCGTCGAACTTCCTCTTCAAGTCTCAAAGGAAGGCCGGGCATTAGGTGAGGCAGAATTAGATGTTGTTATTTGCCATTTTTGATTCAGTGTAAACTCTGTGCAAATGGTGTTGGTATTTTTCTTCCTTCCTTCTCTCCCTCCCATGGTTATGTTATTGGTCAGAAATGGGATTCAAAAGCAATTGACAGAGGCTATGATTTTGTCAAAAGCTCCTCACAAGTTGGTGAAATTTTAGAGAACCCCAAGTGGGATTAAAGTGAAGAAAATGATATCATATGTAGCATTACCAAAAAGGCCAAAGCTTTTCCTTAATCTACAAACTTCATAACTGCCCTCACCCCTCAAATCATCCCATCACTGACTTCACTTGATATAAAGCCTCCTTAAAAGGCCAAAACTTTTACTTTAAAAGTTGACATTTTTCCCCTTTTCTTTCTGTGCTTAACTAGCATACATACATATGTTTCAGTACAACCTTTTGCTGCCAAAAGTGAAAGTGGTGGGGAAGGTCCATTGGGTCACCCAAATTTCTAAAACTTAACCCTTTCAGTCTTGCTGGAATTGGGGGGTGGGACACACATATAAAGTGTTTTTTTTTTAGTTCAATAATTCCAGGTAGATGATCGAACTATGGACTATTGAGATGGTAATTGGTGTATTTAAACTATGAACTCTACCTAAGTTGACTCATATAAAGCTATTATTAATTTTACGGAAGAAATTATTTCCCAGATATAGTGACTGTCATCTTTATGAGCAATGAATGTTAAATGTTGATAGTTTTAGTATATGATAAGTTGAACAGATGCATTACTTCATATACGTAACCACCCTTGTAAATGTGCCACCAATTTTATTATTGGTTTGTAGCTGTTGAATTCAAACTCTATAATATTCATTATTCTCTTTTATTTACTGCCCAAAAATTTAACCTTATTTACTTTCAATGAATGTAATTGAACTCAATAACTTAATCATTGACAGTAAAACCTTTGTTGTTATTTGTTAGAAGGTTTTTTCTGTGTTTTTTTTTTTAAAAAAAAAACATAACACTTTAAGATTAAAATTTACTTTAGTATTTATTTGTCTTGTGAAAAAAAATCACTTTTACTCTTAATTTGATAAGATGTATCAATTTTTACCTAAAACTTTAAGAAATTGGATGTTGATTTTGATAAATGTGTTACAATTTTTAGCTTTTGTTTACTTTTTGCTAATTCATTAACTAATTTTGTAGGATAGTGCAATGAAAAAAATCTTTAAGATTTATTAATTTCAATAAAAATGTTTTTTTTTCCAACATAAAAGTTAGTTTCATCATGTACAAAATCATCCCTTGAATAACTTTATCAAAACTCATAAATTAGAAAGAAAGAAAAAAAAAAAAAAAAACCACATATAATGTCAGTTTTTAAAGCGGGATTAAACATTGGCAATATTGCAACATTTTTTAAGTTTATAAGGTAAAGGTTCGCAAAATTTAGCACAATTTGTCAAGTTTGGGGGTAATTTTTTTTTTTTTTTCCCATTTTGTTTTTGGGAGAAAGTCAATTTTTACCCTAAATTAAATTTGGCTAGCTGTATTGATTCCTATCTTAAAATTTCAATATAATTAAATTGAGCCCATATTTAGATAGATGTTGCAATTATTATTCTCGACACAATTTTACTTATTTACCCCGTAATTTTAACAAAAGTTAAAGTTGAGCTTTTTGAAAAGTCACTAATTTCAATATAAAAAATAAATAAAAAAAAATTAACCTTGGCACAAAGTAAAAGTGATTTGGCATAGAATTAACATAACACTATTAAAAATTGCATTTTTTTTCCTTTTTAATTTAATAAAAGAATTAGCTTTTATATCATTTTACTTCAAAGTCCCCTCTATCTTTATTTATATTTTACCTAAGCATCTTAATTTTAACGTTACACTGAAAACTAAATAACAACAAATAGAATAATTTGAATATAGTTTAGTAGATAAACTTTAAATGTAATTTATATCGCCATTCTCACACAATCACAATGGTTGACTAAACAAAATATAAAAATGGATACATATTTTTTTTTTTAAATTTAAAGGTAAATATTTAATTATTTTTGCTTACATGAATATTGAACACTTTATAGGGTAGGGTGTAGCACAAATGTAGGTGGTACGGTTGCGGTGAAGGTGGTGAATAAATAAATAGCCTTTATTTCTTCTTGTTATTTTAAAAAAGAAAAACCTGGGTCATCTTCCTTCAGCCTCAATAAATGCCCCACATTTGCTTTTTTTTATTTAAAAAAAATAACCCACAATCCATATCTTTCAACTACAACCATATTATTAAATTATATTTTCACATTTTTTTAGTCAAAATTCACGATACATAAATAAATAATAAGTAATAATATATTATCAAGGTAAATATAATACAAATAATAAAACATGTTAACTCGTTTAAAAATAATAAAATATTTATTTAATAATTTATTTTTTTTTTCTAAATTTTTATAGTTTTTACAAAAATATCTAACGACATCGACATTTTATAAATATTTCTATAAAATTAAGACCTTGATATTTTCATCAATATCGACATTTTAAACCTTGATTACAAGAAGGTTTAATTGTACGAAAATATCGAAGTCCTGCTTTTATGAAAATTTTGATGAAAATATCGATAAAATGTCGATTTCGATTGATATTTCTAAAAAAGTTATAAAAATAAAAAAAAATAGTAAATAAACATTTTATGAATTTTAAACAAGTTAACATGTTTATTATTTATATTATATTTACATTAGTGTTATTCTGTTGATTATTTTGTATGTGTCATGAATTTTTTTACAATATGATGGAAATTTTGATTCACTGATCCATATGTCAACAGTGAATCCATAAAAACATAGAAATATCGACACGTCGACGAAAATTATATCTACACATTTCTTTCTTAATACGCCTCACGTTTACTTAATCTATGTATACACATTAAACTGTCTCCTTCCAAAAACGAGTAGTTAAAAATTTTAGTTGGGTAATTTCAGTGAAGAAAATATTTATGTTTGAATAATATGAACCTATTTTTTTTAGAAGAAAATATTTTGAAAAAATTCATGTATATTTGAAAGATTTCAAGAAATGATTGGAAGAGTCTTTTTAACATAAAATCATAAGAGACTATTTAGAGCGGCTGAGTTGATCATTATAGTCTATGATTATAATAGTTTATGTTTGAGATACAGACTATTTTAGTTTGAATTATAATAGTATGTGTTTGTGGTGCAGACTATTTTAGTATGAGCTACAAATGAAGAGATAATATAGTTACAAAATAGCAAACACGATAGACAATGAAGATTTTCAAATAGTTTTACTTTAGCTAAATGTGGGTTATAATAATTTTGAACTTCAACTATTATAATAGGAGGCTCAAATATTGAGTGGACTATAATAGCTATTCTATCCAAGGTAAGTTCGGGGTCCAAACCCCCTCCTTAAAAATTTAAGATTAAGAGTCGACAATATAGCTCCTTAAAACCCTAAAACCCCAAGAACTAAGCAAAGTCATTTCAAGCATGGAGTTAAAAAATCAAATCGTGCTTAAGATAAACTTCTATCAATATCTAACATTGATAGACAGTGATAGATTATAGTATTATATCAGTGTCTATCATTGATAGACAATGACATTTTGCTATATTTATAAATAAGTTGGCTTATTTTGCTATATTTAAAAATGTTCCTATTTTTAATTTAAAAAAATACTAAATTAGGTTAATGATTGATCAATGCGATTGATGAAAATACATGTTTGATTAATTAAAAAAAAACTAATTTTCTAGTAGATTTTTTTATTAAAAAAAACCGTGTAGAGTAATCGAAGAATTTAATAAAAATGATTGTTGGATGAGAAATTTTGGACAATAAAAAATCGCCACGTCATAACATAGTGGATTTTATTCATTTAGGCCAATTAAGAATTATAGTGCCCCTAAAATAAAATTTGGAGATTGATGAATGTCACACGTCATCACAAACTGTAAAATGCCACACGTCTCCTTTTTATGTTGATTTTTTTTTCCTATTTTTATCTTAATGTTTTGTTGGAGGATCTTTTAAAACATAAACCCCAAAGATTTTAAAGTCATAAGGCCACATAATAATAATAATAATAATAATAATAATAATAAAATGGTATTTTGATTTGTTGTTTTTATTAATTCTCTCTGGATTTGCCTCACATAGTTTCTGAGTTCGTAACCCCAAAATGTAAATGAAAGAGAGAGAGCTCGTCTATTTGAGCTCCCATGAGTGGTGTGGGTTGGGGCCTCACTTATCAGGCTTCAGATTTTGTTGATGGGCTTAATCACCATAGACTTTGACTTCGGCCCAATTTGTCATTTGGGCTAATAATTCATATAACCCAATATAATCAAGTCGAGCTGACATCACCAGCTCTTCCAATTTTTTTCCTTCCGCTTAGTCGACATTTTGCTATATTTAAAAATATTTTAACTCATTTTACCCTATTTGAAAACTATCAATTATTTAATTAGTTTATATTCTTAGTTTCTATTCTGCAATTGTCATACGAATGCAAGTTAGTCACTTTGTTGATTTAATTAACATAAAATAATCACTTTGACTAATAAAATAAGATAATCACTTTATTTATCTAGGTAACGTATAATTTAAAAATTGTACCAAAAAAACATACAATTAAAAAAGTAACTAATGTAATTAAACTTCTTAAAATTCATTAAATAAAACAAACACACCATCAAATTTACTATACATTCAATTTATACAAATTCAGCTTGAGCTTAGCTCAAAGGATTGGGGATCTACTTCTTTTTTTGGGGTCGAAGTTCAAATCATAACCTCCACATTTGTTATATTAAAAACAATCTGTAATAATAAATTTATAAAAAAAAAAAAAAAAAAAAAACTCAAAAGCCTTTAATTTACAATTACCACTACGGATTAAATACTTTTTTTTTTATTGTAATTTAAAAAGGTTAGGTTCTCTCTCTCTTTTTTTTTTTTAATGTGCAATTGAAAAGGGTTTTTAAAAAAAGTTAATATTTTTCTTTTGGGGGCTAAATTCAAATAATGAATTCCTTAACAAGACTCATAACCGCAGCAGCCCGTCGATGGTCAACGAGGTCAACGTTGTGAAATCCCATGTCATCAAACCACGCCATCACCTGGGCCCCACAGCCTGTCAACATCTTCACAAATTCTTGCTGCCGGTCAACCATCGGATCTCCGCCGAACCCGATCACCAAGCACCGTCCCAGCCGTCCGATCAACTCCTTATGTGGGCCCCCAACCATCGGATTACAGTACCGATGGTCCTGATCCATCCCCTTTGGCAGCGCCAGTTCCCACATCAAATCCAGCACCGGCAACGGCAGCAACTGGTCCGTCGCAAATTGGAGCTCCGACTTAGTCCTCTGAACCCCACCAAACATCGGCTGGTTCATCACAATTCCGGCCACCTTCATCGGCTCCAGCTTCAACCCTGCCGCCGCCTTCAGTCCAGCGAAGAACGCAATATTGCCGCCGCACCCGACGCCGTGAAGGTAACACCGGGAGAAGTCGCCGAAATCCTTAAGCCATTTCTCGCCGTTGGGATCCGTCATTTGGGTCTTCACCCACCGGAGGGCGTCCACGGCGTCGTCGTACTGCGCCGGCAGCCGGCTCTCGGGGGCGAGACGGTAGTTGACAGAGATGGCGATGGCAGGGATCTGGGCGGCAAGGTCGGCGCAGTTCCGGTGAGTGATGGCATCGGAAGCGGTGTGGAGGATCCAGCCACCATGGTGAAAGTAAATGACGATGGGGAGACGGGCAGCGACGCCGTCGTTGGCGGGTATGTTGGTGGGTCGGAAGAGGCGGAACCAGGTGGCGGCGGAGGCGTTGAGAGTGATGTCTTTGAAGGCAACGGGATCTCCGGGGGCGGAGGAGGAAATGGCGGGGAGGTGGAGGAGGCGGGAAAGAGAACCGTCGGGGTTGAGGGAGACGCTGAGATGTTCGTAAGGGTTGAATTTGGACATGGTATGAGAACGGCGCATGGCGGTGGGAAGGGGGAAAATGGGGGAACTTTCAGGGAGATGCATTGCGAATTGTGATTGAGAAACAGAGGAGGCGGCGGCCATGGATGTGAAACGAGTGGGGTAAGGAAGAAGAAGAAGAAGGTCAATTTTTATTTTAGGTTTAAGGGAAGCAAAATAAACGGGAATGGGAGGAATTTTTGGCCATCGAAATTAATTTACATTTTTGGATGGTTTTTATTTGTTTTGTGTTTGTGTGGTGTGAAAGATTTAGTGTTACTGAAATCACACAATTAATTATACCTTCATCTTCCCTCCATCTATCTCTACGGGTCCAGAATTTCACTTTAGAATTATTCGAGAGATTGTAGTGTAATCAAAATTACTAAAATGAAAATGAAATCTGAAACGTAAAAACGTTAAAAAAAAGAGTTTGGTAAAAAACTGTCAAAACAAATAAGTTTAATATTACAAATCGGGTTCGAAATGCTCAATCTAAATATGAGTTTTAGATTACATTATAGTCCAAACCCAAACCATTATAACCTCCCAAATAGTCCTTTACTTCCAAGTAAATGAACATACCTTGCACTATTATTAACACAAGTGAGAAATTAACTATATAATTACGACTTTTCAATATAATTTATTTTTTCAATTGTTTTTTCAAAGAAAAATAAAATAGAGATAATTTCCCACACGTTTCTCATGGTAAATTTTCATTTCATCTCATGCGAAGTTGAACAAAAACATAGCAAATATTTGGAATGAAAAAGGGAGTAGGAATAGGAATGGAGAAGTCATCCTAACTTCATCTCATGAACATCTATCTATATTCACGTGTTAAGTCGAGAGACTATTTGAAACATGATTGAATTGCTTCAATAGTAAAATTGTCATCGCTACTAAATAATGGATTCAACACAGTCCAAAAATAAGTAATATTTGAATTTGGGTGAGTTGGTTCAAATTACTTAGGTTCCATTTGATAATCATTTGATTTTTTAAAATTAATATTATTTCCTCTTAATTTTTTACAATAGGTTGCATCTTTATTAAGTAGAAGAGAGTTGAATTATAAAAGATAATAAACTACGTCTAAGATAAAAACAATTTCGATCTATTTGAATGCATTATAATCCGTACAAATTAAATGTTATAGTCACTCTCACATCCATTTACATCACTATCACCACGTCGCTTTTTCATCCAACATATCAAAGGACTTTTGTTCATTTAATAGTTTTGTAATGTTTATGACATGTTAATGTAATCTTGTAGCTTTAAGAAAACACGTTATTTCTTAAACAATAAATAAAATTTTATAATGTTATAAATTAAAATACAGTCATAGTCCCTGTAATTTAGAGAACTTTCAAGATGTTCGTAGCAAAAGTACATAATTTCTACGTGATTTAAGATTTATTTTGAGATTGACTATGAAATTATCCAAAATTAAAGAGAAAAAAATCTATCTCTTAGATAACTCTTTAAACTTTCACGAGAACTTTCTCACTGTGACATGCACTCATCCAGAGACATGAATTTTAAAGGAAACAAGTTTAAAGAGATTTCTAAGTTGCCAGGCACAATATGACCAAAGTCACATGTCCTATAGGGACCTAAGACAAAAAGAGAAAAATTTGGCCAAACCATATATTTAAGGGCTCTTTTCAAATATAGAAAAATGAGCCAAACTATTTACAAATATAGAAAAATTTTATAGTCTATCACTGATAGATCGTGATAGAATTCTATCACTTTCTATCGCTCAGGTGATAGAATTTATTTGCTTGAGCGATAGAAAGTGATAGAATTCTATCGCGGTATAGATAGTAAATTTTTTCTATATTTGTAAATAGTTTGATATTTTTTTTGTTTATAGTAATTTTCCTATGTTTAACTTATTTGAATTTAATTCAAACCTGCTAAAATATATATTTATTTTATTTTAAACTCATTAAAAATTTCGATATACTTCTTCCTTTAATGCAAACTATACATTAATATATTATATGCCTTGATATAATACTTAAGGTATCAAGTGCGATAATATACTAATTGCAGCTGACAAAATGACCAATTTCATAATTTATTTTAGAAGTACAAAGATTAAATTTGATAAATTTGAAATTACCAAAATCAAATAAGAATGAGACCTTATCTAATACTTTAAACGAAATATTTGTATATATATTACATTTATTAAAAGAGTACTTTAAATAATTTTTTTAGTTTCACTATATTACGGTTTAGGGTATATTCAGAAAATGAATATATTAATTAAAAGTTTTTGAAAAAATTACCTTTTTAGTCCTCAAGTTTTGAACAATATGTGCGTTTGGTCCCTAAGTTTTTAAAATATACCTTGTTAGTCCCTCAGTTTATAAGAATAGGTCCATTTGGTCCCTGAGTTTTTAAAAATAGGTCTAAAAGGTCCTCCGAGTATTTTTTTCTTTAATTTTTTTAAAATAATTATATAATATTTAAAATTAGAAAAAATAGTTTTAGAGACGAAATGGTTTTTAAAAATTATTCTTATAATTTAAAATGTCATATAATTATTTAAATTAATAATAAAAAATTATTTGAGGGATCTCTTAGACCTATTTTTAAAAACTCAGGGACTGAAAAGGTATATTTTGAAAACTCAGGGACCAAATGGACCTATTCTTATAAACTAAGGGACTAAAAAGGTACATTTTTAAAACTTAGGGACCAAACGCACATATTTTTTAAAACTTGGGGACTAAAAAGGTAATTTTCCCAAAGTTTTTTTTTATTATAAGATATTTGAAGATTTTTTTAAATTAATTATTTGAAAGTCTTTTTTTTTTTAAGTTTGAAAGTCATTTTCTCTCAACCATTTTTTTTTTCAAAAATAGATTTTAAATTTATCCAACTTGTTTGAAGTGTTTTTCCTTTATTAAAGGTTAATATATATATATATATATATATATATATACCTTTTACTAGTTATTCACTTTTCTCCTTTTGAAAAAAAAAAAAAATTATTAACTTTTCCAAATGCGCTTATAAAAAAATTGGTTTTATTTTTAAAGTTGTACTAAAGTAACTTAAACTATAAGTTTAGTGGTTAAATTCTTACATTTTTGTCTAATTGGTTTTGTCTTAATATCTATCTAATAGCTGATTACACTCTCAATTTTGAAGTTATGTGACAAACAAATTTATAGAATCTTATTTAATAACCACTTTAATTTTTTTAATCCCAATTTTTAAAAATGTTATTTTTTTCTTACATTTTTTTTTTGAGATTTTTTTCAGTTTATATGTGTATAAATGATAAAACATGTAAAATATACATTTCAATAGAAATGAGACTAAAATAAAAAACAAGGTAGGTAAATATATTTGAAATAAATCTCGTATATATAAATAAAAAAATAGAACGTAGATGTAAACGAAATATTTGTAACATAATTTAACATTAAATGTAATATAAAATTTTGAATTTTACATTAAGGGAGATGTAATTATGAAATAAAATTTTGAAGAAATAAAGTCTCTCAAACTAAGGGAGATGTAATTATGAAAAATATTATAGGAAATAATTCAAAATTTAGGATGTTTTTGAAATTTATTGTGTATAGAAAAATTTCGTGTAAAAATATATAATTTTAATTTTGAAAAGAAAAAAATGGATAAAAGGAATGATTAGAGACAAAATTGAAAATAAAATAAATGTGTAATTTTAACCTAAGAAAGATGAATAAAGATGAGATGATTTTGGTTGGTTTGGACTTTGAAGGATGGAAAAGGCGAAGACGGCAGCAGCAGGAAGGTGCAAAGCAAATCCGATGAGTACTTTGGAAGATTTGATATTTCCCTCCATTGCCATTCTCAATTCATAATTACTTTCCCACAACACCCACTCTCTCTTTCTCTCTTTACTGACCGCCGCTGACTTCCACCTCAATGGCCGGAGACGCCGGTGGCGACGGTCACTCTCCCCTTCCACCACCCTCTAACGGTGGCGAGTTTCTTCTCTCCCTTCTACAACGACCCCCAAATCGCCAATCACATCTCAATCTCAATTCTCACCCTCATCTTCATCCTCCTCCCTCCCTTGATCCTGCCGTCGCCGCTGTCGGTCCCTCCCTCCCGCCGCCCTGGCCTTCTACTGCCTCCGATCTTCTCTACCCTATTCCTCTTTCTCCTTGGTCCCACTCCCACCAGTCCTTATCTACTCCCATCGCTCCTAATTATGTGGGATTTCAACAACACCTACAGCAGAACCCTTTTCCTCTTCCTCGGAATCAGTTTGGGGGAGCCCAATTCGTGGCGACTCAGACTTCGGGTGATCAAATTCAGGGCGGTTTTGGGGGCGTTGATGATTTTAAGAGGCTAGGGTTTCCTGGAAACCATGATACACCGAACGGTACTGTTGCTCATAACTTTTCGCAGCATAACCAACTGGAGAACAGGCTTCAGTTTGGCTCCTTTTCTCCTACTCAATTTCCTAGGGTTTTGGTTAATGGGAACAGTAGCTCTGCCAAGGATTTAAACCGCGAAGTGGGGTTTAGGGAGCCAATCCCTAATGGGTTGAACAGAAATCAGGGATTGGATTCTCATGGGAATTCTAATTTTCTATCGTATGGGAATTCGAACCCGAATGCCAATGTTCATTCCTTTCGCCGTGGAGAATGTGATTACTCAGAGCAGGAAAGAGGTCGTGTGTTGGGTGAAAACTACAATTTTCATCCCCAGGCAAAGGCGTCGGAGCTATCTGGTTTCATGAGCAAGCCTAAGGGGGGAGGGCACTTGGATTTTGGGAACATTAGAAGGAGAGATTTTGAGCATGGAGGGAATAGAGAGAGACCTCATTCAAGTCAATTTGGTGAGGGGTCTCACAGGCTTGAACTTGGTGCACAGCTTCATGACCCTGTACGACCTTCTAGGAGTGATCTTCTATCAGCATTAGCATTTAATATTGAAGAAAGAGTTTTGAATTTGGATTCTGAGATTGTTGGAGGCAGGCACGGAGATAGTCATCAAGGTCATGCTTGGATGAGGAAGGAAGTTGATTCAACTAATGGTAATGACAGCCAGGAATTGGACAACATAGGCGAACAGCTCGCTGATTCCTTGTTGCTTGAGGATGAACCTGATGAGAAAAGTGATGCTAAGTTTATACGTCGTGAGAAGGTCGAATATTTCTTTTTTCATTTATCTAGTATTTTCATACAATGGCTTTTGTTGTGTGGAAACATCACTATTGAAGTCTCGTGAATGAATTGATAAAATTATAGAACTGAAGTTTCTTTGAGGAAAAAGGCATGCTTTTTCACTTATAATCTTAAGTAGCATTGAGATTCTATGCCTCATGAAATAAGAGACTTGCTACTTTTGTAGCTGATTGTACTTGTGTCTTCAAATATTCATTTGAATACAATATCACCCTGTGATAAAACTTAATATATGTATGTATTTGTATAATAACATCCCTGGATAGTTATTATCAATATAAAAGCAATAAATGGTCAGATTGGAGACAAAATTTATTTGGAGAATTTCTATGCAGGATTGCAGGGGGAATCGACTACTTACACACAGAGAAAGGGTCTCCAGAAAACATATAAACTGCCGAGGTGACATAGATATGTTGACAGTTCCTCTTCTTAGGATTTATGAATCCCTGATCCCTCCTAAGGAAGAAAAGGAAAAACAGATGCAGTTATTGACATCACTAGAGAAATTGGTTGTTAATGAATGGCCTCATGCGCACCTCTGTCTTTTTGGATCATGTGCGAACTCCTTTGGAGTTTCAAATAGTGATGTAGATGTGTGTCTTGTGCTTAGAGATGCTGATATTGACAAGTCTGAGATCTTGCTAAAGTTGGCAGAAATTCTGCAATCAGCTAATTTCCAGAATGTGCAGGTACTTGATTATCTACCATTCAGTCTTTTTTTTGGTCGAAATTGAAGCATCTTAGTAATGATGTCAAGACGAGTTTATAATTTTATCTTATATTTTAGTTGCACGCCTTCATATGAGCTTGCTGCCTTCTGTTCTCTGGTGTGTGTGTGCTCTTTTTTAGGTGATAAAAAAGGGCTATATGCTTCTAAATGGGGATATAATGGTTGAATACAACCTCAAGCAACATTCACTATTACGCACGCGAGAATGAACACAAATAAAAGCTCTTTAAATTTCTACTACTTACTTTAAGTTGGCTATGTTTGTAGGCTCTGACTCGTGCAAGGGTTCCTATTATAAAGCTTAAGGATCCAGTGACTGGAGTATCCTGTGACATATGCATAAACAACGTTTTGGCTGTTGTAAATACAAAACTTCTCCGGGACTATGCACAAATAGATGTGAGATTGCCACAATTGGCATTTATTGTGAAGCATTGGGCCAAGTCTAGAGGAGTAAATGAAACATACCAGGGAACACTTTCTAGCTATGCGTAAGTTGTGAAACTTTATGGAATTATGCTACAGTGCAGTATTATCATGTTGTATTAATTAATCTTATGAAGCTATCATGATCAGAGATTAGTGGTGAACAATTTTTTATTTCTTGCTTTTCAAGAGTTGTGGACAGTTCCCAGATTGTCAAGTTTTTCAAATTTTTACATGTTAATTGATGGGAAGATGCTAATATGCTGATTACAAATTCAGGTATGTTTTGATGTGCATCCATTTCTTACAACATCGAGACCCTCCTATCCTACCTTGTTTACAGGTTTGTATTCAATTCTTTTAATTTATGCTCACAGTCTAGATTTGTATTTTAGATATTCCTTTTACGATTAGTCGATTACCTTTCTTACCTTCCTTTCTCATGGGTGGCTATTCTACAATGTATCACTATTGTGTACAAATAAACCTTTTAGATATCTTTCCATCGACCCTCTATGATCTAGGGAGGAAAGAAAATAAAGCATAAAGGTTAAGTGCATCCCTATTTCTGTCAGAAGTGTTACAATTCTAAACATGTACAAGCCGCTGAAATTCCATGCATTCCTTAATCTCGTAACAAAATTATTTCTGAGAATCAAATGACCTGCAAACCGTAATTTCATTGTGTATATTGAAATCATTATTTGTAAATCTGTCATTTTGAAGGCAAGAACAACCGAAAAAAATGTCATCTGTGAAAACCTACTAAAAGAAAATAAGAAAACATTTTTTAGAGTACATTATCCAAATATATTTTCGCTGATTTTTTGTTTAACAAAAGAGACTGTTTTGGAAATAGTTTCCGAAGAAGCCCCGAGCTCTGATGGTGTACTATAGGAGCTACTTACTTTCCTTTTCTATTTCAGTTATTTGTTATCAGTATTAATAGTTGTTGTTCAGTTGCTCAATTACCTCTGGTTTACTGTCCAATAGTTTTAGGTTGATATGTTATGTTTTGGATAAGACGGCTATATTCTTGATAACAAATTGGTTCATGTCATTGGCAGTTTGGCACTGGTCTATGATGAACGAAAGTTTCACCTTTGATATATTTATCTTCATAATGCTTATCTGGTCGTTCTATTTATTATTTCCATTTAGTGATCCATATATCCTTTTTTCCCCCAGGAAGCGAAGATTGTTACTTATCATAAAATTGTGGATAATATTGAATGTGCATACTTTGACCAAGTTGAAAAGCTAAAAAGTTTTGGATCTGATAACAAGGAAAATGTTGCTCGCCTCGTATGGGGATTCTTCCATTATTGGGCATATTGTCATGATTATGCCAACACTGTCGTATCAGTTCGTACTAAAAACACTGTCAGGTAAGATATACGATCTATTCTAATATCTGTTTATATAATTATATGGAAGAGTTTTTAAATTTAGTTAGTGGATCTCTTGTTAAGGAATAATAGACCACAGATAGTTTTAGTTTTAGTTTTTGAAAAGATGATGCTTGATTGGATTAAAGAAGGTGATGTGCATGATCCTTTCCTAAGAGAAAAATAGAGGTTCAGTTTTTGCAGCATTCTTAATGCATGAGTGGGGACCTATTACAAACCGATGGTTAGCATCAGAAAACTCTTAAGATTGTGGTATTCTTGTTAGATAACCACATAATTTGAATCCATGACTACGAAGTTCCTAAACTTTTGCTGAGTGGTTTTTGGTTTTGCACTTCTGAAAGTATGATTCTGGGAGTAAGAGATTGGATGGGTACAATTCTTGTAGTATTTTTGAGCAAGAGATAGAAGTTCTGTTCCACCCGCCATTTTGAATAAGAGACCCATTGGGTTGCAGCTTTTTTGGTTACTTTGTGGAATATTTGGCTCAATAGGGGAATATGAAAGGCGGCATATTGCCCCCCAATTCATTTCACAAATAAGAGGATATGTATGTGTCGAAAAGATATGTATGGACAATTATGGGTGGTAGTAGTGTACAAACAAGGGAGTTAGAGGAGAGAGGAAGTCAGTTGTCACTATATCGTGTTCCTCTGGAGAGTACATGTCCGAATGGTAGAAATTAATTTTTTTTAGAGATATTGAGAGGGGTGGACTTTGGCTAGGTTTGATGCCTCTTTGCAGTGATTCAGGTTGAATTGCCTGAGGAACATTTCTTTTGAAATTTTCTTAACAATTGACCCTCTGATAACGCAAAATAATTAATAATCCTTTCTTGTGATTCTTTTTTCTTGAAAAGAAATGAGGTGTTTGGTCCACTCTCTGTTTTTCTTCTCATTCCCAGGGCTTGAAATGGGAAAAAGGGAAAGAAAGACAGATAACTAAGCCTCCTTTGAAAAGGAAACGACAAGAGACTTGCAAAGGTTGTGCTTATAGAACCAAGAGACTTTTTAAAAGGATTGAGAGTGCCCATTGGAGGTGTGTTCTATAGCTAGGTTTCATGCCTCTCGTTGGGTTTCTGACCGTATCAAAGGGTTTTCTAGTTAACACTTTTGTCTCCTTCTCTTAAGGTTAAAGCTCTTTTTTTTAATCGTCTCGCGGTGGTTTCTTTTCCAGTGGAATTGTTTCTTTGTACAAGTCTTTTTGTGTTTCAGCTTTCTTTATTGTGTTATCTGTTTGTATTCTTTTATTCATATCAATGACAGCTTGATTTCTCTATTCTCATGTGTTAGCTTCATAATATGATTGAACTTGCAAGATATTATCTTTTTCATTCATTCTTAGTCTTCGAATTATAAGTCCTAGCTTAGCTTCTTACAATCTGGGGAGTATGCAGACAGAGGTAGCTTTTGGATTTTGCGAAGGAAAAATATTTTAGAAAACTTGAAGTCATCAACAAAATTGTTAATCACCCTTTCATAATATAATTAGAGTTGATGTGAGTAGCTTAATTTTGTGAACTGAATGTGCAGCAAGAGATCGAAAGATTGGACGAGGAGGATTGGTAAGGATCGTCATTTGATATGCATAGAGGATCCATTTGAGACATCTCACGACCTAGGTCGAGTTGTCGATAAGTACAGCATCAAAGTTTTGAGAGAAGAATTTGAACGTGCTGCTACTATTCTACAGACCTATCCAAACCCGTGTGAGAAGCTCTTCGAACCCTTCGTCCCGAGTTAATAATTTTTTTTTAAAAAAAAAAGAAGAAGAGAGCTATCTAAGAATGGAATTATTATGTTCATAGCTAATCAAGGTTGTATAGTGCTTTGGTATGATCTCTTTTTCGTTATTTATGTTTAAAGTGTGTTTGCTTTTTGTGGAAACATGTGTTTGGTGGTCTCTGTATATCATCTAGAATTTTGGTTTTGCCACTTCCTAATCTTTCTAGTTTCTACCATTCCAAGTTATTGTAGAAAATATGAATTTTCTTTTTCTTGATCACCATTTCCTGATGTAATGTTATAAAATCTTTCCTAATTTTGATCTGAAGAGTGTTTTTATTTCTAAGGCTGAAAACCGATGCAACTTAACATAACAAGCTCGACAAAAAAAAAAAAAAAAAAAAAAAAAAAAAAATTATGCTTTGCTTAATTTTCTGACCATGTTGCTTTTATATTTGTCAGTATTTATTTGGGGGTAGAAAATGGGGCCCTCCAGAATTATGAGAATTTAAGCAATTATGGTTTGTGTTTAGTTTTAATTTAATCTATGATTTTGATAAATCACCAAAAATGTTTATCATGTTTATTGATGTCGATAACTGTTTATATTACATATATCTCTTTGGACATATAACATGTTTTCTTTGTACATAATGGAAAGAGGCAATTGAGTTGACATACAAAAAGACACGACCAAATAGTTTGAAAAAAAAACTATAGAATCCTTCCTAAAACGTTCACTTTAACCAATTGATTAATGATCAATATTTTCTTTTAGTACAGTCAATATTTAATTTACTTCTCCCACATATTATGTTATACTTTATTTATTTATTTATTTTAGTGCAAATTGATCTAAAAACAAGAGTGGAGAAAGAAAAGAAAACAACTAAATTTTGTTCCACGAACAAAACATCCATCTTGATGTTGTTAATCAATAATTGCATCAACAAAATATTGCATCTTATTCTAAAAAAAAAAAAAAGAAAAAAAAAAAAGAAAAAAAATATGTGAATTGGTTTGTATTGGTAATAATAGTAAGATAATTTGGTTGTTAATTGGAATAATATAGAGACGTGCACGTAAGAATTGAAAATAATAAAAATGTTGAATTGTGAAGTGGAGCCCTTTCTAAGTGGTCTCAATGTACCCACGTCATTATTCACGTGATTACGCAATAATTGATATTGCTGTATTTATTAACCACGTTTCTCATTTTTACTACCTCTTTTCTCCTTCCTGCCACCTATGCCTATATCACTCCTTCACTACTGCTATTATTCAATCACCTATAATTCTTCTTATTTCTAATTCCAAATATTTACATATTAATTCATCTTTTCATTTTATTTTTAATCAAACTTTAATCTTTTAATTTTATATATATATATATATATATAGTAGATTCGAAAACCTAATTACAATTTTAGACTGACTAAATTCTAACTTTCACCAAACTATATAGAACAATTTTACAATTCAACTTTTAATATATATATATATATATAAACTAAGTGACTAAAATTTTAATTTTAAGAGTTTTGAGATCAAAGAAACGTAATAAAAATATCAATTTTTTAAAATTATATTAGGATTTACTATTTTTGTAAAATTAGAAAAGTTAGACATGAAGTTTGCGTGGATGGCTTTATAAGTGCTTAAAAATACTTCTTTTTCTTTTTACATTTAAAGTTATTTTATTACTATTATTTTTAACAACTAATATATATATCTTCGACCAAGAGGTTAGAGGTTTGAATCTTTCATCTTATTATTGTATTAAAAAAAAAAAAAAGATTATTACTATTATTTACCTAACATTGATTTTGCAATTTGCTGCCTTGATAGTTAAGAGAAGTTAGAAAGAGAAAATTTTGTTTTGTTTTGTGTTAACAATATGATTATTTCATGCTATCGAGTATCATTTTCCACAATCTTAAATGTTATCTTGTTCTTCGTCCTTTACTTACCAATAAAATTTATGGCCTCAAATTTATTGGGCCACAACATTCAATTGCGAGATAAACGTGTCTTAAATTCTCTCTTCTTTTTTCTCTCACATAAATTCGAATCAATTATTTTTGTTTGAATGTTATCTTGTTCTTCGTCCTTTACTTACCAATAAAATTTATGGCCTCAAATTTATTGGGCCACAACATTCAATTGCGAGATAAACGTGTCTTAAATTCTCTCTTCTTTTTTCTCTCACATAAATTCGAATCAATTATTTTTGTTTGAAGAATTTTTAAAAATAAAAAAAATAAAGAAAATTATTTATACAAAATAGCAAAATTTTTAGATAATTGTGATAGACGCTGATAGAAATGATAGAAGTCTATTACTGATAGATACTGATAGAAGTCTATCAGTATTTTTTATTTTTTTATTTTCTGCGAATAGTTTGACATTTTTTCTATTTGTGAAAATTTTGATTTTGAATTCTTCAATGTTTTAAATTTAAACTTCAATTCCATAAACAATTTTTGTTAGTTTTATAAAGACAAATAATAGGCTTTATACAAACTTTCTTTTTAGAACTTTAAAGAAATGTAAAAGAAAAATTGCTAGTTCTCAAACAATTAACTTGAGGGTCTCAAAAATTCCTAAACCTAGCTGAACTCACATTTCTTTTATTCAGAACTCATTAACACATATTTATTTAATTTAAATATTTACATGATTTTTTTTCATTTATAATATGAGAAATCTTTTAAATTTAACTAAACTCAGAGACAAAATGATTAAATTTAACTAATGTTTTAAATTACATCCAGCTGAGGTTTAGGTGTGGATTGGATGAAATTAAAAACTAATGGTTAAAATTAATACAAATGAACAAAAAATTTATGGTCAAAATTAGTTTCTTCCATAAATATTAATAATAATAATAATAAAATGAAGAAGTGAAATCTATTTGCATAGGTTTCACCGTACTATCCAAACTCTGTTGGGTTCAGAGTAAAAGTTAGAGAAAATAATTATAAAAAAAACAACGGCCAATCAAATTCTATGCTGCGGGGGGGACCACCAAGCGTGCTGTGGAACATTTTTCTAATGGACGGCTCAGATTTTGCCTCGGCAAATGCAATCCTCGATATCCAATTTTCTTTTTTTTTTTTACCACTAGTAACGAAGAAGTTTTAATTTAATTTGTTTTCAAATATAAAAAAATAGTCCACTTATTTATAAATATATCGAAATATTACAGTCTACAAGTGACAGATTCTAATAGGCATTTATTAATGATAGTGATAGATAATGATATTTTACTATATTTAAAAATATTTTTTTTTAGTAATTTTACCGTTTAATATATGATTTAATTAGTTAAAGAAAACATAGTATTTAATTTTATGTAGATAATAAATAAATAATATTTAAACATGGTTTTATTATCGTAAATTCTTAAAAATAATAAAATAAACTATTAAAATAATTTAAAAATAAATTGTTCATATCATCCTATGTGTCTATAGACTTACAATTAATATTTTATGTTATTTTTAGATATTTAATATAAATTTTTTTTATTAATTATTAGTATTCTAATTAATTATTTTTTAATTAAATAGAATGTTTTATATAAAAATATTAATTTATTTTTTTATTTTAAATAATTGAATAGTTAATTAATATAATATTATATTAAATAATATTAAATTTAACTTATGACTACATCAATTTTTCTCTTGCATTTAATTAACTAATTAATTAATATTGGTTACTATATACATAATTGATAAAACAAACACAAATATTTAACTTCTAGATATTAATTATCTTGCATATCTAAACACATACATCAATTATCCTATATATTTAAAATTTAAACATTTAATATTTATACCGTGATATTTGAGATCCCAACAGACTATTAGTCCCTATTTTTCTAATTTGTATTCATTTAACTTTCAGTTCATAACTACTTTAGTTTAAAATTAGTGACAGTTTAGTTCCTAGACGTAAAAAAATTGTATTAAAAGTGTAAATAACGCCATATGTGATAGCAACTTAACGGGTGTTTGAGCCTCAAAGTTGAGTTGAATGAAGTGAGCTATTATAGATTACTTAGTGTTTGGGTCTCCTACTGCTACAATTGACGATTACAATTGTTTTAACTCACAATTAATTATAGTTGAAGATTACAATAATTGCTTTAACGCATAATTAGCTGCGTCAATGAATACTATTCAGAAACCCTCTCTAGCTATAGTGAACCCACAATTAATTACAGTGAACATAATGTATTTTTTTTTTCATAATGAACACTTGAATAATTTTTATTTCATTTTTGTATGTTCAAGTACATAAAAATATGTTTACATAATTTTGAATAGTTTTTCAATTTTCACTTAAATATATAATAATATAGAATCACGAAATTACAAAATAATGTTTTCTTTAAATTGAAGTATAAAAAATGCAATTTCAAAAAAAAAAAAAAAATCAACTTTGACTTTTTTGTTTATGTTTTTTTTTTTTTTTTTGTAATTTTAGTATAGTTATAAAAAAAATGAAGTATATGTTTAAATAGAAAATATAAAAAAACAACGATGAAGTAATTGTGTAAAACAAACACACTTTAAAAAAAATATAAAAATTAAATGAGTACCAAATAAGACATAATTACGAATGGTACTAAACATACACTTGATCTTCTTTTAAATTTAGAGGTTTAAATTCTGAAAATATTTTGCTGTGCTAAAAAGAAATTGACTTAATGTGATTTTTTTCCTAGAAGTTCTCAAGTTAAACACTTTAGGAAGAAATTAGGGTTTAAGTGTTTAGTCTAAAAGCACATTGAGTAAGTTTTGTCTCTTTTTAGATTTCTTGAACCACTTCTCTGATTATTAAGAATTTTAGAAAGCGCTTTTAATTAACAACACTTGTAACTGTAAACCACCTTAATTTTAGCATATTTTAAATCTTTAACTAAACACAACGCTAATTTTGATTCAAATAAAAAAAAGGGGTGAAAACTCAAATCAATAGTCTTTTGTCTTTTATCATTTTCTCTCTCTCCATATTTTGTAGTTTGCAGTTTAATGTAAAACAATGTATTTACTTTTAGTACAATTAATTATGCTAAATGACCATATATACCATTAATTACATTTATATATATAACAAAATTTAAATTAAATAATATGTTGACTTATTTTCAAAAATAATTATTTTAAATGACAAAACTGCTAGAAATGTTTTAAATATTAGTAAAATATCACTATCTATCAATGATAGACATCAATCAGTGTCTATCCCTAATAAGTGATAATCACTAATAAATGTCTTTGAGTGTCTATCGTTGTCTATCACTGACAGTGATATTTTACTATGTTTGAAAACAACCATATTTTCAATCTAAATTTAAAGTACATTGTTTCAATGGTTGCCCTAAATTTCTATATTTTTAGCGAGTTTTCTCTCTTGTACAACTAGAAATTAATTTTTAGTTATTCTTATAAACTAAATTTATTTAAATTGACAAAAACATATATCAAATTATGTTAAATAAATTGATGTGTAAATTAGATGACTATGAGAGCGTACTTGAAACATTATGTATGTTTAAAAGATTCTCTTGTAATGAATTCTAAGAAACAAACACAGTCATCCAATTATTTTTAGATATCTTTTAAAATACTCATACAAATAATAAACACGACTATTAAAGATGCCAAATATCTATAACTTCATGCATTGAAGATTTTGATTACTTAAATTTTCAAAAAAAAAAAAAAAAAAAATCCTAAAATACATTTGGGTTATGAACCATGCTAGAATGGTTAAAATATTTGATATACTATGCTATATTAAACAATCTCTTCATCCAAATTATCGAACAACTTGTAAAGTTGAAGGACTCAAAAACATTTTCGACAATAAATCTATGATTTTGTATTTATTTCAAATCGAGCATAATTTGATATAGTACTGGATAAGACATCCATTACTATTTTAAAAGGTTGATGGTTTTTTTTGATATCCTACTCTTGAAATATTGTTGATTTTTTTTTTTTTTTTTTTATAAAAAAAATTGTAATTCACATCTAAATTTACACGCGTGAGAGAGAGAGTATAAGTGGCCAATTGAGAACCAAGTGAAATTTGGGAAATTTATATAGGATATGATATTTATTTATTTTAACATGAAAGGTTGATGAAAATATATTAGCCACAAAAGTGAGATTTCAAACACTATAACATGGGTTTCTTTGTTATTTTGTTTATGCAAAAAACATTTGATTTCTAGAAAGGTCCCTACAAAAAAAAAAAAAAAAAAAAAAAAAAAAAAAAAGTCCAAAAAGTAATGAATAGGTTCTATCTTTGTCAATAACCATAGCCATACACATCAAACCCTTTTGGAATTTCATGCATTTTTTGACATGATAAGATATATCCCAATATCTTGCCTCAATTAAGAAATATTCTCAAATTTTCCACCATTCCTTTAAAGTGAAATTAATATTCAAATCATTTAATTTATTTATGTTTGTGTGTTTTGTGTTTGTGTTTATCAACTGATCTCAACCAATGGTTGATGTGTTAAATAATTAATGCATGGGACAACTATACTTGATATTTTAATAACCCATTTACGAGTTCCTTAAAAACAACACTTCAATATTCTAAACATTTTTATATTTTGAAATACTTTTAAGATAATTATATTTTATATACCATTTCAACCATACCTATCTTTTCCCTTATTCTTTTATATAAAATATAAAATATAGCAATATTAATGTGAATCCAATAGTTTTTCTTTTCTTTCCATTTTTAGTAATATGAAGTTGATTTGTTACTAACCGAACAACTTATGTTTTAGTTTGGTTGACTTTTTGATATCCATTTATAATTACTTTGAAAAAGATTATTCTAATAATATAATACTTTTGATTCAATTAATATATATATATATATATATATATTTCTTATAGAGTGGCATCAAACACTACACATTTATCAATTTATTCCAAACTTGTTACGTTAGTTACCATAAATTGTAAAAACTAAATCATATTTTCTTAGCTATTTTTAGCCTTTTTATATTTCCTTCTGTCACACACCCATACAATGAAAACAAAACAAACCAACAAGACAAATTTCACATTGTAGTATTATTGGGTTCTCATACTTTATTTATTCTCTCTTGTCTCAATCTTGTCATTCTTTTTCCCTTTTTCTTACTCATTAAAGCATCTTTGGTGTATATTAATGTAAAATCAACAATCTAGCTATCATATCCTTCTTGGTTTGCATATTTTTGCAATTTACCTTTTTGTGTTTGAAGTGTGTTTAAACGATTTTATAATTTGCAAAATCTAGCCTTGAAATATGGTGGTAGTTGCAATTATACCTTTAAACTTTAAATCTTAAGCATATTTCCTCTCAATTTCTTTCAATGATTTGCATCTTACCTAAAGTATAAGAGTTGTATTCTGAGCCAAATTCAAAAAATAAACACGAGTTTTTAAAAACTAATTTTTTTATTTAGCTTTCAAAATTTGGCTTGGTTTTTAAAAACATTGGAAAAAAGTAGATAAAAAAAGCAAGAAATTTTGAGGTAGAAGAAGTGTTCATAGACTTAATTTTCAAAGAATAAAAATTAAAACTAAATAGTTGCCAAATGGGACATTAGTTTTCAAAATTTGACTTGGTTTTGAAAATATTGGTAAGAATTCGATAACAATTAAGAAATTTAGAGGTGAAATGAGTGTTTATAGACTTAATTTTCAAAAACTATGTATTCTTTTTTAGATTAAAGTTCTTTAAAGATTACGACCCCTCTTCCATTACCCTTAATCTTGCTGCATTTATGTAATTTTTTTTCTCTCTTCTGAGCTTCTCTCTAGCCTCCTCGTGCATTGCCTTTTGGCTACCATTTCTTTATTGAATATATATGAAGGTTGTAGGAGATGATAAGGGTGTTAAGCATGTGTCAACCTATTTGAGATATTCTAGTGCACCTACTAATCCACGACTCATATCTTTTTCAAAAGAAAAGAAAAGAAAATAGAAATCTTAAGGCTCATTTGATAACGTTGATGTTTCATGTTCTCGTTTATCATTTTTTTAAGAAATAAACTAGTTTGATAACCATTTTTGTTTCTTATTTCTAAAATTTAGAAAACGTTTGTAAAAAAATGGATCAAATTTGAGGAGAAAGATAGTTTCTCCTTTTATTTTTTCTGTTTTTATTTTTATGGAAATGAAAGATGTACTATAGGTGGTTGTTTGCCTTAGTGGTGCCTTTTAATTAATGTCCACTAAACCCCAATACCAAGGTCTAAATCTTAGTTGAAGTAGTTTTTTTTTTTCCCTTTTTTATTCCTTTACCTATTATTTTATCTTATTTTATTTTTTATTTCCTTACTTTGCCATATTTAAATTTATTTTTTATTTTTAAGTTTATATGACAGTGAGTGGGTTGAAAAAAAAAATTTAAATTTATAAGTCGATATATTATTTATGATTAGATTAAATTACATTCATTTTAACTTTTAATTTTGAATTTAAATTTTCTCAATACGTATACTTTATTATTCTCTAACACAACATTTACATAGTAATATAATTTGAGTCGACATTATTTTAGACAAATATATCGAGTGAGAGAAAACATTTCAAATTAAAATTTAACAACGTTTGAAGGATAAAAGCATTTTTATTATTCTTGTTGATTTTGCATCGAAACTAGTTTGTATTAGATAATATAAACTTTTGATGTTAGTTCGAATTTGTTCATTTGCTACACTAAAAAAAACCAATGATTGGATATCCTTTTATTAGCTTCATAGTATAATAATGCTAACATGACAATTTTAAAAAAATGTTGGAAATTTTTTTCTATATTTGTAAATAATTTAGCTCATTTTTCTATATTGAAAAACAACCAAAATTAAAACTTCTTTTTATTAATATTTATATCAATTTGTTTTTTCTTTTTAAATATTTAGTCATATTTTTACAATAGAGATGTGGATAGAGATATCACAAGAAGGAGATGATTTTTTTTTTCATCTTCTTGCTTCTCATTTCATCGAGTGAAATTCTTTATTTAATTTTATGTGGATTCTTTATTAACCAATACAACTTAAAACTTAAATATAATAAAACAATAATAATTATGTTATAATTAATTAAAAATGAGGCAAACAGAGCAGGAGTGAGAAATGACAGGGAATACATTTTTCGTCCCTGTCCCGATTTTTTTTTTTCCTATGGGTCTTCCATTTATCGGGTAAACGGATAATTAGGGAAAATGAATGAAAATGTGTAGATATAGACTCATCTTTTGTATTGGCATGAAACGCATGGCTATGTAAAAATTTGGACAAAAATTTAATACATTGATGACATGTAATTTAATGAATTTTGTTTCTCTAAGAAAAAAAAAAAAGAATAAAAAAGGCGCGTGGAAGAGACGCGAAAACGCGGTAAGAGAAGAGAAGAGTGATGAAATGGGCCCATGCGGATTGGGGTCGCTGATTGGTGTTTCAGTTTTACAGGGTGTACGGAACCAATAAGGAGTCAGTTTGTAACATAGTACTTACCCGCGCTGCCCGTCTGCCCGTCTGCCCTGCCCCCTTCAACGCCCACTTTCTCTCTTTCTCTCTTTCTCTCTTTCTCTCTTTCTATATCTACAAACAAACACACAGTGTACGGACAAAACCCTCTCAATTCTAATGTTTCCATTTGTAAACAATATGAAAGCAAATTCCCCTATTTCACTTTCCTTTTCCAATCTGACTTTCCCTCAAATTCCAATTCCCATTTTCCATTTCTTTCTCTGTTTGTTGTGATTGTGATTCTTCTCCCTCCCTCCCTTTCTCTTTATCTTTTTCTCTCTCTCTCTTTTTTTTTTCCTAAACAAGAAACTTGCAATTTGGATGGATATCATCTCCCTTTTTCTCTTCTTCTTCTTCTTCTTCTTCCCTTAACTTTGTTTTTGGCTGCTACTACTTAACTTTGTTTACTTCCCTTTGAATTTTCAAACTCTCCTTTTCTAAATATTCCCCATTCTTTCCCTTTTCTAGCTAATTTTCTAAACTGGGTTTCAAAGTAACAACCCAATCAAACCAATCCAATATTGCTTCTGTCTTCTCTCTGTGTTGTTGGTGTTTTAATTTCTTCTCATCATGTCTCCACTTCATCAACCACAACACCCCTCTTCCCTCTTCTTTTCAACTTTTTGTTTAGATTAGTTCTGCCTTTTGCTTCTATTTCAAGATTTTGCTTTTTTTTTTTTTTTTTTTTTTTTTGGTTGGTTTTAGCAAAGGGGAGAGGGAGATTGGAGCTTGTGGTCCTTACACTCCTTGCTTGTTAATTTCTTCATCTTGTGGCCTTGGATTTTTCTTCTCCTCTTTCCCAATTTCTCATCTCTTTTTCCTTCTTTTATAACTCTCACTCTGGTTTCACTATGCTTCCCCATCTCCTTTTCTCTCTGTCTTGATCTATAAATTCATCACGCCTTTCTTTACCCATCTGGGTTTCTTGAGATCTATCGTCTCATATTCCTCTACAACTCATTTTCTGTAATTACCACTCCAACTTTTCCCATCTCTGCGGTAAGGGTTTGTTTTTATTGTGTACTAATGGGGGGGGGGGGGGGGGGGGGAACTCCTCTCAGTTTCTTCTGTCATTTTCACTTAAACAAAGAAGCCTTGTTTTTGTTTTTGTTTGAAGGGATTTCCAAAAATGGTGAGAGGAAAGACGCAGATGAGGCTAATAGAGAACGCTACAAGCCGGCAAGTCACCTTCTCCAAGAGGCGAAATGGTTTGATGAAAAAAGCTTTTGAGCTATCAGTTCTCTGTGATGCTGAGGTTGCTCTTATCATCTTCTCCCCTAGAGGAAAGCTTTATGAATTTGCTAGCTCAAGGTACTATTCAAACTATACATTTAATGGGGCCTCTCTCTTTTTTGCTGTGAAATACAAATATACTTTCTTGTTTTGCTATGTTTTGTTTTGTTTTTTCTTATCTTTCTATTATTTGTACTAGTTTAGTGATGGCTTCATCTGAATCTGAATCTCTATGCTTGACTTTAATGGCAACTCTTGCAAATAGGGTTTTCTTGCTGTAAGAAAATTAATTTGAACTGTCACATATGCTCAAGTAGCATATACAAATTTTGAGTATGGAAGTGTACATATGAATGCAGTTATATAGATGTTTTGATTTGATGGGAATGAATTTTCATGGAAAAATAATAAGTGGTTTGATTTCAGATATATGGGATGGATTTATTTTTTCAAAACCATACCTTTTTTTTTTCCCTTTCTATGTCCAAACTATTAGGATCAATGGAATTAAAATGATAATGTTCCTTTTTTAGCCATTACCCTAAGTCTGATTTTTGCTGTTGTTTTCAATGATATTATTGGAAGAGGTGAAAAGGGTTTGTACTATATACTATATATAACCATAATATTAGTGCTCTCACACACTGTGATTTTGCTGTTTGGTTTAATATTAATTTATCAGTAGATTCCTTATATAGATTATGAACAGAAGCAAAAGTCTCTGCAATGGCTCCTTTTTAGAAACTTATTTCTGAGTTTGGGGAATTTTTTAATTTTTTTAGTCAATAATTAGTTTTTAAAAATTTATTTTTTCTTATTCTTGTTTCATTATTAATTATGTTCTTAGACTATATGCACAAATTCATAAAATAGTGATTTAATGTCACGATAACATTAATATTTATTAATTTTTTAACTAGCCATAAAGCTTAGAGTTTTCTAGAGAAATGGTGTTATCAATATTCTTAATGATCATATAGTATTTTTGTCATTTGGCACTCTTAACATTTCCATGCATGGCCTTTATTTCATAATAATTATTTCTTCTTTGTTTTTCACTTGTAGCTTGTTACATTTCTTGGTTTATATTTTTATTATTACAACATTTTAATAATGTTGTTAATAATTATTGAATGGTCTTGAATTTTTGTTCCAAGTTCTATGTTTAGGTTATCTTCCTATGATGAAGAAGATTGTTGCATGCATGTAATATAGAAAAACCCATCCAATCATTTAATTCAGGCTTGGGAACCAATATTTGTATATGTTGTCACCTGAATAGTTACTGTGTTGAAATCATTACCTGTTTTTCATACTCTATTTGCTAAATAGATTAAATTTCACTTCTTTTGTAATATAATAACATTTTGACTTAACATTCATAATATTTTTCTTTTTCTCTTTCTCTTTTTTTCCCCTTTTTTGTATGGTAAAGTTTAAAACTATTAAACAGATTTTATCAAGTATGGTATTAATGGTTATTGGTCTATGTTCCACTGAGTGTGGAAAACTTGTAGAATAATACATATATCCTAAGGTAGATATAGAGTCACGTTCGTTTGGACTAATCATTTTAAAACTTTAGTTTACAACGTATTACTTTGACTACTTAACTTACACAGTAGTCGTTACCAAATAAATAGAAAATGCATAATAAAACTATTAAAGCTTTTCATTTGAAATAGAAATTAAAAGATCTTGATACAATTATTAAAATAATGACTAAGAACTATAATAACATCTTATATAGGTCTTTTTTTCCTCCTCGGTCGTTTTATTGTAGATGGTATTAGTGAGAACGACTATTTGAATCCTAGTTGTTTTGTTTTTTTTTTTTTTTTTTTTTTTTTTTTTTTTTTTGTAACCCTAATCCTTTTGGACGCCCTAATTTAATTCATAGAAAAAATCCTGCGAATCCCCTTATTATCACTGCTTCCAAAGTCGAAGGAACAGTCGATTGGACGAGACAAGCTCTGTCCAACTCTCCGAAGTCCGCCCTCTTTTCCATTGTCCTCTATATCTAAATTTATTCCTTGTTAACCCACAGATATTTAAATGCTCTTTTTGGGTACTTTATTTTCAGACCTGTTTAATTTTAATCAATCCTAGTTTTAAATATTAAATTTTAGTTCATCTACTTTTCATAAATTTCTTAAATCTAGTTTTAACTAATAGTTTATTATTTATTTTCTAAAATTTTTAATTATTATTTATTAACATTTTTACTATAAATTTTAGAAATATAATTTCATATGGTATTTTATTGCATGAACATTATTGTTATTATTTAACTAATTTCAATAAAATATGGACTAAATTTGAGATTTATTGAAAGTACAGGGACTAAAATAATATTTTAACCAAAAGTTTGGTGTGACATTATGAGATTGACATAAGGCATTCTTTGATAGCAACAATTGAGATACAGACATATCTTACATGTAAAGTTGGAGGAAATCTATGAATTTTTGGTCTATGTTTGGGTTTGCCAACCTTAATTGCTCATATTCTTTTTCTAAAAGTAAGTGTTTTCAAAATGAATGACATATATATCCTGTCTGTCTTTTATAATTACGATATCTCTGCTATAGTCCTTAATTGAAAGACTTTTCTCTAATCTCTCCTTTGTGGCTTTGAGTTGTTTTTACGCCTTCTAAACTCTCTTGTATATTCATTTGTGGAATGATATCTTGCGCTTTTGGTCTGGGGCATGATGAGGATGTTAAGGATGTGTTAGTCTAGTTGGGATATCAGAATGCATCTACGGATCCATTTTTCCCTTTAGTATCTTGTTCAAAAAAAAAGATATACCAGTCGAGCTGCTTTGTTGCTCCTCTCTCAACTTTTTTTTTTCTTTTTAATTAAATGTATGTTTTTAGTTTCTAATGTTTGAATTTTATTTAACCCTTCATGATAAGTTTTCATGACATGGTGTTTAATGAGTTGGTAAATTTTAGAGGAGATATTAGCTGTATTGAAGAAGAAAAGTTCAATTTTGTCAAGTTCATATAATTTGGAAGCGAAATTGAAGTAGCTTGGTTTGTCTACTAAATGTTTAAGTCAGCCAATTTTAACAATTAGCAATCCGAATAAGTTTGAGGGTGATAAGGAGGTGTCAACTTAGTTGAGATGTTTCGATGCATCCCACTATCTTTAGTATCTTGTTTAAAAAAAAAAAAAAAAAAAGCAATCAGAATAAGTTTGGTTTCTTGATTGAAAATTTCAACTCTTTTGAGAAGAGTACAATTGAAAATTTTTAAAACATAAGGGACTAAATTGAAAAGAAAAACAAAAGCCGAACAACAACGGGACTGGGTATTTATTTAAGTAAATGCATCTCTTGAGAGCATTACATTGATCAAAGGAGATGTTTGACTTAGATTTTAATAAGCTTTGTAAAATTTTTAAATAAAAAATCTAAATTTGTGTATGTTTGAATAAAGCATTATAATAGGTTTAGAAATTTGTTGCCCACAAAAGATAATTATACATTTAGGAATTGCTAATTAATTATAACCTAAAAAGTTATCCTGAAAGATATTTTATCTGTGAAAATAGCCAATTAGAAAATGAAAGGAAAAAACTTAAAAAACAAAACAAAACAGAAATAGCAATAAAAACTCCCTACATATTTTCACTAAAAAGATAGCTTCCCATCTAAGCATTTCCTTTGTCTGATAGTGAGTTCAACCATGAAATTCTCTAAAAAAAAAAAAAAAAAATTGTATTTTTCAAATACAATAGAGGACGAAAATTCAAACTACAGGTCTCTTAGTCGCTAACACATATTGTATGCCAGTTGAGTAATGCACGTTTTGGTAAAATATTGTATTCTTATAGTATAATTGTCTTTTAAAATTTATCTTAATAATCATAATCATATAACAATCATCTATCATTTACTAAACATTACTTATTTAATGGTATAATTTTAAAGACCAAACTAGAGTTAACACACCCAAACTTAAAGTGTTTTTAATTAGGACAGTTTGAAACCAAAATTAAAATTATAGGTTTCTTTTGTAGTACTTGAACCCAATCACTTCCTCGAACCTTTTTCAATATGGGATAACTACTCTTCTAATATTTTACCAAAACCATACCATATGCGTTTCTCTTTTGAAATGTGTTACTAGTAATATGACTATATAAATAAGTGTAGTTGGAGGTGGGGGTTTGAGACATTTGATGTAGGTAAGAATTCAATTAATATACATATAAGCTCCATACTTTAGGTTTTAGGAGACACCCTTTAAATCTTTGTTGCTTCTTATCAAAAAAGAAGAAAAAGAAGGATAGTTTTATGTGTTAGTTTATAAGTGTGAATAAAAGTCTCATGTCTCGAATTTCTTGATGTTGATAAGTCGTTTTCGTATCCTGTCTCTGATATAAACTCATGAAATTTTAATTGATTTATCTAAGAGAAGAATCATTAGCTGTCCCATTAGTTGACATGAGTTCTTACTGTTCAAATATTCTTTTATATCCATACACCTGCAAGAATGATGTGTAAAATCGCTGCTTCTTTGGCCAATTTTGTCAAACCCTTGCAACTGGAAAGGTCCTACTTGATCCCTTTACATCGGTATCTTGTTAAAAAAAAACAAAAACCCTTGCAACTGGAAAGGTTCTAAATACTTGCTCTTGTTCTCAAATTTTACTTCTTAAGAATAGGATCAAAAATTCAAAATCCCAAATCAATTACAAATGAGAAAATAAGAAAGATTT
The DNA here is from genome assembly GCA_002890555.2 of Lagenaria siceraria. Classification (NCBI taxonomy): domain Eukaryota; kingdom Viridiplantae; phylum Streptophyta; class Magnoliopsida; order Cucurbitales; family Cucurbitaceae; genus Lagenaria; species Lagenaria siceraria. Next base: position 26,602,997 of record CM016488.1, read on the forward strand.
TAGTCTATCCACCTTGAAAAGGTTTGAACTTTTTGGATCTAAGAGACAATACACACAAAAAGCTTAAGCTTTTGGGTTCATAGTTTCAAAGCAGATAGGTTGTGTTTAAATATTCGTAATGTTATTTTCTTTTCAACTAATATTGATATTCATTTGTTGGACTACAAATTTTTAAGTATGCAAGAGAAGGAAGGTGTTTAAGTATTTGATAAAAAAATTAAATTTATCATAACACATCTAAGATAAGATAGGATGATACAAAGACAACTTTCAAATCACACATTCAATTTATACTCTTTGATTTGTTTAGACATTCTTATTGAAAAATCATGTGTGATCATCCTTGGCTATTTGGCATTCAAAATATAACCAATTTAATTTGTTTCTATCCTTTCCAAAGAAAGAGCCTAATTTTCTGCCACTTTTCTGCTCTCTGCTTCAGCATGCAGGCAACTATAGATCGTTACCGAAAGCATGCAAAAACAAAAGAAGCCCTGGATCCTCCATCTGTTAATATTGTACAGGTTTTTCATTTTCGTCTCCATTATTCTGAGTTATCCCACCTTTTTTAAAAAAAAATTAAAAACATATAATCATCCTAATAATGCTTGCATCAAGTAAAACCCATTTGTAAATGCTAGAGACAACAAATGCTCCCATATATATACCATTACAATAGTATGATATTGTCAACTTAGACATCATCTTCGTGGCTTTATTTTCTGTTTTATCTAAAAGGTCTCAAAGGTCTCAATAGTCAATATCATTGAAGATAGTTGTTCTCACTCCAACAATCCTTCCCTCTAACAAAGGACCATTAAAGCCTTCCCTCAAATAGTCATCAATTTGTATTTATTCCCAAACAATCACTTTTAACCAGGTTTACTCCTCTTCAACAGAGCTCATTCCCTATCTGATTAGCTCAACCACGAATCACAATGACTATGTCATCGAGGCACACCAGCATGACTAAGTATAAGGAGTGTGACTTTGATACCACTTGTTAGAGATAAAGAATGCTCCAACATATCTCTACAATGGTATAATATTGTCCACTTAGGGCATAACCTTGTGACTTTGTTTTTTGTTTACCAAAAGGCTACCACTGGAGATGGTTATCCTCCCTTATATACCAGGGATTTTTTTTCTCACCTAGCTAATGTGAAACTTTGGTCCCACCCCACCTCCACCGTTAAAACTTATGGCTATGAATGTTCTCGTGGGTGTTGCTTTTTCCAATTGTGTTGGATGCTTTATTTAGTTGAATGGGCCTTTGGGCACTTTGCCAATGTGCTTGTGTTTTTTCTTGGTAGCTTGATTTTGCGGGTTTCCATGGATTAAGTGTGATGCGTATTAAAGAATTTAAACTTTGCAATATCATTTCTTCTACCGATTAGTATCCATAGTCCGTTTGTTGAGGTCTTCGCTAACTTTTCGTGCTCATAATTGGAGAGTTTAACGATAAATTATAAAGATTTATGGCGTATTTGGGAAAGGTCAGAATCACTTTCTTCGTGTTCAATATCATTTCAAGGGAAGTGAGATGTAGTGAACGTATAGAATTGGGTGTTTGCCCCTAGTTTTGATGTTTTCAAGAGACTTATTATATTTTTGTTTGGTTCTTAAAGAGAGTATGAATATAACCTGTTGCTGAATTTCTTGATTTAATTTGATGAACCTAAGGTTAAATTAAAGTGAATTATGTAGGTAAGTAAAACTACATTTTATGATACATATTGAATAATGTTTGCAGTTGGAGCATCTGAATCATGAAGAAGCAGCTAGCCTGATGAATAAGATAGAGAAACTTGAAGTTTCAAAACGGTTAGAAGGGGTTTACTTCTTTTTGTTCTTGATTATATTATTTGAACTTCTTGTAATGGAAGAATCTGGGCTTGTCTTAAATACATGAATTTGAATGATATAGTAATAATATAAATTACAGGAAAATGTTGGGAGAAGATCTGGGATCTTGCTCCATGGATGAACTTCAACAGCTTGAACATCAGTTGGAGAAAAGTGTTTCCAAAATTAGAGCCAGAAAGGTTTTTTATTCAGTCCTCTCTCTCTACATCTCTCTCTATTCATTCAATACTTTATCTCTTAAACCACATTTTGGTTTTTCAGATAGAAGTGTTTGAAGAACAGATTAAACAACTAAGGCAAAAGGTGAAAAGATTCAGTTTAACTACTTTTCTTTATTTTTCAGGATTTCTATGGGGAAGAAGTTTTTTTTTTTTTTTTTTTTTTTCCTTTTTTTTTCTTTTCATTATGGATGGTGCATTTGTAATAAACCTTATGGTTGAAATGCAATGCAGGAGAAAGTCTTGCAAGATGAAAATGCTAAGCTACTTCAAAAGGTAAACAAATTTCTTAATTCACTTATGTTGAATGATAAAAATTACTATTTTTGTTTAAAAAATACTATTGAACTTGTAGTGCAGATATCTATTAAAATTTTAGCAAAAAATTGAAACTCGAACATATTCTAGTTCACTGTCACACTCGTTCTAGGTCCTAATTTTTATCTATCTATATATATATATATATATATATATATATATATTTTACTTCAAAGGTAGTTTTAAAATATTTATGGGAACAATCAAATATAATATTACAACTTTTAAAAGAATAAAAATATTTTCGAAACAAAGAATCAAATTAAAGGATTTTTTTTTTTTTTATTTTTTTTTTTTTTTGTAATTTAGTCTTCTTTTGAATCTCAATTTTTAGTTTCCCTAAAAAATTTCTTCCTTTTCCGGTTGATAAGTTAAGAAAGAGGGTTAGCGAGATTCATGGATATATTATATGATAACGATTAGGTGTAGCCTATCTCTCTACAATTCATTCGTTTATCACATGACAAAAAAAAAAATTGAACTTTATTAATAAAGTAAAAATTTTTTGCCACCTAACAAATTAGATAATTAGTAGGCTACACAAAGATAGGTGTAGCTCTGGCAACCTCTAAATATTTTTTTATATTATATGAAGTCCTAAAATAAATTGGTTAATAGCTTATAAACTGAATTTTTGTTTATAAGAAAATTGAAATTCATATTTAATTTAAAAGATTAGAGATAAAATTATTGAACATGAATCTTTATATCAAGATTAATACTGGAGCGTATACTGTTCAAGGGAATTTGAATTCCTAAAACTATAGGGTTTAAAATGGAAAACCGGTTAAAAGACCATCAGTTAAAATCCATATCGTAATTAAAAGATTAGGGATTATATATGGATTTTGTTGAAAATTATGTTGGGTTTATCATCATTTTCCCTTAATATTATTATTTAGGAGTTCTTTGGATTCTAGCTAATTCTTAAAAACAAAAACAAAAAACAAAAAACCCTTGTTGTCGGTGGGTTAAACTATATTAATTTGTTCTATATATTTAGGATCTCATTTCATTTTTATCCTTATATTGGCTATATACTTTTAATAAACTTTAAAATAAGTTATTTTTCTCTATAGAAAAGCTGGCAATAAACTAGAATCTAAATTAAGACATTAAAAAATATACGTTCAGAAATAAAAACAAGTTTTCGAATATAAAAAGTAGAATGGAATTATAACCTTTATATTCTCTCTTCTATATAGAGAAAGTTTTTTTTTTTTTCTTGTTCTTTACGATACATTTTAAGGTTTCGTTGAACTTGATGTCTTAATAATCTTTTGAGTTGATTTTAATGATAAACTTGGTAAGATTGTCAAATTAAATTGAGATAATTGGTTAGGAAAGCTAATTTTGTTCATAAGTAAAGTTACCATGTATGTTATACTAAACATAAATAATTTTTTTTTTTATTATTATTATTATTTTTTTTTTTTGTTTTTAAAAAATATATGTATGAAACTAAAAAGAAAATAATTATGTATGAGAAGAATGAAATGGTTTGATTAAATATGACAGTGGGAAAGTGAGGGAGATGGAGGAGTAAATAATAATGAAGGAGAAAGAGAAGGGAAATTGTTAAACTATGCAGAAAGTAGCAGCCCAAGTTCAGAGGTGGAGACTGAATTGTTCATTGGGCCACCTGAAGCAAGGCCCCGACGATTTCTTTCCCTTCACTGATTCATTTCCATTAATATACCCTTACCCTAAACCCTTAATTAGTAATTACAATCTCTAATATTACTTTTTATAATCTTATATTAACAATCAATAATAACTCCTTTTCTATTCCAACTGAGAGAATCATATGAAAATTCTCTTTTCATTTTTCTTTCTCTTTTTCCAGGCCAAAAAATAAAAAAAAAAAAAAAAAAATGGTTGTAAATAATTCTCATTTTCCATCTCTCTCCAAATGCCACTTGGTCTTCAACAATGATTCCCAACATTTTTATGATTTGTGCTTTGTTGATTACCTATGGACATCTATATAGTCGGTTCATAGTACAAGTCGTTCTTGCTAGTCGAACTGTGTCTGTGTTCGTGGTTCCCATCTAAACTGTATTTTTCTTTCTTTCTTTCTTTCTTATTTATCAATAAAAAAGTATTTTTAAAGTTATTAAGATATCTGTATTTTTCTATATCCTTTGTATTAACTATTAAGCATTTTGTATGATCTAAAATCAAACACAGTTTAAATCATTAATTTGGTTGGAAAAAACATGTTTTGGAAGTAAAGTTATTCCAATGACAGTAGAAACTAAGGAATCTTTGGTTTTTATTCAGAATTACATTGGTTATTCAAACTTTTTTAGTACATCTTCACATAGAGTTGCCCATAGTACAGAGGCATATGTCTAATAACATTCAGATAGTTGGATGAATCAATGGAATATAGTCTCAAAAAGTAATAAAAAAAAAATGATTAAAAGCCTTTATAAGCAACCTCAAAAGAATAGCCCCAATCTTCCCACTTTCCACTTCATTACAACAAATTTATGTATATTATTTTTCATACATTGCAATCTCTCTTTTTCAAAATATCCTGCTTCTTCTTTCAACAAAATAAAATTCAACCACACAACAAACTGAAAACCTTGTTGCTTCCATTTTGCCAACTGGGTTTAATAAAATAAATGGTTGGAATTAACCCAAAAGCCAAAAAAAGTTTTTTTTTTTTTTTTTTTTTATATATATATTACATTTTGGAGGTATGAAATTCTATTTATACCCTGAATTTAAAAAAAAAAAAAAAAAAAAAAAAAAGGAATCAAATGCCAATGTTAAGGGACTTAATAATATATAGAATAGATTAAATTACAAACTGGGTTCCGCATCATTAAAATTAGACAGAAAAAAATAGTTGAAGTATAATAAAATGATACAAAAATGAAAATTAAGCAAATAAAAGTTAAAGAATAATAATAATAATAATAATAATAATAAAAAAGGTAGTAAAATTAATAAAATATGGAGATGAAAATATGTAATTATGAAAGTAAAAGAATTGAAGGTATTTGAGGGATTATAAAGCAAATGAAATGAGAAGCATTGAATGTTGTAGTAATTATAAATATGAAAGATAGGTAGGGGTAAGAGCGTAATTAAAGGACATGACGAAAACAAACAGCACATATATTTAAAAACAAACAGAGGAAATATAGACAATAATAATATGATATTTAGTCCAAACATTGATAGAAAGAAAAGAAAAAAGAAAAATAGTATGTTATTAAAGTTGGTATGGTTTTTCTGAAATGAAATGAAATTCAAATAACCCATCCTTGTATGAAGTTTGTCTCACATGTCATGCTCTTTTCCACAGATGGCCCCTCTTCTGTCAAATAATTCTGGTACCTGTGTTTCTCCAAAATTATTATTATTTATTTATTTATTTATTTATTATAACAACCACAATAATAAATATGACACATCAAATTAAATAATCCAAAGTATTTTTTAATTAAATAGAAACAAGTTTATTATGAAAGAGGGATTTTAGAGAGATACCCGATTTGTAAGATGGGTTCGTGTTGGCATTCCATAGGGTTAGGTTGTAAAGGATGCAATGGAAAGTTGTTGCCATGTTCAACAGACCCAGACCCAGAGCTCCAAAAACTTTGGATGCCTCTAACATTTTGTCCCTCTGCTTCAAGCTATATATAAATATCATTCAAAAATTAAATGTTATATATATATATATTTATATTTATTTATTAACATTCAAAGAAAAAAAAAAAAAAAAAAAAACCTTGAGCTTAAGCTCCCTGTTGAGATCCCCAAGTTGACGCTCCTGTCATTTATACAACACCGCATTATAAAAACATTATTATAAAATAAGATGTCATGTTACGTTTACATTTTTGCAATCTACTTAATTGTTCAGTCATAATATGTTACGTGAAATAAAAATCTAATTACATTTTTTTTCCCACGATTGGAGGGTAGGATGCATTCATGGAAGTATTTCTCAAAGAATTTCTTAGGATAACGTATTTTAGAAACTATTTGTTTTATCTACTTAATAATGCGGTCATTGTTCATCTCTTAGATGTCTTCTACTTCTATCAATAATTTTGAAGTCAATGGTGTAAGTTTAATGTTAGTTCAGCACTATTAATATTTTGACGTATATAAAATGAAAATTACAAATATATATCTTTTCATATGAATGTCATGCAAAATGATAATGATTAAGCAAACTAGCTCCCTATAGAGAGAGGAAATAATATTATTATTAATCAAAATAGTCAATATCAATATTTCTATTGATATTTTACATGCTCGTGGATTATTCAATATTAATATAAGAGTGAATCAATACTTTTATTATATTGTAAAAAAAAATGATGAAATATAAAGAAAAATATAATAATGTAAATATAATGTAAATAATTAAACTTGTTAACAAAGTGTAAAATGTCTAAGTTTTTTTTTTATTAATTTAAATAGTTTTTATTTTTAAATATATAATTTTCATTGACTTTTTGATAAAATTGGTAATTCAATATTTCCAATGATATCAACCATTTAAATCTAGCAAATAATGGAATAATAACTAGACGCAAAGACACAGTTAACCTCATCCATCTTCAAATTGATAAGTCTACTAAAATAATAATAAATTATTGTGTATAGAAAAAAAAACAAAAGTAATTACACATATAGAAAAAAGTGCTTCATGCTTTTGTATTTTTCACTTTTTTTTTCTATATGTATAATTACTTTTGTTTTTTTTCTATTTGTGAAAAGACCCCTAATAATAATAATAAAGTTAAATTATATAAAATACTTTTAAACTTTATACTTTGCATCAAAAATACTCTTGAACTTTAAAAATTTTCAACAATACCCTTAAACTTTAAAAAAGAATTCACAAATACCTTACCGTTAATTTTGGATGAAAACCATTAGTGTTTTGTGTCAAAAATACCCTTAAACTTTTAAGAGTTAAAAAAATACTCCTAAACTAAATAAAAGGTTAAAAAATATTATTACTTTTAGTATTTGAACAAAAAATCGTTAATACCCTCTTAATTCTTTATTTTCCCTCTTTCTTTTCCACTCTCCTTACCTTCATTTTTGTTAACTGTTTGACATTTGTCTATTTAAAAATAATAATAATAAATAAATAAAATCACCCACTTTTACAGACTATAACAAGAAGAAAAATAACAATGAAAGCACCCACAGTTCTTGTGACTTCAATACTTTACAAGGTTGTATTTTAGTAGTCGAGTGTGTTATAACCAAATACATTTTTTTTTTACGTATTTAGCTATTTATTGTTTTGGTATGTCTTAAGGAAAGATTTTGATTTTGGAGTTTTGTGAAGTTTTGTGGGATTTTATGTTTTAAATATAAAGTTTTAGTTTTTATTTTGGTTGTTGAGAAATTTAGTGTAAAAATTAGACAAATAAGAGAAAAATGAGGGTATTTATATGAAAAAACAATAATGTCTATATAATTTATTTTCAAATTTGTTCTTTTCGAATTTTAGAAAACTTCAAACTCTTTAAACTTTCTTTTATTTGTTAGTTTTAAAGTTATTTTTGTAACGAGATATTAACGGTTTCTGTTCATATGCTAGCAATAATGTTATTTTTTAACTTCTTTTTTAAGTTTAAGGGTATTTTTTTTTATACTTTTGAAAGTTTAGGGATATTTTTTTACACTAAACACTAATAATTTTCATCAAAAACTATGGGTAAAGATATTTTTAGCTCTTTTAAAAATTTAAGGTACTTTTGAAAGTTGATTGATATTTTTGATAGAAGTTCAAAGTTGGACATGTTTTTTTATATAATTTAGCCTAACAAAAATAATAATTTGATAAGTACTACGTTAGATGTCTTGTTGCACAAAAGCCAAAAAGTAAAAGTTTTTAATATTAAATTTGCTTTACCTTTCTGCGCAGGTCTTCCATCCGTTCAATCATAATCTGTGTCTGCGATGAATAACAGAATTAGAACTAAATTTTCCATAAACCCAAAAAAATCATAAAGGTTCATATTTATTTTATTTTAATTTCTAAATTTAAAAAAAAAAAATCTTCACACCAGAATCATTTTAGGTTTTTATTAGTTTTTTCTTTAAAAAAAACAAACAATAAACTAATAGAAATCTGAAAGAGACAAATTTTTGTGCATTCATTCGAACAATACATCGAGTTTCAATTAAATAATTAATTAAAAAAAAAAAAAAAGTGGGAGAGAGAAAAGTTTTGTAAGGAAGGTAATACCTTCCTTTGTCTAGCTTGAGCAAGGGCTGCTTCAAGTTGCTTCTCAAGATTTTGGAGCTCCTTTACACTCAATGGTCCAAGATCTTCCCCAAGCAAATGCCTGTAATTACACAAATTTTATTACATGCTTTCAAATAATCCAAAGCTTAATTAATAAGTATTTACAAATTAAGAGAATTTAGAGATTGTTTAACCTATGAGTGCGGCAAAGAGATTCATATTTAGCTTTCAGTTTTGAGATCTCCTGGAACCAATTCTGCATATTCTTGTGATTAAATTAAACACCGTTAGTAAAAATAATATCACCATATTTCTTTCTTTAATTATAAATAATAGTTTATTGTAATTTGTATTACAACTATCTAAAAATTCGTGTAAATAGTTTCTCTTATTTATCTATTTTTAAAAATTTATCTTTTTTAAAATACTTTAATAACTAGTTTTTAGCATTTTGGTTTTTTGTTTTTATAAAAAAATTGTTTTCGAAGTAGACTCCATATTTAAGAAAATAAAAAAGATAAAGAAAGTGCTAATAAACAGACTAAGTTTTTTAATTTTTAAAAAAAAAAAAAAACATGTATATAATTTTCTTCCCAAATCCCAACTTGGTTGCTTTGGTTAGTTTCTGGTTCTTTCTTTAAATTTTAAAATACATATTATCTACTTACAGTTTCTATATATTGTGCAATCCACTTTTTTTAAACCTCCTAACATTTTAGGCAAAAAAATAATAATTTTCAAAATATGCTGATCTTATAATTTAGTTAAATATTCAAAAAGATTTTATAAAAAAAAAAAAAAAAAAAAAAGGAACTGTGTATAAATCCTTATATTATAAACCAACATAGTTTTCTTTATTATCTAATTAATCCACTCTAAAAGCACTGTTAAGTCCTAAAACCATAGATTTTTTTTTTTTTGTAAAAAAAAAAAAAAAAAAACAAAATCCTAGAAGCACAGACAAGTAATTTTTCAAGAATAAAAGTTAGGTTAGACGTAACCAGAATCATAATGAAATAAAACCCCAAAAACATTGGAGTGTACACACTGGTAGAAACAAAGCAACCAATATATTTTACATTTTAGTAGTGAAAAGTGAAAAAAGAAAAGGATATAAAAAATAAAGGAAAGGGGGAGAAAAATGGAGAAAAGAAGAAAAGAAAGAAGAACCTGAGTTTCTCGTTCAGCATAATTGTGTTGAGGAGAGAAGCAACAACGTTGGTATCGCTCCAATGTTTTGGTGGTACTACGCCACACACATAATTGAAATTAGCAATATGAAATGGAGAGATAGAGTGATTACCAATGGATTAAAGGATGAAAAGAAAAAGAGACAAAAAAAAAAAACCCTAGTTTAATTTTTATACACAAAGGTCTATAAGAAGAAGAAGAAGAAGAAGAAGAAGAAGAAGAAGAAGAAGAAGAAGAAGAAGAAAAAGGCAGGGGTTTAATTTCTGTGTGCCAAAAATGAAAGGGAGAAGGGGTTTCCAAATTGATGAAAGAAAAAGGACAGTAAAACGTGTCGATGTAGGAAAGGGGAATCAGATCTGAAAAATAAAAATAAAAATAAAAAATACCCTGCACTGCCGAATTCGTAGAGCTTGCCGCGGGTGGAGAAGATGATCAAAGCCACTTCTGCATCGCAAAGAACAGAGAGTTCATAAGCTTTTTTGAGGAGTCCGTTTCGGCGTTTTGAGAATGTTACTTGACGGTTGATTTTGTTCTCTATTCTCTTCAGTTCCACTCTTCCTCTTCCCATTTCTATTCTGTTCAGCTCATTCAAATTCAAAACATCAGCAAGAAGAGGATGTTGTTGGGTTTTACAATAAAATGGAAACCCCTCCACTCTAAATGCTTTCTTTCTGCCTTTGCCCTTTTTTTTTTTTTTTTTTTTTTTTTATAATTTTTTTTTTTTAAATTTTGGTAACCTAATTTGTTTCTCTATTTGTTTCTCTCTCTCATCTGTTTGTTTTGAGATGAAAATAAAAGAGAGGGTGTAATATAATGTTAGTGAGTGATAGTAGTGTTGGTGTAGGGTATATCAAATAGGAATTTGGATCATTAGCCTGCCTTCCCTTCCATCTGAGTCTGCCATTAAAACAAACCCTCCATTTTTCCCCACGCGCTTCACTTTCATCTTTCATTCTCATCTATCTCCCTTCTCTAAACTTTCTCTTTTTTCATTTTCACCCCTCAACTTTCAATCTTTTTCAAAAATGCTTTTTCTCATTCCATTCATACATCAATTACTTTATCTATACTTATGTGTTGCTTATCTAAACACATATTGCGAGTAAATTTTTAATTTTGGAGTTAAGATTACAAAAATCATAAAAAAAAAAAAAAGGAAAATTGGGGTCTTGGAGTTAAAAAAGAGGAAGGAGACAATAGATATGTGATATATATATATATATATATATATGTGTGTGTGTCTTTAATTCTTTTGTATTTGGTTCACATAAGCAAATACAAAGTTTTTGTTTGACTCCTACACTTGTTAAATTCAATTTCATCCCATTGTAATTCAAATTTAGACAAGTGTTACAACTTTAACATTTAAATTTAAACAACGTTGCAACGTACAATTTAACCTTCTAATAAGATGAGATGTTAGACTAAAGACCATAACTGACCTACTTGAAGTCTACCCTTTTCATTTGACGAATGAGCCATGCGTGCACCAACCCATTTGATTTAAGGGTAAGTTTGACTCGAAACCTGATTTGCATGTCTTAGGTCAGAAATTTCCTATAAATACATCATTATGACTTCAGAAGAAAGAAGTTTATTATTATTCCTAAAACTCTTGCTACAACTAAAAGTCTCTTACTGACTCAAGCATCAATAGTGTTGTGATAAGTACTACGATGGTGCTAAGATTCTCCTTATTTTACAGTTCATGTCTTCCCTCAATTACAAATTTACTGTCGTTGTCACACTTGAAGGTCATGTATGTTTTCTCCTATTCGGATTTTGACATTTTAACTATATTGCCTTTCTCTAAATTGCATTTTAATGAAAATTTTAATATTTTGTTTCATAATATAAGTTAATTGAATTTTATTATTATTATTTTAACGAAATCACTTTAGCTGATCAGAAGTCATTGATATACTCTCTCTTAAAATTGGAAGTTCAATCTATCATCATTCGATTGCAATATACAAAGTTGATAAAACAAACACATATATTTAATTTGTAGACATTAATTATCTTATCTATTCAAACATAGACATTAACTATGTTAGACATTTAAAATCCATACGTTTAATGGTTTATTTAGATTGACTTTCTAAATATTTAAATAAATAAAAATAATACTTATAAACACTTCAAAAGTCAATTAAAACCTACCATTAATATACATGCCCGTGAAGCAATTTACGCGATCCATTAACGTTTTTCAGCTAAAAAATTAATGATAAACGATAAAGAAATATAAAGTTTCTGTGAAAACTAATATTTTTGGAAAACCGTGTACAATTAAAGATGGCTAGAAAAGGGTGTGTTTGGTATGCACAGTAATCAAATAGAGAAAGAAATTAATTTTCAAAATATTCATCATTATTAGCTAAGAAAATTCATTATCATCACTAGACACATTGACATCTTCAAGTTCTTCATATATTGATTACTTATTATCAATAGAAAAAATTCCTAGCTAAATTATTTTTTCAATGTTCCATCAATTTTTAAAAAAATATATAATTTATTAAATTTAGGTTAATTAAGTAACATGGCTACATACTTCAGTTTGAATTAAATCTATTTTCTTTAAAAATTTCTATTAATTTTTTTTATGCCAAACATAATTAATCATCTTATTCTCAAACATATCATAATATTACAATTCTTTGCATATCTTAACTTGCTAGATAAAGGAATTTCTTAAGGAATACGATTTTTTAAAAAATAAGAATTTCCTAGTAGATTTCATGTGCAAAAGGCAATAAGGTGAGCAGAAAAAGAAAAATAACAATGAAACATATGAGAATGAGGCTTAAGGGGCCCTAATTTCCTTTTCATCCCACTAACTAAACACACGTATGGTTCATTCATTTCAATGCAAATAATTTCATTATTAATCTTTTTTTTTTTTTTCTTTTCTTTTCTAAAGAAGCATATAGAATAATCTATCAAAATAATGCAATCCCATTCACAGCTTTTGTCAATGAAATGACAACACTCTGTTCTTCCATGTGCCCAAATATATGCATTCAATAGTAGACTATTTTATTAAAATCATAATTCAAATAAAAGCTAAGATTCTAAATTTCCATAAAAGATCCATCCTAACTATTTCTAAGTTCTCTGATTTGTAACTACATACAATTTATTTCAAATAATATAGAATTTGAATCAATGATAACAATGAGAAGATATAATAATTTAATTAATAAGAGAGTTAAAACTCTTATAATATTTCTCTCGATGACATTAATTAACATCGTGTATATATATTTTTGTTTAATCCTCAAATTTACTTAAGAAGCTTGGCATCCATGGAAATGAAAATTTAGTCATATATTTATTTAAGTACCAAATTGGGTTGTGGGAAGCACAATGATATTGTCTTGATGTTTGAGTACTTGAATGGAGGATAGAGATACACAAGAATGAAATAATGGCACTACCTTACCTAACATTATTTCATTTTTTCTTGCAAAAATTGGTATGGACAACCCTTTTTTTTCCATGACATTTTTGGTATTTTGAGGTATACCAAAATAATATTGGCAAGTATATATGTTTACATATTCAATCATGTCTCTCATGAATTCTTGATATCAAATTTTATACTTCTAAAAAAAAAATGTAATGTTTTAACTAATTTAAATTTTATTTAAAATCTTGTCTCGTCAAATAAGATAATTTTTACTTTTAAAAAGTACTTCATTAACCCAACAAGCTAACTACAATTTAGAGTCTAAATAGACCGACTATATTTATAGTGTAATATCTATGAATAAATAGTAACAATTATATATATATATATTTAAACAGTTATGTTATTTATATAATTAATTGTCACAAATTGGAGTATCATCCATTGTACGTGTGTATTTTTTTTTCAAACAAGCTATTTTTCGTGGAGATTCTTCCTTCAATTTCTTAGATCAATGAGTCATTTTTTTCTATCGCGGTCTATTGCTGATAGATAGTAAAAATTTTTATATTTATAAATAATTTGATATTTTTTCTGTTTATATAATTTTTCAAAAAATTAAGTTGATACCGTCTCTTGAGAGAGTCAAGAGAAGGCATGATTTTTTTTTAAAAAGCAAAATTGTTGTTAGAAGCAAAAAAAAAAAAAAAAAAAAAAAATACTTGTACAAAGTAGAAAAGTAACTCCATTCCCAATGGTCCAAAAATTTGACTTCTAAAATATCATCTTTAATTTTCCACCTGAAACAATAAAAATCTATAATTGTAAAAGATGCAACCTCCCAAACATTTCTCGTTTAAGAAAAAGGAAATCTCCCTAGTTCAACAAAAGATTCACTAATAAATAATTTTAAAGTATGGTACAAAAGTCAACATGAGTAGGCCAGCTGGGGAGCATCTCTCAGCTAGCCCTAAAATTTGTAATTTACATATAAAATTATCGAAATATAGGTTTTACATTACAAAAAAATGGTAAGACTAAATATAAAACAATTATAGTCACCATATGTTATTGAATAGAGTGCATGTGTTAATGATGGTTGTCAACTAATCTATTATTTTCATGATCAATTTTGAAGACTAAATATAAATATTAATAATATATATAATATCTTCAATCAAAAAGTTAAAAAGTTGCTTATTACCGAACTGCATAAATATACCTTGTTTCATGATCAATTTTGAACGACTAAGACATGATTGTAAGTGAATAACTTTTTCCCTATTATTTTATGTGTTTTATTTTTCTAAAAATTTAAGATAAATTAGAAGAAAAAAAAAACTGCTATTTACCTCATTTGTTATTATTCGTCATTAAATTTTTCTCCCACATAAGCGTTTGGTTAAAATAAATTAATAGACTAAGGCTAAAATTAAAATTTCTTAAAGAATCAAATTAAAATTTTAAAGACAATACTTTAAAAATTGTAGACCAAATATTTTTTTAAAAAATAAAAATAAAAAACATTGTACACCAATCTATACAGCTAGCCTTTCGTCAATGACTAAGATTTTAAAATTATTTTTGGGAACATAATTTGTGGTAGGAGGATAACCCCATAAATGTTTTTTTTTTTTTTAATTTATTTTGATATTTAGAGGGAAGAAAAAAAAAAAAAAAAAAAGGAATTTACAAATTTATGGAATGTACAAAATGTGGGACATTCAGACCATCTTCCAAAGTCCTATCATTTCGTCCTTTCGGATAAAACAAGGTTACATTTACATCAGATACGGGGAAAAGGGGGTTCCACTGAATGGCCCACTTGGTTTTTTCGTAAATTTCATGATTTCCAGCTCTAAAGTCCTTTTTTTTCCCTTTCAAAATATATTATATATAATATCACTAATCATGCTTTTCACTAATTAATTTCAGGTTAAGTTTTCATTTTGCTCATATCGTTGAGCTATTGAATTTAATGGAGCTAGTTACGTTGAATCTCATAAATTTGTTTAATATAATTAGTTAACATAGCAAAATAGAATAAACGCATACTCATTATTATATGAAAGATGAATAATAATAAACTACAACAAAGAAGAAATCTCTATTTCAAACTTTTGATTCCTCTCAATTAAATTTAATTATTATGAGTATAGTTCAAATCGTCAAGCATAAATATTTCCTTTTGAAGTGAAAGTTGGAAATAAGTTTATTCTTGAAAAAAAAAAGTTGAAATATAATTTTGATTTCTTACTTTGCCACTTTGTTCTATTTTAATCCATATATTTTTAAATATCTAAATCCAGTCTCCTACACTATTAATATAAAAAAAAAAAAAAAACAAACACAATGCATACTATTAATTTATTGTTGATCTGGCTTATATATAAAAGAATCTCTATTGGTACTCTCTTTAAAAAGTTTGGAAACATATTCAGAATAGTGCATTTTGTTTTATTTTGTATTTGTATTAATTTATAAAAATAAATTTTGAAGGACTCAAAGTATTGTTAGTTCTAAATGTCGATTGTTGTGTCGTGGAATGACCATTGTCTTGAAAGTAAATTGCGGCACGACCACGGTGCTAAATCGTTTTTGGCCAATTGCTCCCAAGGTTAACACAACACCCTTCTCAGATGTGCACTCATCGTAGAAGGATTGGAATCAATAGGAAAACTATGCTCAGATTCAAGAAAAGAAAAGTATAATTCTCTCTTTTTCAAACATGTTTTCCAATCTTTATAAAATAATAATAAAAAAAAACGTTTTAGATCTGAATTAAATACTAAAAACGTTTCATATCTAAATATAAAAATGTTTTTTTTTTTTATCTAAATTAAATACAAAAAACGTTTCAAGATTTAAATTAAATGAAGAAATACATTTTTTTTAAATCTTGGGGATTAAACACTTATAAATCTTTTAATGTGAGATAAAAGCAAAAATAAAACTTTTATGACAAGTCATTCTAACAATTGACTAGTCATTCTCAACAAGTATGGAGACTAATTTTGAAAAATTGAAAATATTGAGACTAAAATAGAATGAAATTTGTTAGAGATGAAATTATCTAATGAATCATATGTTCGAAAGCCAATTATGTCGTGACTATTTTATATGACTTGTAGTATTTTGAGAATCTCAACCCGATCTTCATAAGGATATTGGCGAACTCCACCTTTGGTCATACTAAATAAGAGGAGAAGGAGATGTAGAGAGGTGTGTTCAAAGGTATCGTGATTTTGCTATCTAAGTTATATGGTCATAAACTCGATACTGACTCAAACGTCAAAGGGTGCATATCAATAAGCACCACACTAAATGCATCGTGACAAATCTATTACATAAATTACAGTTATTTTTTAAAAATTAATAATACTAAATTATAGTTGTATTACCACAAAATTTCTTTTAAACAAAACCTTCAATCTCATTAAATCACGTGGCTCCCCTAATCCCCACAATCCGTTTCTTAATTATTATTTGTACTCTCTCAATTCAATTGGTTGTTGAATTGTCAGTATCTGCACCAGCACCACCCCCTCCTTGGAAAATGGTATAACTGGCAATCAAATTTGGAATAAAATAAAATAATAACAAATAGAGTGAAAGACAACTATATCATATTCATATGATATTAATTTATCAACTTAGGTATATACCACTGCAAATTTAATATTCAAAAATAAAATAAATAAACTCGGAGAGTTTACATTTATTAATATCTTTTACAATGATTTTACCTATTGAGTCATTTGTGCATTGAAAATATCCAACTCTAAGTTCTCTCTCTCTCTCTCTCAGTAAAAGTTTTATGTAATTGATTATTGAATTTAACAAATTACTAGAGTCGGTTAGTGGGCTCAAGAGATGTATCGGGATATCTCAACTAGGTTGACATATCCTTAGCACTCTCATTACACTCCAGATCCAGTAAAACGATGCCATTCAACAAGGAAGAAAATGTTCAAATGTACAACAAGAGCTAGAGAAGAGCTCCAAAACAAAAGAGAATGCATGAAATATCGATTCTAACTATTTAAATCAAATTTATACTTCTTACGTTGAATCACTTTTTTTCAGCCACAATAAAATATGTGAATCGGATTTGAACCTGTGACCTTAAAAAAATAAACACATGTCAATTATTATTTTTAATACAATAACGAAAAGGAGATGAGAGATTGAACCTTCGATCTCTAAAAAGAAAAGTCAGGTAATCATTCAACTGATAATTATATTTTGATTAAAGTTTATAATATAGAATTTCATTTATTATTATTTAAAAGATGGTGTGAATAAGGAGAGGTGAGGGCCGTGTTGTGGGCGGTAGAGCCCCGCAGGGGGCTTTTGCTTTTCCTTCTGATTCACTCACACATCTGCACAACCAACGTGCCATAATTGACATTACACCTTTCTTTTTTCTCTCTCTCATCTCATCTTTTACTACTTCAAACTTCAATTCTTTTATATTATTTTTGCCATCAGAAAATGTTTAATACTAAGGCAGTTGTATACTACCTCCATTCATTGCTTCTCACAAAAATAACACACAATAGGAAGTTCTATTAATAATATGAACATTTTCATGAGACTTGAGAAATAAATGATACTAAATTTTACAAGATTTAGGAATGTCAAAATAATTTGTATGGGGGAAAATTAAAGAGTACCCAATTGAACCATTATTGGTCCATATAGTGAAAAAAAAAAACAAAGGAAAACTATTGCAGAAGAAAATATGTGTATAGTTGATGCCTTTTGGAGATTGTTGGTGTCCTGTTTGGATTAAAAGCCAAAACCATGAGTTTATTTTGATTCAGACAAACAACGCTGTAGCCCTAGCTATACACTGCCACTCCTAAAAGGTAATTTTCTCTTATAGTCCATACATACTATTGCCTAGGCTTCCTCCAATTTTGGACTACCTAACTTTTTATATTATTAAAAATAATCACCACTACATTTTAGTATTTTATTACAATCCTAAAGAAAAGGATTAGATTTAGATTACCTTTTGACCGTAGACTAAGAGATAAGGAGAATTAGTTTCTTAATCCAAGTTCGAACACTCCACAAGCAAGATGATCAGCTTTACCTGATTGTTCTTGGCATGCAACCCTAATTCAAGAATTGCAAAATGATTGGTGATGAAACTCTGTCATTTACCAGAGAATTTTCGTTCAAGAAAACCCTAAAACTCTAAACATTAAAAAACTGTGTACTGTATTTTTGGTTCCCTTCTTGAAATCCGTCCTACTGAACTAAAGGGACTTAAAAAAGTCCATTCTACCCCTAACTCAAAAGAACTAAAAACCCAAGCAAAACTATATGGGTCCAATGATTAAAAACTAGAAAAACAAATTAAAATAAATTAACAACGTTCAATCAGTTTCATCTTGTAGCATCAACTGAAGCCAATTATAAAGCTTTTGATTAGATCTTGCTGGTTGAATCCCCTCAATTGAGTTCACCTTCGCTTGAATGTGAGAATTCAACGCTAACTGTAGTTTCTTGGATTTTGAGTGTGTGATTGGTCCCGAAGGTATCACAAGGACATCCTGATTCATATCATAAAGTTATATTCGATGATTTTAAATATTAGATACAAAATTTAATTGGAATATTTTGAAAAAATAAAAAATCTTGGTGTAATATCTAAAATGAAGTGATGCAAAATGATTGTATCATAGTATGTAGATATATATATATATATATATATATATATATATATATATATATATATATATACACATACATGAATGTGGTCATGTTTGAAAATCATAAAGGAAAAAGAATTCAAACCAAAAGGAGTTGTACATTGAATACCCAAAATTTACCCACCCCCACATGGGTTGAACTAAAAAAAAAGGCCTAAAATTTACCACAAAGAGTGTAGGAATAGGAACATAGTAGGGAAAAAAAGGCATTTTTCCAATACACACCATATTAAAAGTGGAGAATATAGTAATTTCAATTTAGGGTCTAAGTACATATTGAGTGGGGTCCAATTTTTTTCCCATCTTTTACCTTCTTTAACCAGTGGTAAAAAAAGACCCTAACCCTAGAAAGAGGCAGTAGGGTTAGAATTTACCATTTACAGAAAGTTTTATTGGTTTTGAAAGAGAGCTGTTTTAAAAATGGGCTATTACCCATCCTTTGCCCTTCACTTTCAAAGTCTTGTCACTAGCCATGATGATGCCTTTTGCCTTTGTTTTCTTGCAATGAAGTTGAAATATTTACACATTTAGTCAAAGGCTTGGAACTTAAGAGAACTATAACCTTTTTTTTTCACCTCCTTCGTCTGGGGTTAATTCTTCCCAACATTATTTTACTCTACTTTTATTATTGTTGCGACCTCATGGGAGTTAGAAATGACGAATAATTAAGGAAAGGATGCGAAAAATGCTTTGATGCATTGAAATCGATATGGATAGGATCGAGTACACTCAAACGATAACTTATCTACGATCAAATTATATTATTAAACAATCGAAAATTTTTATTATATTATAAATAGATTGAGGAAATATAATTAGATTTAGAGGTCAACAAACTTACTATTGATGTAAACTTATTTAAAAAGTGTGAAGTTCTAATTTAATTGTTGTTTTATAAATTTATTGATTATTATGATTTAATCAAAATATTGATCATGTGTATACTTGATCACTTAGTAGACCTTTGGAAATGCAAGAATCTTGGGTTTGTTTTCAAGATATGGAGCTGATTTGAGATATGCTTAGAAATTTAATTACATACCTCTAGATCTCTAGATGGTTTGAGAACTTGACGTGGGACCCATTTTATACATTGGTTGAGTAAATATAAATTTTTAAATTCAAAACTAATTTTTAAGTAGGTAGTGGTTTAAGATCCGATTTTACAAAATTATTTGATTTTTTTTAGCAAATTAAATTATTTAAGTCTCGCCGTCACGCATTTTGTTTCTTTTGTTTGTGAAAATTAAGCATATAAACACCTCCTCCACATTTAGATTTATCTTTATTTGTTATCAATTTTATATATATCAATGCTTAGATATCTCTAGAATGGTATGATATTGTTCACTTTAGGCATAAGTCCTCATGTGACTCTGGTTTTGGTTTCACCCAAAATGGCTTATACCATTGGAGATATAAGTTATCTTCTCTGGTAAACCAATGTATGTATTCCTTCAATAATCATCTGATAGATATCTCCACAATGGTATGATATTATCTACTTTGAACATAAGTGGTATGATATTGTCCACTTTGAACATAAACCCTCATGACTTTACTTTTCGTTTCACTCAAAAGCCTCATACCATCGAAAATAATTGTCATTCCTTATAAACCCACGACCATCCTCTTATCTGGAATTTTTATCAGATTCCCACCATTTATAAATTGGGGAGGAAATTATTTGACTGGAATTCAAACTAGAATATATTGCTCACTATGTTAAATTTAAATTACCAATCAACCCAAAAGTTCAAGTTAATGGATTATGATAAATTTAATATTATATCAACACTTTGACGAGTTATTTTCCTATATGTTTTTTTTTGTAGTTCAACCATTTTACATAGGTGATGAATTGAACCATATTAACCTTTTGAGACGGTAATTGGTAGCTTTATCTATAATTTAACACTTATTATTATTATTATTATTTTTTTCTATTGTGTAATGTGGTTTAAATATTTATTAAATTCAGTATTGATGAGTTGTGTTTCACGCATAGAAGTTAGATGAAAAATAGGGATATTTTTGCATGCTTTTTGGTGCATATAGGCAGTACCCATCAATAACTCTATACTTGTTAAAGAAGGCTGCTTTCAATATAAACACTGTGTATTTTGACATTGAATTATTAGGTAGCATAGTTTTTAAAGTTGCACCAATTTGTCGTCTCCAAGTGGAGAAAGAAAGATTTGAATTTCTCTTAATTTCTTATACAAATTCTTCTCTACTTGTATTAAATTCAAATAATTTCATTTCCTTTCATTTCATTTACTTCATTTAAAGCTTTGTCTGTCCTTTCAACCTTATCTCCCCTTCCTTCCCTTGTGTGGTTACCCTGTTTATGGGCTTTTATGTTCAACTTCTTTGGTCCTCATTTCTTCTTCACAAAGTGGAGGAAAAAAAAAAAAAAAGAAAAAAAAGTACTTTCAAAAGTAGTCGATTATCTTTTGTTTTGCTTTGTATCCTTGCAAAATCATCAACACCACTAATGAGAATTATCAAACTAAATTTTTAGTTATGGTCCCTTGTAATTAGGAATTATTGATAAAAATGTAACGATACGACTATTTGTTTTTTTGACTTCCTTGTTTTGGTAACATTTAGATTGAAACATGCCTCATAGACACATTTGAGAACGAGCGTGCAATTGTGAGGAAACTAAATGGTGCGATTAAGTGGACACTGGTGGAGTAATGTCATAGAAGGCCTATTGCATGTGCATCTTATTAGAAATAATAAAAAGACAAATAGACTTTACTTTTTCTTTACTAATTTGACTATTTGAGTACCATTTTAATTAGCTTGTTTGTAGTCCAATAAATGTGAGATGGAGTTAAATGTTCCACCTTTAAAAAATAAGTAGATGGTTTAAATGGCCTGGATGCTACCGGGCCTGAACTTGAAGTAGGCATTGCAAATTCCAGCCCAACATTTTAATTGGCCGGAAACCACTGGCCCAATTATCAGTAAACAAAGCCCAGCCCAGCCCAATTAATTTTTTTTTTCACAAAAACCCAAATCCCAAATGGATCAAAATAAAAAAAAAGAAATATTTGGTTCAATAATTTGACTAAATTAGAATTTTAGTTTTTTTAACTTTTAATTTTAATTTTGTGTATTTAAATTTTTTAAAAAATTATGTAACAAAATTTTGAACTTTTAAGTTTATGTACTTAAGTTTTTATTTTATGTCGAATAAATCATTGAGATATTCGATGTATTTCTTTTAACATTTACAAATTTAGTCAACATGAAACAAAAGATTTAATTTTGTATTTGAAACAAAATTTATTTTTCTGATGGATAGACTTATGAATTATAAAAATAATTCTGCAATATGTTAAGAAGAGAAAAGATAATTAAAATTTTAAAAACTAATTCGATTAATTTATTAGACATACTTCAAATTTTAATTTTATATAGTTTTTAATTTCCTTTTCAAACTTATTAGAGCAACCATCAAAATTACGAAGTAAATGTGTAATTTAAAAATATTTAGAAATTAAGTAAAGAGAACGCGGCTAAATATGACTGAGAGCCAGTTGGACTCCATCCGGGTTGGAAAACGACGTCGGTTTATCCCCTGCAACCAGCAAACGATCCATCCTGAAGGGGAAATAAAGAAAAAGAAAAAAGAAAATTAAGATTATTAATAAACAGAGAGAGAGAGAAAAAGGAGAAGCGACGAGCTCAATCTAGCTAAATCTTTAAATCCAGATCAATCTGCATTTCTTGTTTTCCTTAGGGTTCCGAAGTTTTAAGTCTTCTGCTTGAAGATTACTCTCGGTTTTTCTGATTTCCTCTTGCATTTGTTTTGCCATTTTTTTTCTCAGATCTCACTCTCTTTCAGTGTCGTGTTCTGTTCGACTAGCATTTTAGGGGGTTAGTGTTAATTGTGTAATTTGCCAAGATCTCTTTGTAATTTCGGCTTGTGACTCGTTCTGTCGATTACTTTCTGACTGGATCGTGCCCCACGGCGTGGTTTCGGTGATTTGAAGGCATCCCGATTGCCTATGGCATCGAAGAGGGGATTGTTGTCCGCTACTGCTGCCCAGAGGGGTAGAGCTGGTGGCGGATCTCGACTCCCTGTTTTACTTGTTATTTTCTTCTTGTTTCTCTCCCCTGTGGTCTTCTTCTTCAGCCGAGGTCTCCGTGGTGCAGGTTAGTTTCATTGTTTTTATTTCTAGATTTGTTTGTTGTTCTTGCAAATTTGCAATGTAGGTGTTTTTCAGATCTTATTTTATCGAAAGGGAAAGACTAGAAGTCATAGACTCATAGGAACATTGATGCTGCCGACACTTTTCTTCTTACCAAGGCTGTTTATATTTTGGAACTGGATGGATGCTTTTTATCGTTTTCACCTTACAAAATTTAATTACCGGTTACTGAAGTGAATAAACTAGTCTGGTCATGATAAATGTTTGTCGGTGGATTGGATGTTTTTTTATTGCACTTGGGAAATCTTAGCATAGTTAGAAGAACATAAATATGGACATTAGATTTTGTCAGTCTTAGTTGACCTTGAACTTTTAGCGAAAGTTTGTCTTTGAGTTGATGGGATGGTTTATATTTTTGCAGATCTTGAAATTGTTTCGAGTGGTTCTGGTCAGCAGGTTGGTATCAATGTGGTTGTTTTCTTTTTCCCCTCAATTCGTAGAGGGTCATGGACTCTGTGGTTCATGATGCTGTTCTAGTTATCCTAAGACATATTACTTGAGAGTGCAGGATGTTGGATGGAGAGAAAGGATAGCATTGCAACAGTTCAAGTCTCTTTTCTCTAAAGAGGCAAGTGCTTTCCGATTTAGATTGATTGCGTCTGATTATTGCTATCTAACAGTTTTGTTCATTAGTTTCTAGAAAAAAAATTTAGTTTCACTTTTTGCCACGCTCTCTCAGGAAAAAATTATCGATTCTATATTTCAGGTCATCGATGTGATTGCTGCTAGCACAAATGATATGGGTCCCTATAGTCTTGACCATTTTCGAAAAAATAATGTGTCAGTTTCATGGAAAATAGATGGTCAAGAGGTTACAGTTGATGGGATTTCTGAGGTTGGTTTGGCCTTTCCTTGCCTCTAATGTATCTATCTATGACATGCTGTATTCTTCTTGTTTTACATTTTCCCTTCTTGTCCAGACCATTCTCATATGTCTCTGTTTTGTTGACTGGTTTGTAGAGAAACCAAATTGTTGTTGATCTTGGGAAAGAAAAACCCGACAGTGAAGAGGTCAAACTTATGGGTGGGTATTTGAAGTATTTTATGTGATGTATTTGTTTGTTTTGTTTTGTTTTTTTCTTTCTCTCTATTGATTTAGTTATCTTGTGCAGATGACAGTTCCCAGTTAACGGATAGTCCAACAAAACGGGCAAGGAGGGTAACTATCAATCTTAAATGATTTGCGTTTCAAGATTTCTGTGGTTTTTCAGTTTTAAAACTCGTATTAGGTTTACATTAGTAAAATAATAAGGAGAAGATATTTTTTCATCTTAATTTTTTGGTGAGCTTTGTTGTATCATCCTATTATATCATATTTCATAACAAAAAATTGTATTCCTGTCAAGTTTATATGTTGCATTTACCTTGGGTTTTATACTTAAGTTTAGCTACTTGTGCAGCAACTTCGAGAAAAAAAACGTGAAAAGCGTGCTGCTCAGTTGCTTCAACAGGACGATGACATTCTGATAAAACTTGAGAATGCTGCTATTGAGCGCTCAAAGTCAGTTGATACCTCAGTTCTAGGTAAATACAGTATATGGAGGAAAGAAAATGAGAATGAGAACTCCGATGCAACTGTACGGTTGATGCGGGACCAAATGATCATGGCAAGGGCATACCTCGGTATAGCAAAGATGAAGAACAAACTTGACCTATACCATGAACTCCAGACACGTTTGAAAGAGAGCCAACGTGCCTTAGGAGAGGCAAGTACTGATGCTGATCTGCATCGGAGGTAGCATAATCATCTCTCTCTCTCTCTCTCTCTCTCTCTCATTGTAACTCAAAATTATTTCTTTATAGTCATCTGCATCTCTTACTGTTTTGTACTTGTGGTTTTGGAAGTATCATCTGTTGTATGTATATTTTGTTTGCAGTGCCCCTGATAAAATAAAATCCATGGGCCAAATTTTGTCAAAAGCAAAAGAGCAATTATATGACTGCAAGTTGGTAACAGGAAAGCTAAGGGCAATGCTCCAATCCGCTGATGAAGAAGTCAGAGGCTTGAAAAAGCAAAGCACATTTCTCAGTCAGTTGGCTGCCAAGACCATACCTAATGGAATTCACTGCTTATCCTTGCGTCTAACTATAGACTACCACCTTCTTCCTCTAGAGAAACGAAAATTTCCTGGGAGTGAAAACCTAGAAAATCCAAATCTTTATCACTATGCCCTCTTTTCAGACAATGTCTTGGCTGCCTCAGTCGTTGTCAACTCAACCATTGTGAATGCTAAGGTATTTGAACTGCTCTAGCACCTGAAGCTTTTTGTGAGTTTTGTTTTCAAAAGAATTGGTGTTGATAAGCATAGTTTTGAATTGCGTTCTAAATTCCATACAAGGACAGAAGTTTATTTTTAGGATAATTTCTAGTCCTCTTATAAAAAAAATAAAGAAGATAATTTCTAGTCGTTATTTTAGCAAAAGAAAACTTTGATTACCAAAAAAAAAAAAAAAAAAAAAATCTAGGTTTAGATCCTACTTTGTTCTTTGCTTGGATGACTCCTTCCATTTTGGTTTATAAACTTTCAAACATGTTTTTGTCTTGAACTTTGCATTGAAACCTTGAGCACTTTATTTTTGTTTCTATTTTTTCCCATTACTATATGTCTACATAGATTAATGTCTGAAGTCACATATAGCAAGTCTAATGTTAGATTTTCGAATGAATCTAGCTTTTAGTTCAATGATTAATGAAATATTGTAATAAGTATTAAAATAGTTTTTGTAATGCACAGCTTAGGTACTAAATTAGAAAATTTGATTGTTAAATGGCTAAAATAGAGCACTTTAAATTCCAAGAACTACAATGGGAAAAGTATGAAAATTCAATAATTAAAAAAGGATTTCAACCAAAAATCTCTTCCATTCCTTTCAATGTTTTTGTTACTGCAACCCATATGATAATGTTTACCTTTTTGTGTTTGGATTCGAAGGGTGAATTAATACTACCAAATCATGTATTTGCAAGTTTTCTTTTCTCCTTCTGTTGTTCCTGACTAAATTATGTATTGTTGGATTTATTGTAGGATCCTTCGAAACACGTATTCCATCTTGTTACAGATAAGCTTAATTTTGGTGCCATGAACATGTGGTTCCTGTCAAATCCTCCTGGAAAAGCCACAGTCCATGTTGAAAATGTTGATGAATTTAAGTGGCTAAATTCGTCTTACTGTCCAGTATTACGTCAACTTGAATCTGCTGCAATGAAAGAATACTATTTCAAGGCTGGACATCCTACCACTCTTTCATCTGGTGCATCAAATCTTAAGTACAGAAATCCCAAGTATCTTTCTATGCTTAATCACCTGAGGTTCTATCTTCCTCAGGTATATCCCAAGTTGGAAAAGATTCTTTTTTTGGACGATGACATTGTTGTCCAGAAAGACTTGACTGGATTATGGGGTGTGGATCTCCATGGCAAAGTTAATGGTGCAGTTGAAACCTGTGGTGAGAGCTTTCACCGTTTTGACAAATATCTTAACTTCTCTAATCCTCATATTGCAAGAAAATTTGATCCCAATGCATGTGGGTGGGCTTATGGGATGAATATGTTCGACTTGAAGGAGTGGAAAAAGAGAGACATTACTGGCATATATCACAAGTGGCAGAACTTGGTCAGTTTTCAAATCTATCTTTTGAGTTTTTCTATCAATGTTTAATCAAAGCTTACTTTATGTATATTTCCTCATCAAACTGATTCAGATGTTCATTTTTTCCCTTGCATATGGTGTCAGAATGAAGAAAGGTTACTCTGGAAGCTAGGAACACTACCTCCAGGTTTGATTACTTTTTATGGACTGACACATCCACTTGACAAGTCGTGGCATGTGCTTGGTTTGGGTTACAATCCAAGCATCGACCGGTCTGAGATAGAGAATGCCGCAGTCATACACTACAATGGAAACATGAAGCCTTGGCTGGAATTAGCAATGACAAAATATCGTGGTTATTGGACCAAGTATATCAAGTACAATCATCCATACCTTCGCCAATGCAAATTAAATGAATGAGGCTGGTTTTAAAGCACTCTAAGATATCAAACGAGGGGTCTGAATCTCTCCTCTCCTGCTTGAGAGTTATGCTGCTATATCTCGCTGAAACACATTTGTTGGTTCCCACATTAGATTGGGGGGCCGAGGGGATGTCCTTAACATGTTTTACTATGCCCCTCTTCCCTCTTTCTCTCTTTATAATTCATTACATTCATTCCCATTCTCGTACCCTCTGGTACAAGATATGATATTCATTCCCTTGTTAACATGTAAATCCATTAATTGTATTTTGCTGTTAGCCAAGCTTGAATTGGATTAGGAAATCCATGCCAATTGGCTGTAATTTTGGACAACAGACGATCTGCTTCTTTAAATCCAATATCCATGGTATAAGTTATAGATTCAGAAGTTGATGAGCTATTAACTTTTTGTTGGGGTAAGTGGATGACTGGATAGTTTGTTAACTGACTGAGCGATATTGCTCAAATTCCACTAGAGTTTCAGCTCTATAATTAAAACTTAAATTATCAATTTCTGCACTACAAATAATAGCTTACACCAATTTTCTTTAATCAATTTGCTCTCCCCATGTTCTGTTCTCAAATGCTGGTTTCAACTAATGGATGTTATTAATTAACCACTAGTGGAGCAGTTATTCTTGGTGTAGAACTACAGTATTGTGAACAGAGATTTAGGTTGTCCTGCAATAAAAGTGGAGAATTACAGAGAAGATGCCTGCCAAGGGAAAAAAAAAAACTAAAAGTTCTTCCACATTAATGAATGGTTAACCATGATTGATTGTGTTTCCAATAGTTTCTTCAGCTGTAGATTGATTGTTCTGTCTCTATGTTTATTGTATAGATTCATTTTCTTCTGGTCCATCTGAAGAAGTTTCTTATAATTAACTACAAATTTGTTGAGATTCTGTGGGCTGCGCAGGTGGACTGGTCGTCTATTTTGGAATGTGCTTATCTTTATCTTTTTTCATTTGTTTAGTCTGTAAATTGCCATTGAGCGACAGATTTACTTCTGCTTTTAAGTTGATTTGCTTTTCATTAAAGGTATCGGTCAACTCCTGTTATCAACAAAATGCAATGGAAGATGTAGATTTGTTGTGAAAGATACCCTGAACTGACCTCTTCATGCCATTTATGAGGTGATTAGCCCTTCATTATCTTATCTTAAGACATGACTAATCAACGCGATTTAATTTTGTTATTGTTTGGAGGTGCCAGAATCCACTGATTAATGGGTTCTTAAAGCCTTTACTTTGGTATAGCTACCTTCTTCATAGTTGCTTTGCCTTTTTCCTTAATTAATTTCCTAAAGAACCCCCTTTTTAATGTGATATTGCTTGTTTATATGCAATTAATTGATCGACAAATCTTAACTTTTAGTCGTATCTTCTTAAGCATTGCCTTTCTAGTTATTAAGCAGAGAATTCTACAGATATATATTCTTCAGAATTGATTCTATAGGGTCCATTAGATTGATGCATTAGATTTTACTTAGATAGTTGAGAATTGAAATCTATGGAGTTTAGAGTCGGCTGATGTAAATTTACATGAGCAGGTGAGAAATGGTATAAGTTCTATGGTCATTGGAGAATTTTGATCTGCTTTGCTTTGGTTTCTTTATATAGAAAAAAGTTAGTTTTTGGAATATGTTGAGAATTCCATAGAAAGTCAAGAATTTTGGCATGGTATTTGAAAAGCAAAAAGGGCGGTTTTGGCATATTGGGTTGTTTTTTATTGTGCTGGTTGCACCAATGAATTTTGAACAAGGTGGGATTGAGGTAGTGATGCCTAAACAAAGACATAGCATTAGGAATGGAGAGAAGTGAAAAGAAGTTTGTAAGTTCAACCTCATACAAGATGGGATTGGTGTCCTAAAAGAAGCCAAGTTAGAAGGTAGCTTTTCATGGGGGGATGGCCTAAATTGGGAATCCAAAATTCTCCACCATTGCATGTGGGATGGGACTCTAATCTTATATTGTAATTCCTTCACAACTACTGTCTGTTGATAGTTCCACTTGATAAGGTTGCCCCTCAAAGAGGAAATTTTGATAATCATCATATGGATTATGATTATATAATCAAATGTAAAAAAGTAAAAGCATGTTAATTCATTGAAAACATTTTCACCTTATCAAATTCACTAGACGTATTTTTAGAATTTTTAAACCAATCTTTTGCTATAACTCTCTTAAAAAATTTTCAAAAGTGATTTTCCATCTTTTGGTCCTTGAACCCTTGGACTTTTATAATAGCTTTCAACTAGAATGCCTAGTTGAAGGCTCAAGGTCATACTATAAATTTGTTATTAAAAAAAAAAAGTAAGAATAAAAGCTATACTTTCTTATTTTTTTAAAGTTCAAGAACTTTTTTTTTTTTTTTTTTTTTTTTTTTTTAAAAGCATGAGCCTTTCAAAAGGATAGGAGCCAAATAGATTTTAAACAGGTCCAAGTCTATAAAATGGACTCTCTAGAAAGAAAGAAAAAAAATGGAAAGCGAACATTAATTGGGTAATTTTAATAACATTAAAATCCCTATCTCTAGATCTGAAATTAGAATCTTAGCTGATTGGGTGGGGCATTAGCCTTAAAAAACTACTTTTTTTTTTTTAATATAATATTTCCCTCTAGTTTATGTAACGGGTGCATTTCATGTCTGATTTGATCTTAAAGACTATAAATGCCTTATTAATTTTCCTTCTATTCTCTGATAAATTTTTTATTATTTTATGATGTATTAATTATGGTATAATAGTATGGTTCAAACCCCACACTCCACCTTTATTTGCGGTTGAACTAAAAGAAAATAATAATAAGAATTATTTAGTTGAACTGTTGTGATTTTTTTTTTTTTTTTTTTGGTAATTATAATAGATAACACTTTTAGAATTAATAATTAAAGATATAGAAACATTTTTAAAGAATTGCAAATATAGCAAAATTTATTAGTGATAGACTTTGAGGGTTGAATCTAAATTTTGATATCTCTGCAAACTGTGTTGTATGTACTAGAGTTTTGGAACTGATTGCTATATTTAGGATGGTTCTTTTTTTAAATAGTAATTTTTAGGCGAATTTTAATAATATATTGAGATGGGTTAAATAATTATGATTGATGATACCAAAGTTATGAAAATATTAGTTAAGATGAACACCTTCATTCCATATTTAGAAAAGACAATGAATATTAAATTATAAAGTAGATTTGTCCATCCTGTTTATAAAATTTCTTGAAATACAAAAAGAAAAACAAAATCGTACATGTCCAAGCATTATTATTTATTTATTTGCTTCTTGTATGAAATTAATTCACGATCTTTTGTCCAAACTATCCTTTAAATATAAATATATTAAGTAAATTCAATTTAAACAATAAAACTACTTAGGTGCATCATAAGCATCACCTCCTCTTTGTGCATTTCATTATGTTATCCAATCATAATTTATCATGTGACAAATTCTTCTTACTTCTTTTAAAAATATTTGATTTCTTTTTCGTGTGAGATGCACATATAACCAAGTATTACTCTTCTTTTTTTTTTTTTTAAATACCATTAATCAATAAGCATGCATTTTTTATATGACAATAATTAGGTGCATCCTAACCTAATCTCATACATCCTTTCTTTGTACATAGTAGAAAAAAAAATCAATTTTTTAATAAAAAAATTACCACATAGCAAAATTTTAATTTGGTGCTGTCTGGATTGCACTTAAGTTTTTTTTTTTTTTTCTTGCTTAAAAGCAAATTATATATATGTATATATATATATATATATATTTAGAAAAGAAGTGATGTGTGTGTGTGTTATAATTGAAGTAAAGAAAAGAAATAAGTAATAATGAGGGGAGAAATAGTAATAGGCGACAAAGTATAAGACTAAGTGGTACATTATGCGTATATTAATTGCATGCAACCAACAAACAAGACATGAAAGTTATATATATATATATATACTTATAGGAATGACGCAACAATTTCCCTTCAAATATTCAACAATGAAATACAGACAGATTCCATTCCACTTCTCCACTTCTCGACTTCTCCAATGCTTAAACTTCTCTTTTGGCTTTTCCCTTTTCCCTTTTCCCTTTTTCTCTTTTAAATTCTCCACTCTTCTTCTCCCAAATCTCCTATCCTACTTTCTCTCTTAATTAAAACTAACCTCATTTTCCCTCTCAATTAAACCCAAACCATGCCAACTTTCAACACCACTCTTGATCTTTTACATAATAATCATAATCCCTCTTCTTCTCCCTCCAAAATCCCATCTCAATTCATCTGGCCCGATCACGAGAAGCCAACTCTCGACTTACCTGTACTTCACGTGCCTCCTATCGACTTGATGAGCTCCATCTCTGGCAACCCAGTTGCTCTCTCAGAGACATGTCGTCTCCTCGATCAGGTTTTGTTAAATCGCCACTATACCTAAAAGCTTTAAGATGCATGCGTTTGTTAATTGTATTTTGTTAACGAACAACAGGTTTGTCGTAAACATGGTTTCTTTATCGTGGTGAATCACGGGGTCGACGCGGAGCTGATAGCGAAGGCGCACGAGTTCATGGAGTTGTTCTTTGGGATGAAGGTTGAGGAGAAACAGCGAGCTGAGAGGAAGGTAGGTGAGCATTGTGGGTATGCCAACAGCTTTGTTGGGAGATTCTCTTGTAAGCTTCCATGGAAGGAAACTCTGTCTTTCAGATACTCTGCTGATTGCAATCATAATGTTGTTGAAGATTACTTTGTGAATGCTTTGGGAGAGGATTGGAGAAATGTTGGGAAGTTGTACCAACAATATTGTGAGGCCATGAGCAAAGTGTCACTCACAATAATGGAGCTTTTGGGATTGAGTTTGGGAGTTGGAAGAGCATATTTTAGAGACTTTTTTGAGGGAAATGAATCCATAATGAGATTGAATTACTACCCAAAATGTCAAAATCCAGATCAAACACTTGGAACAGGGCCTCACTGTGATCCAACTTCCTTGACCATTCTTCACCAACATGATTCTGTTCATGGCCTCCAAGTTTTTGTAGACCAACAATGGCATTCCATTCCTCCAAACCCTCAAGCATTTGTCGTCAATATCGGCGACACCTTCACCGTAAGAAATGCTTTAAATTTATTTATGATAGTTTTGAAACGTTTATGAAAGATCAGTAATCTCTGCTTTTGCATGCAGGCATTATCGAACGGGATGTACAAGAGTTGCTTACACAGAGCAGTGGTGAATGAAGAAGCTGTGAGGAAATCTTTAGCTTTCTTTTTGTGTCCAAATGAAGAGAAAGTAGTGAAGCCACCAGGGTGTTTGGTTGATGAGAAAAACCCAAGAATTTTCCCAGATTTTAGATGGCCAACTTTCCTCAATTTTTCACAGAAACATTATAGAGCTGATGATAAAACTCTGCATGCCTTTTCCAATTGGCTCTTCCAAACCACCCATTAATATCACCTTATTTGGATTCACTTTTCGAGTGACACTTAAAAAATCAATCTAAACGAAACGAGCTCGATGATCATAAGTTAATTACTATCAAAACCTTAACCCTCTTCTTTTTGCTTCTTCTCTCTGTAAAGTAAGCACATTACTACACTACCAACCCCAATATAATTAGTGAAGTTTGAGAGAGGATGAGGTTTGTAAATTATCTCTATCAATAAATAAAACATATGTTTTTGTTTTCGACTTCAACAACATTTAAGTAACATATATCAAATTACATAAGAAAAAAATTTAGGTGGCTGACTGGGTTGCACATATCTTTGTGTCGTCTAGTCAAGGATGAAAATATCGTTATCGGTGTAAATATCGGTAACTCAAATTTACGGATATATCGACAAATATTTAAATATTGAGGGATATTCCAGAAAAAATCACAGATATCACAGAAATTTATAAAAGAATATAAATCTTTTAGTGAAATTTTAGAATAAACCTATTTAAGTAATAAATTATAACTTTAAGCATACAAATCAATAATTAGAAGTCAAATATGATTGGTAATAGAATAATAAATATAGTGAAGACCGAAAAATGATTATGATTTGAATATTTCATTAATAAAGTCTATGTCATACAAAATGACAAGTTTCAATAATCAATTTGAGCATTATCATGTGTGGATCTTTTATGAAGGTGTAAGATTTTCGTGTTACTCTATTAAGGTGAAATGACTTGAAATTTTAATGCAAAAGTTTGATTGAGGTTAAAAATTAATATATTTTATTTTTTCAAATTTTTTTTAAAATAAAAAATTTTAGATGGTGAAGTAAACAAAACTCACATCAATTCAATTTTGAGGTGAAATGATGTGAAAATTCGATGGAAAAAGTTTGAATCATGTAAGAAATTAATATATATTGTTTTTTAAATTGTTTTTCTTGGAAATGAAAATTTTGGATCATTAAGTTAGCAAAGCTCGCATCAATTTAATTTTGAATTGAAATGATGTGAAAATTCAATGGAAGAATGTAGTTAAAAATAAATATATGTTCTTTTTGTGGTTTCTTCAAATTCAATTTTTTTTAGAAATGTAAGTTTTAGATTGAAAATTGAGAAAAGTTTAAAATTGGAAAAGATAACACATTGGAAGAAGTTGATATTGGAAAAAGAAAAAAAAACGATATATGAAGATATTTCCACGATATCTCCGCGAAATATCCACGATATATACATGATTGTCATGATTTGCAAACGAAATATCTCCGATATATCGGCGATATATCGCCAATATCAGCTATTTTTAAGGAAAAAAGAACTTACCCCCATATCTCTATCGAATATGTCAATTTATGGATATATCGGCAAAATATCGTGATTTTTCAATTCTTGCATCTAGCTAGCTTTCGAATAAAAACTTGTTATGTAGTAAATTTTTTTAAGAAAAAATTAAATTATTATTATTATTTAGTATCTTGCAAAAAGAAAAGAGTATGCATGATATTATTTTAGTAGAAATATCAATCTATACCCCTAAACTATGGGTTGTATTAATTCAAACTTTGAACTAATAATTGTATCAATCTTAATTAACCTAAACTTTTGTAAGTATATCAATTTACACCTTCAATTACGTTCTGTTTGAAAAAATTTCAGCTCATGTGAAACTTATAATTGTATAAATTAAACCACTAAGTTTTCATATATGAGTTAATATTTAAGACTCTCAAACAAAATTTTCTTTGACATGTCATCCATTCATTTAATTTCATCATCCACTTTGTAGAATCGACATTTGAAGAATAGTGTCTATACGCGTTTTAGAATCAGTATATGGATGATTTTCAAATGCAATGAATAGTCTAAATTGATTGACTTATGAAAATTTAGATGTTTAATTGACTCAAATTATAAGTTTCACATAATAATAGTCGAAAGAGATTTGGAAGAGAATGTAAATTGATACACTTACCAAGGTTCATGGTTTAAATTGATACAATTATTAGTTCAAAATTTTAATTAATTGATACACAACCTTATAAGTTTAGGAGTATAAATTCATATTTGCCCTAAATTTTATGTACATATATTTTTTTTTTTTTTTGTTAAACTACATCATTCTTAGTCCCTGCATCTTAATCAATAAGGTCAATATAAAAATAAAACATGATACAGATATATATTTGATTTTTTTTTAATACAACAATTATGGATATAAGAGATTGAACTCCATCCTAAAGGGAGGGAAATGGAAATTTATTATACTGTGGAGAGTTATGCTTATGTTTGACATCTCTCTACAACATCTTCAAAATTTTAAAAGATTACTTTAATTTTTGTCATTTGTTTTTTTTAGTACAACAATTTTAGGATGAGAAATCAAACATCCAATTACAAGAGAACGAATATGTTACATGTTAATTACCATTAAGGCGATAAGTCATTTTATGAATTTTAAAGCTTTCCAATTATATGTCTCTAGTTAATATTAGAATATCATTATATTAGGATTTAATTTTTTTAAAATTTGTTAATATGACATAATTCATAATTTTGGACGTAAAATTTTTTTTTTTTTTAGTCAATACATTAAATGGGTGAAAGTAGGTACTAAAAATAAACTTTCTAAGCAAAACAGTTTGAGATTTTGAAGCTTATTAATAATTATAAAATAATATAATTAGAAAAACGACCCTAAAAGGGTCTAAGATGTTACTAAACTTTTAAACTTTTAAATTATAGTCTTATATCAAAAAAAAAAAAATTATAATATATAGATAAGCTAATTTAATAAAAACTCAATTGTTATAAAACATTTAGAATTAAATTTATAAGCAAAATTCTAAACAAGTTTTTTTAACCCAAAAAAAAAAAAAATTAAGGATTCAATAATTGTCGACGAACAGAAGCATATGTATAAGAATTAGAAAGCCTATAGTTGATTTGCTCATCAATCTTTTTCATGTGACAATGACTTTTATTTATATGTTTCATTTGCTACAAGCTTTTGGGTCATCCTAAATTTGAAAGCCCCTAAAATATTTTCAAAACATTGTAATGTATTTTGTATTTTATGTGTCAAAAGGATAAGTTTGCAATTAAAAACAAAATAAACAACAAAAAACCTCACTTCCTCAACGGTCTCTACAAAGTTTCCTTTTTTTATATTTAATCTTTTCATTTAAATTTGTTTGGATAGTACTTTTCTTTTATTTTTGAAAAATATAGCGTTTAAATTTTATTTTTATTCTAAAAATAGTCGGGTTGTTTCACTTTCACTTTGGTCTGTATATTTTTAAGAATGGTCAAATAACCGTTATAATTAATTGATTGTTTTTTTTTTAAAAAAAAAAAACTTATAAAAGTAATATATATATTTTTTCTAGTTTTTGAAAAATGCATGTGTCTTGAAGGGGAAAGTAGAATTAATATTGTAGTTTTTAAAATTATATATAAAAATATTGTAGTTTTAAAAGTATTTGTAAAAATATGGTAGTTTTATGATGTGATGGTTAGAATATGGGTAAATTATATATATATATATATATATTTTAAATGGTCGAGTGTTCAACACATCTATTTGTTTTTTTAAATGGTCGAGTGTTCACCTTTTTTTTCTTTCTTCTTCTTTAACAATCAACACTCGACCAAACTTGTATTTTTTTTTTTTTTTAACAATCAACACTCGGTCATACCACTTTTTTTTCTTTTTTTTCTCTTAACAAGTTGGTGCTTGGTCATTTTTTATTTTTTTTATAACTAGCTATAATTCTATTGTTTTTTAATAAAAAAATGACTTTATAAAAATTTATCTATCTATTTCATAATGATGAGAAAAATTTATCATTATCTTAACTTTGTCGACTATAATTTTAAGAGATATTACAGACTTATAGTAAATAATTTAAAATTACTAAAATATAAATTAAAATGTCCATATCAATATAACAATTTAACATTTTTCATTTATTAAGAATGATAATAAAAAAAAATAATGTGTCCCACAAGGTGGACGTCGTCGATTTCGAGTTGGTTGTCGTCGTCGACTTTGAACTCTAGGTTGCTCTTGTTCCTCTAGTGGTTGCTCGTGTTCCTTTGGTGGCTCTGGTACCTCTGCAGGCGCATCATAGTATAAATATTCGTTATGCTCTCCACAGCCACATCCATGTCCTTGCATGTATGAAGACGATGGGCCAGCTTCTGAATCATAATATCCTGAACCAAATGTTGGCATCATCATCATCGGACTAGCATAATCAGTGTGGCTATGCGTCAGCGTCATAGGGGGCAATTCTTCCACATTGTGATCAACCTCATCAAAGGCATCTTCTTCTACTCAAGCACGCCCCCTACGTCTAGCAATTGGTGGAAGTGCAATGGGTATATCATACCTATAATGTATCTCCTCCATGTACCTCTCGTTATTATTACAGACAGCAAGAACCTGGTTTGGATCATTTGCAACATCACGAAGGCTACTATTGCTCGATCTCTGTGAATTATAAAAAAAAGAAGATAATATTTAAAATAAATTCAAATTTAAAATGATTAAATAATATTTAATTATATACCAGATGACCCACAACTGCTCCTGGATGAGTAATATAGCGTCTTGTTATATTACTATACCAATCAATGTAATCTTGGATTACATCCCTATCACATTGCCCAATTGAAACTCCTGGTGCAATTAACCTTCTACGATAGTGCCATCGCACTACCATGTGCAACTTTATCGGACCAATCTGCAGTTCGTAGGTCGATGTCATGCAGTAGGGGTTCAGTATTACACTCTGGTGGGACATCCTGTTGGAAACCAAATTGTCTGATTACCCTAACGAAATGCCACTCACCAATGTGAAAACATATGAGAGAACTTATCGTCCGCCACATGTCTTGACTGTTTGTACAAAAATTGGGCAAAGTGTGCATAACAGCTCTGTAGGGCTCCCAAATAATCTGAAACATAACATAGTATATTAAAAATATTAAATACATAAAAAAATATGTATACAAATTTAATTAGATTCAGTATTCTTGTACCTGATCAGGTTGAAGCAGATCCAACATGTATCTATACTGACTCACAACATGTGTAGCTGATCTAGTTACACAAAATTGGTCTCTCCACCTATATTATGAAATCAATATTTTAGATTTTAAATTAACTATATTAGTCATATAAAAAATAATTTGTAAATTAAATTAAATTAACATACCGAGAACCGTATGCTGGTCCAGCTAATTGATGCTCGTTGACATGTCGGAGTTGGGGAGCCATTGTTGGAAATCGCTCACAAGCCCATAATTGCAGAAGTATCAAAGGCCCAGCGATTTCACGAACTTCAGGTTTTGTTGCTTTACACAACTGTCTATACAACCATGTCAAACACGCTCCACCCCAAGAATACCGTCCCGCTTCATGAAGATTGGCTAACAATGGTAGGAACATTAAGTGCACGTAGTGACTTGATTTATCAGAAAACAGACTTCCACCCATCATCTGTAATATGTATGTTCGTGTATATCTCATGACAGATTCCTCGTCTGCATCATCATCAAGTCTTGGAAATTGTGTTCCTAACCATGTTGAACTTAATTTGGATCCTCTAATTTTATCAGTAGGTGGGACTACACCGAGTAATTTAACCAATCATCATGCATTTCTCCGGTAACAGGCTCGCCGTCAACAGGTAATCCAAACAATATTTCTATATCTTGTAGAGTGATATTACACTCTCCAGAAGGAACATGAAACGTATGTGTCTCTGGCCTCCATCTCTCAACTAGTGCAGTGATGAGATGTCAATCTAACTGAATGAATCCCAACCTGGAAACTGCATAGAATCTTGATGTACGAAGTAATGGTAGTATTCTACGGTGCAGTGGGATGGTACGATGAACAACCGCCTCTCGACGTCTACAGTATATCTCACCTGTAGTACGATCTTGCCATACAACGGATGATCGATGAATTGATTGATCATATAAAACATAAGCCATGATCTAAAAGAAAAAAATATATTTATTTCTCTTAGATGGATTACACAATAAAATTAATTACATAATAAAAAAATATTAATTACACAGAAAAATATTAATTACATATTAAAAAAAATTAATTACATAGTAAAAAAATATTAATTACATAATAAAAAAATATTAATTACACAATAAAAAATATTAATTGTCGGGTGCCTGTCTTTGTAACGAAGGACACTTCCTCCGATTATGACCCAACTGATTGCAAAATCAACACCGTAGTTGAGTACTCGATTCTGACCAGTCCATTTCATTGTGGTATCGCGAGCTCTTTAGTCTACCAGGTTTCCTCAACAACGATGGGTCGGCATGTAAGACAGGCATATTTGGAGTGACATCCCTACCATTTAAATCCACTAAGTTTGGGAGTGGCAGTGCGATTGAAAACATCAAATTCATTGCTTGTTCATCAGGAATAGGGAATGGCATAAACCTTATTGATCCTGATGGTGTTGGATTAAGATGTCTATATATTATTTCTAACTAATTTGCTCTCATATCTACACCAAGTGACATCCCTACCATTTCAATGAATTGTTCAAAAATTATTCCACTGTTCACATTTATGCTAAAACCTCCACTAGCTGGTTGATCATATTCAACACCATCAACACCATCAATCATATGACCATTTGAAAATAACACAAATCCCAAACATTTGTCTACCATTTTCTAAAAAAAAAAAAACAAACAATACATTACTTTTTAAATTAAAAAACTAATACTAAAAAATCAAATATTATTAAGAAAACAAACAAAAATACTAACCTTTTTGTATTAACAACTATAAGCATAAAATACAAAAAAAAAAAAAAAAGACTCAAATAGCAAAAATATTATACTATAAAACAAAAAAAGTCTAATTTAATAGTAAATGCAATAAATTTACCATGAAAACGAAAATAAGATAAAACATTAACATGGTAGATCTAACATAATATAAACAAGAATATAACAAAAAAAGCTCCTAACATCAATCTATAAATATTCTTAAATTTAACGACGATTAAAAACTAATTAAGAACATTAAATGGGTTGTATAACATGATATAAATATATAAAAAAATGTTAAAAAAACTAGTAATAAATAAAAAAAAAACTCACAAATCAACGACGGTTCTACTCTTTTTCTTCTTCAAAGTGGCAACAGTTTCTTTTTCAAAGTGGCAACAATTTCTCCTTCTTCGTTATTTGTTATCAAAACAACAACAAAAACTACAAAAATATTGAAAAAATAAAATAGTATGAGATTATAGATAAAATTTATAATTAATTATAAAAAAATAAAAACTTAATAATAAATATACAAACCTCACAATATTAATTAAGCCGAAAAAGAAAAATGAGAGAGTTTGATATTAGAAAAGGAAATGCCGAGAGTGAAGCCGGTGAAAGTGGTGAAAGCGAAAGTGATGCCGAGAGTGAAAGCAAGAGGGAGTGAAGGTGAAATGCCGAGAGTGAAAGCAAGAGGGAGTGAAGCGGTGAAAATGGTGAAAGTGAAAGTGGGTGTATATAGGAGAGGGGTCGAGAGTTGAAGTCTCGACCCCCAAACCCCCGTGACTGCCTGCACAGACTCCCTGCACAGATTCTCCTGCCTCCCCCTGCCTCGCGTGCCTGCCGAGATGCTAGTCGAGACTTGAAGTCTCGACTTTTTGACCATGGCAGAAGTCCAGCTGATGCCTGACGGAGAGACGCGATGTGACTTCTGCCTGACGGAGAGATGGTGCTGAGACCTGACGAGCTAGTCGAGACTTCAAGTCTCGACTTTTTGACTTTGCCTCATGTCGAGACTTCAACTCTCGACCAAAGGAGGTTGAGATTACAACTCTCAACCTACACCCACTGCTAAAACGTCGCTTCACTTGAAAAAAACTACAATATTTTTATAAATAATTTCAAAACTACAATATTCTTCTAATTATTTCTTAAAATCACAATATTCAAATAAAACATCCTGTCTTGAAGAGTCTACTTGTACAATATTCCATTAAAATAGAGAATTTATGTAGTTAGCCCATTATTAAACAGGCTTTTAAGCGCCCATGGCCCAAGAATGAAGAGCCCAATCTAGTTGAGAAAAATTAAACTGGCCCAATTTTTTTTCTTTTTTAATGATGGCATTATAACTGTAAGGCTAGTTATGTTATGCATATTATTATTTCTTGATTGGGAAAGTGCACTTTTTAGTAATGTAGTTTGGGTATTTGAGTTTTCAAACTCCGCGTTTACTCACATACTTATTAAAAAAATAATTTTTTAAGAGGTCACCTAACATATAATTTACTCAAACTAAACACGCTTAATTTTAGAGTTTTAATAATTGAGTCACTTAAAAATAAGGTTCACATTGTTGGTATAAGTAGTAGTTATCAATTCTTTTAAGCAGATCTTAACCATATTTTCATATCCTAAAGATTTATCTCATTTAAATGTAATTTTGGTTTATTCATGTGCCCTTCGATCAACACATGCATTACAATAGTAAATATGATTTTGTTACCTCACCCCATTAACAAATACAAAATTAAGTTTAGGTCAAAGTTATAGTAAGAAATTTACAACATTTCAATAACTTTTTTTCTTTTGATATATGTCATTTTTTTTTCAAACTATTCGTCAATATATCTATAAATTTGAGTTATTGATATGGAGATTAATCTCTACCATTTTTATGTATATCCCACTTTTTCCTCATCCAAAAGTTTGTTAATTTAAATTCTATTTATTGTCGTTGTCGTTTTTTTTTTTAGAAAAAAAAGAGAGTAAATTATGCCTCATGCACTTGAATCATGTAATTGATTTCATTTTTCTCTTAATATTTTAAAAGGTTTCATTATACTCTTTGATATTTTAATTTACCATGACAAAAAAATCTTCTTAAAACTTCCATTATAATTAAAAGTTTAAAATGTAGGAGTAGAAATAAAAACCAAATAAAGGATAGTTGACCAACTTGAGTATACTTAATAGTTGTTAAGATATATGTTATGTTATTGATGAAGATATCTTAATTAAAATCTTCCACATTATAACTAAAAAAATATCAATTTTATCTTTATTTATTTATTTATTTTTGCAGACATTTAATGATAATGGCCCAAAAAAGATTCTTAAGGTTTGCGATTTTGTGAAAAAGAATTTTATATGATAAAATTGAAACAATTAAAACATTAATACACAATTAAAATCATGGTTAGGTGAGGATATTATAATTTATACCCGATCTAGGGGGAAAGAATAATGAAGAAGAAAGAAAAAGACGCGGTTTTGATTACCAATAAAATGTTTACACTTGGATTAACCGGTAATTATTTCTCGCGCGCTTCAGAATCAGATGGAGGAAAATGAAAGGAAAAGTGAAGCTGAAACTAAATTCCATGGTATATTTGGAATCCACATCCCAATAATTCTTTCTCAATTTTTCTTTTTCTTCCCTTCTTTTCAAGTTTCCAGCGAAGATTCACTCCATTTCTCTTCCGTAATCAATCAATCTCTCAATAAGGTATTTTTCCCACTTCTCACCGTTTTTCTTTGAGGAACATTCCCTTTTCAGATTGTTTTTGTTTCCCTTTTTAGGTAATTTCTCTGCTTTTTCAGGATCGAATTTGTCGTCAACCTCATCATTTTGATTACGCGGTTAAGGCCATAACCCAATTCGTTTATTCTGTAATTACAGCATTCGTTCGTTCTTTATTTCTTTTTCTGGGTTCCATTCATTTGGAAGAATTTTTTTTGTTTGATTTGGGTACAATACTGTCGATCTTATTGATTTAGTTATGTTATTGTACTTCTCGAACAAACCGTAATTGAGGCTTCTCTGTGTTGTTCTCGAGTTTGCAACTTTCCGTAATGGATAATTACGGTTCTTCGCCTCCATATCCATACCACAATCCTTACGCATACCCTCGTCCAGTTGCTCCTCAATACCCACCTCCTTCTCAATATCCTCCTCCTCATTATACACATCCAAATTCAGATCCGTATGCTCGTCCTCCTTACCCTTACCCCTATAACCCTTCACATGCCTCTGCATTTGCATATCCCCCACCCCCATCTCCTTCTGGTCTAGTAGAGTATTTTCCACACCCACACCCACCTCCACATTCTAGCCCTCTACCTTACCCATATCCTTACTCTGATGCCTCATCTACTAATAATGGTGCTAGGCCATCCATTCAATATCATAACAATTTCCAACCTGGTTCATCCCCATATCGGTATCAAGAATCTAATACATACCCACCATCAGAAAGTCAATACCCACCACCCCCTTCACGAGTAAATAGCTTCTCTGGCCACTATAGGAATGATAGCACTGATTCCGCATCGTCTGTCTCTTCTGCATACCCTCCTCTGGATGACCTTTTGTGCAATGTACATTTGTCTGATCATCAACCAACTGCTCCTGCATCACCTCCTGCACCTGCAACTGCACAGCCTTCAGCTTCGTTATTGGCGAATTCGCCTCAAAGTGTAAGATATGATCGGCGTGACCGATTTTATGGCTTTCCGAATTCATCCTTTTCTAGTTTCGACACAGGGAATTCAGATCAAATGGTTACATCTAAACAACCTTCATTTTCCCATTCAAGCTCATTTGGTGGGTCTCAACATAGTCAGAACTTGCAGATTGTTCCGTTGCACGGTAAAGCATCATTGAGAGTTTTTCTGTTGCATGGAAACTTAGAAATATGGGTTAATGAGGCCAAAAATCTTCCAAATATGGACATGTTTCACAAAACTTTGGGGGATATGTTTGCAAAATTACCTGGGAACATGAGCAACAAAATTGA
Source organism: Lagenaria siceraria (assembly GCA_002890555.2). Lineage (NCBI taxonomy): Eukaryota > Viridiplantae > Streptophyta > Magnoliopsida > Cucurbitales > Cucurbitaceae > Lagenaria > Lagenaria siceraria. The sequence goes on from CM016488.1 coordinate 26,646,470, forward strand.
AGGACGCGTGAGTCATAAGATCACTAGCGATCCTTATGTATCGATCAATATAGCAAATGCAGTAATTGGGAGGACTTTTGTTATTAGCAACAATGAAAATCCTGTATGGAGGCAACATTTCTATGTTCCCGTTGCACATTATGCTGCTGAAGTAGTTTTTGTCGTTAAAGACAGCGATGTTGTTGGTTCACAGCTAATAGGAACTGTAGCAATTCCTGCAGAACAAATATATTCAGGGTCTATGGTTGAGGGAACCTTCCCAATCCTACTTGGTGGGAAGCCATGTAAGCCTGGAGCTGCTCTAAGTATTTCTATTCAATATACCCCAATGGAGAGGCTTAGCACTTATCATCATGGAGTGGGAGCTGGCCCTGATTATCAGGGGGTTCCTGATACATATTTCCCACTCAGAAAGGGTGGAGCTGTCACTCTTTATCAAGATGCCCATGTTCCAGACGGGCACCTTCCAAATTTGATGCTTGATAATGGTATGCACTATGTACAAGGGAAGTGTTGGCATGACATCTTTGATGCTGTACGTCAGGCTCGCAGGTTAATTTACATAACCGGGTGGTCGGTGTGGCACAAAGTGAAACTAGTTCGAGATACTGGCTATGGGACAGAGTGTACCCTTGGAGATCTACTGAGGTCAAAGTCCCAGGAGGGAGTGAGAGTTTTGCTTCTTGTTTGGGACGATCCCACTTCTAGGAGCATTTTGGGTTATAAAACTGTAAGTTGCTTTCCCTGGTGTTTATTCCTTTTATATTTCCTGCTTATCATAGTTGCCTTCCTTAAAATTCCTTTAAATTAAATATAGGACACTGTCAGAATGCTATATGTAATTAATTGCTATAAGACTGGAAGTTGCTTTCCCTGCTGTTTATTCCTTTTACATTTCCTGCTTATCATAGTTGACTTTCCTAAAATTCCTTTAAATTAAATATAGGACAGGGTGCGAATGCTATATGTAATTAAATGGGGGAAAAAAAACTTCTTTACTTTGGATTTGAAATGTGGGAATCTTGATTCTTTCTTTTCCTAGTTTTTAATTAATTTATTTTTTTTATAGTAAACCAATTTCCGTTTTGAATATAAATTTGTTTGCCAAAATACCATCTATTCTAAAACCTACCTTTCAAAGAAAATATTATTAATGTTTTGTGTTCTTTAACTTATGAGTTTACGGGCTTCACTAATAAGGAGCTGGAGACAAGCTGCAGACCTTTGAACTCTTGATAACCAATTAAGAAGAAAGATCTGTTAGAATCTCTCTTTTACCAGATGGACATATTCTACCATCGTTTCAGCTCAACTGTTAGAATATGCATGAAATGAAATTACAAGCTACCTTTATTGGATAGCAGAACTATGAGATAGGGCTAAGAGTTTGCAATTTGTAATCATGGTCTTTTCAGTTTACTTTACATTGGTTTTGAAGGATTTGTTATCATACTCTTCTGAGAACATATGTTAACTGTTGCAGGATGGTTTCATGCAAACCCATGATGAGGAAACTCGCCGTTTTTTCAAGCACTCCTCTGTACAAGTGATACTTTGTCCTCGGATTGCTGGAAAACGACATAGTTGGGTTAAGCAAAAGGTTAATTTTTTTCCCTCTATAGTTATTAGTTATTTTGTTTATTTACTTCCTTTTTGGGTAAGAAATGAGAATACTTCAATGAACAATAGATGGCCAGAAGTTTAGTCTTAACTAATCACTTTTATCTCCTTTTGGACTTTTGTTGTTCTTCAACTTGATTATGCCAAGAAAATTGGCAATTTAAACCTGTATATTTTCATTTTTTGGTTGTTTCTACGTTGATTAAATTCAAAATCTAGAAAAAGTTGTTTTGGTATTGATAGGTGTAATATATGAGGTATGTGGTGCAGAAACCTGAGGGTATATCCTTAAGGAACTATACCATCTTGATGGTAATATAACGTGAAGAACCTCTACTTCATGGTAAAGAAGATCAGGAATAGATTGTTGAAATGGTCAAATAAAAAGTTCCTTTTCTTGGCAATGAATAACAACTTGAAAGACCTTGTTATCAGTTAGATTTCCCTAATTTAAGATTTATTTTAATCCATCTTTTCCTTTGATGACCAAAATAAATAACAAAAGAAGAAAGATTTTGTATTATGCCAGAAAATGATAATATGTCTGGTCCAATGAATTGTTAATAATTTTCTATTTCTAAATTTATTTTTACACTTCATTATTATTACTTTTTTAGTTGTCAATTGGCGATCTTTCTTGTAATCACCTTTAGGTGCTCTGTGGTTTTCCCCTGATGTCATTTATCAATGAAATGTTTCTTTATCTAAAGAATTTAATATTATTATAATTATTTTTTGCATCGTCAGGTGTTACGATCTTCACATCATTTTATTCTTGTACTACCTTATTGGGCGCTTTAGGTTTGAGCATTTTCAAGCGTTTCAGTTGATCTTCTGGTTTTAACTATCATGTGACCATTGTTGTACTTGTACTTGCAATCAAACTCATTCTTTCACTATTAAACTGCATGTGTTTTTTTTTTTTTTTTTTTTTTTTTTTTTTTTTTTTTTTTATCTCTATTTGTATTTTAATTTAGAAAATTAAGCTCATAAAACATTTTTTTTTAAAAAAGAAGCTAGAATTTACTCTTATGATCCAGTATGTGTTTGTTCGTTAAAAAGGAAAGTCTTGGTAAATTTATATCTTCTTTATTTTATTTAGAATAGTAACGTCAGGAGATTGAAGAAAGCCATTCTTTGGATAAATTACAAAATTATTCCTCAACTGATTATCATATTGGGGACTTTTTTTTTTTTTGAGTGCTCATATTTGGAACTTTTGATGATGTTTAATTGTATATTTTCTATTTTCTGTTTGGCGTGGAAATATTGCCGTTTTTTATTCTTGCTCATCTTTCTATATAATCAGGAAGTCGGAACTATATATACACACCATCAGAAAACAGTTATTGTGGATGCTGATGCTGGAAATAATAGAAGAAAGATCATAGCTTTTGTTGGAGGGCTTGATTTATGTGATGGGCGGTATGATACTCCATCACATCCCATATTTCGGACCCTTCAAACAGTACACAAGGACGATTACCACAATCCTACATACACGGTAAACTGTTAACTATGTCCCACTTGTCTGTTAATAGTGAGTATAGTTCTGTGGTAATATGATGCAGGAGGAAAGGTTGATATATACCAAAAATCTGAATAACCCTAATATATTTCCCTTTTTTCTTGGCTAACCCAAGTAAATTCTTTAGGGCATGTTAGTTTCTTCTTCATCTAGTTTCTTTCTTGTTTTCATTTAACGAAGAAATAGGGCTTTCATTAGAGAGATTGAAGTACATGAGATGAAAGCACCATAAAAATGAACAAGTGCAAAGGCGACCATAAAAAAGATAGTAGTCTGCCTGAATGAATTGAATAACAAAATACATACAACCAAGAATAAAAGAATGTCCCTCGAAATGAAGAGAAGCATTGGACTGAACTGACCATACAGTTCCCAGACAAGTAAAGGTATTAAAGTGTTATACTAGTGTATTATAGTCATAAAGCCGTGGCAGAGGCCTCAATTTATCTACAATTATTTTGATGGAAAAGACTGAAACTGGTCATTTCTTCAAGAAAAGAGGCCTCGTTCAATTTGGCACTAAAGAAATACAAAATTGGCAGACAATTTAAGAACTTGTACTGTATGGTATAAGAGCATGTATAATTTTGATTCCCATGTTAAAAAGTGGCTCAACCGATAGTCATGGCTTTCCATGAGTGCGATACGAAAAAGTGTACCATTTAGGTTGGGGAATATAATTGCAGTATCCTCTTGAGAAGATCCTAAGTATTGAATGTTTGAAGCTTATATTATATCCCAAAAAAAAAAAAAAAAAGCGGCAGAGCAAAGCTATGCAATCATTGTCTTCTAGATTCTTGGTAAAATAAAAGGGGATGTCTAGGGATATAAGAAACCATGATATGATAAAAGATTTGCATGAATTGAAACACATTGTAACAAGATCAATCATATATCTAGAATTGAAACACATTATATAAATTGAAAGCAAATTGGAGAGCTGTTGAAGATGAATACGGGAGGAAAATGGCTTAGAGGATTGACTTCACGTAAGTTATTGCTGTGTGTATCTCTAGTTGGTCATACCAATCAATCTTGCGAGTATTAAAAAACTGTTGCTAATATCTTGGCTGAGAGATTGAAGGTTGTTATCAATTACATTTCAATAAGTGAAAACATTTATTGAACAGACAAATTGTCATTGTTTCTTTTACCAAAAAAAAAAAAAAAAGAAGAGATAAATTGTCAATTCTATTCTAGTTGAAAATAACTAGAGATTGAATATATGAAATCCATAATCAGTTAGACAAAAGACCTGACTGGAAACTTGTAACATCTTTCTAAATTGAATTTTAGGAGCAAAAAATTTAATATATTATTGAATCTAGGATTACGAGAATTTGAATTGATTTTATGAATTAACAAAATCGTTTGGATGAACAGGGTAGTGCTGTTGGTTGTCCAAGAGAACCATGGCATGATCTACACAGCAAAATTGATGGTCCAGCAGCATATGATGTTTTGACCAACTTTGAGGAGCGATGGAGGAGGGCTTCAAAACCTCATGGGATAAAGAAGTTGAAATCATATGATGATGCTTTGCTGAGTATTGAAAGAATTCATGACATAATTGGAATTTCTGAAGCGTGCTGCACTAATGAAAATGACCCTGAATCATGGCATGTGCAGGTAATGTTTTAATCCCCTTCTTAATGCATATGTGAACCTCTACTTAGGTGATAAAAGGTTCGGCAATTGAAACTGGTTGCGATCCAGTTCTGTTTAAGTGTGTAACAGATCAGAGAACTTTTTTAACGAATTCTTTTTGTTCCTTATGGCAAATTTTCTTGATGAGTAATCCTGCAGATTTTTCGCTCAATTGATTCAACTTCTGTTAAAGATTTCCCAAAGGATCCAAAAGATGCCCCAAGCAAGGTAAAGAACATTTATGATTGCTATATTTTCAATCAAATCTAATGATATGGTAAATATAAATATAAAATTGGCACATATATAATGATATATGCATGTATTTATTTTGTATTTGTGTCTGTATAACATGCTTATTAACTAATATCTTACCGTGCAGAACCTTGTATGTGGAAAGAATGTGCTGATTGATATGAGTATACACACAGCATACGTGAAAGCCATTCGAGCTGCCCAACATTACATTTATATTGAGAACCAATATTTCATTGGGTCATCCTTCAATTGGAATTCCAATAAAGATATAGGTAAAGTACACAATAGAGAGAGGAAAAAAAAGCCTCTTCTGTATATGGATTGCGTAACAAGTTGGGCATATGTGATTACTCTGAAACATCAGTACCTATAATCTAACATTTACTATTTAAAGTTGAGTAAGGGTTCAGTTTTGTAAAGAAAAGGAAAAGAAAAACGCCTTAATTTGGGGGTACCAGCATGGCAAATTTAGTTGCATCTGATAATATGTGACAATGACAAAACAGCCATTTAGAACAGATGTTAAGGCTTCAAAATATAAATCTGCGGCAGCCTTCCAAGTTCTATATTTTTTTGCTTTGCCTAAAAGAATGGACTATGTCATGCAGTACGATGACATTATGGCATTGGAGTTGTGAATGGTTAATTTTGCATGTTTCTGATTTTTATAGGTGCCAACAATTTGATACCAATGGAAATTGCGCTAAAGATTGCTGACAAAATCAGAGCAAATGAGAGGTTTGCTGCATATATTGTCATCCCCATGTGGCCTGAGGGTGTTCCAACGGCTGCTGCCACTCAGAGAATACTATTTTGGCAGGTAGACTCGCTAGTAGCCTAGGCTGAATTCTACCATTTTTCATTATTAAATTTACCTGCTTGATGCTATATGAATTATTGTGTCTGCATGTATTGGCTCCAGTTAATCTTGTATAATCCACGATGATTTCAAGAGGGTTCTGAACTGGAGTTATCTCAAAAATATTTTCGGTGTAAAGTCAGTGATATATTGGAAAACTGGGTAATAGGATGTATATACTTTCCTTCCTAAAATAATTTAAAGAGAGAAGAAAACCTGCATTTCTAAATCAATTGTAGAATATGGCTAAAGTTATGGAATAAAAATGTTGTTCACATCATCCCACTTCACCTATAATCCCTATTTCATTAAATTTTCTATTCAATGTACTTAAGTATTTGATTTACATAGCATTTACACGATTCTGGCTTAAATGAGATTGTCTATATAAATTGAAGACGCTACTTTGTAGTTTTCCTTCTGTTTTGCCATAGTAATTCATGGTAATTAAAGTATCAGTAAAGTCCTAAATATTTTGAACTTTGAAGTTCTTAACTTCTTTGGTGGGAATTTGAGATATTACTGGGCTAAGTGATAAAGGAAAGCCAGACCATAAGGGGACATAATAACATGGACATTGAAATACCAACACATATTCTTATCTATGACAAGTATATTTCTGATTTCTTTGATCTTTTCTTGCATTGCTCAGCAAAAAACCATGCAAATGATGTATGAGGTCATTTACAAGGCCTTGATGGAGGTTGGTCTTGAGGATGCATTCTCTCCACAAGACTATTTGAACTTCTTCTGCCTGGGAAATCGTGAGGCTATGGATGGAAATGATCCGTCATGTTCTGGAAGTCCTAATGCAGAAAACACCCCTCAGGTAACTTGTATCCTTAATCAGTAATTGATTTCAGTCGTTATATGTATTTTTTACTTTGATTTGGGGTTTGAGTTGTTATTCTAATTTTTGGTTTTTGTTGGGCAGTTCGTCCTCTTCTAATGGAAGTTACTTGTAACTTCTCCTTTTACTTTGGTTAAAATACCATTTTGGTCCCCATATTTTGAAGTTTGTTTAATTTTAGTTCTTATACTTTCAATTGTCCAACTTTAATCCCCGTATTTTTAATGAAACTTAAATTTAGTCCCTGAAAGTTAACTTTGACCGAAATTGATTAAATAATAAAAATAAATTTCATACAAGAAAATACAATATATGAAAATGTTTTCAAAATTTATAGTAAAAATGCTATAGATAACAACAAAAAATATATTTTAAAAAATCAACAATAAACTAGCATTGGGGACTAAATTTAAGATTTATTGAAAATACCGGGACTGAAATTGGACAATTGAAAGTATAGGGACTAAAATTGAACAAACTTCAAAGTATATGGACCAAAATGGTATCTTAACCAAAAAATATATATATAAATATATTGTATGTATTTTTCCAACATTGCGGGAGAGTCTTCTTATGTTGAGTTCCTGACAAACTACTGTATAGTGTGATGTATTACTGGAGATTCTTTCATATACCACAATAATAAAACAAAGAAGAGTTCTTGCAGAAAATAAGGAAAAGATACGATGGAAACACAACCTTGCATATCACTCCATAATTTTACGTTTCCATGTAAAGAGCTAGTAATAAAGATTTTCACGATATGTTAGTCACTCACTGCTGCTATTGTTATTATTATTTTTTAATCACAAATGATATAATGAACTGACTGCAGGCACTTAGTCGGAAAAGCAGAAGGTTTATGATATATGTTCACTCCAAAGGCATGATAGTTGACGACGAGTATGTGATTTTGGGATCTGCCAACATCAACCAGAGATCCATGGAAGGAACTAGAGACACTGAGATTGCTATGGGAGCCTATCAACCTCATTATACGTGGGCAAGGAAACTTTCACATCCTCGTGGACAGGTGAGTTTTAACTGTAAAATGTCCAATGTGGGATTTTTTTAAAGTAATGTTAGTTTGGTTAATGGACTGAACAAAATGGAGTCAGCACATAAAGAGTCCAAATTAAAACTTATGAAATACCCTGAGGAAGACAGACTTCATGAATTCACTAAACATATGCTTGAAGGCGGAGAGTTCCACACCTTGGTTTGCAATCATGTTCATATGAATCAGCTGAATCTTGCAAAATAGATCTAGAATCTTGCAAAAGAATAGTGAAATCTTAGGCCCATTGATGACAATTTTTTTTTTTATTGTGCTTGTTTTACATCAATTTTTTAACTATTTTTTTACCTTTCTTAAAGAAAGGTTTGAATTCTTAGCAAAATTCCAAAAACAAAAACAAGTTTCTAAAACTACTTTTTTTAGTGTACAAAATTTTATTTGGATTTTGAAAATAATTTTAAAAGTAGATAACAAAAACAAGAAACTCATAATTGGAAGTAGTGCTCCTTGTAAAAATAGAAATTAAAAGCTTAGGAAATTACTAATCAGTTAGGAAGTTGAAAACCAACCCTTATATATGGTGGAAGGATTTTATGAACACTTTGAACGACCACAACTGTTGGCTCTTAAATAAGATGTCAACAAGTTTTTTCCTGATATCCGCCTGACCCTACAACATTTGTGTGTGTCAATTTTTCCGTATGATATTAAATCCTAGGTAGGTGGCCACCATAAATTGAACCCACAACCCCTTAGTCCTTTGGCCTTTTTTGGATGTTCTCACTACCACTAGATCAATCCATGATGGTTGTCACCAACCTCTTTTCTTCTTCATCTCATCTTTTGTTTGTTTGTTGTTTTTTTGGATTTTTTTAATTATAAGTTTCCTCTCTTGATTCATAAAGCTATATTTATCTAATCTACATTTTAAAAAGTTTCTATGAATCTCTGAACTTCAATTTTTATCTCATAGGTCTATGGCATTAGTTCTGCCAGTTTATATACTTCTGTGACATGTCAACTTTAGATTACATGAAAGACATGTTTCAGACATTTGGTGGCATAAACATTAAATTGACAGAATTAACCATCGGATCTAATATACAAAATACTTGAGAATTCAGGGGCATATTATCTTTTTTTAAAAAACGGATAAGAATTAATAGACATAGTTCAAAATGGCCAATTTCGAAAAGTTTTGGAGGACCAAGCTTATAATTTAAACACTATTGTGTTTTTTTACTTTTCTTTTTCCCCACATTATCTGTATAGAGACTCAATAAAGTGTAGAAGTAGGTATATATAAAGTTCATTTTGTGTGAAGAATTTGCCAAGCACCAATTTCTTGTTCATTTACATAGAACTGCATTTCTGAATTGTTTCTGGGATCTGGATGTCCTGTCCTGTAGATCTATGGATATAGGATGTCATTGTGGCGGCAGCATACGGGAACTACCGAGGAGTGTTTCAACCACCCAGAGAGCCTGGAATGTGTCAAAAGAGTTAGAACAATGGGAGAATTAAACTGGAAACAGTTTGCTGCAGATGATGTAACAGAGATGAGAGGACACCTTCTGAAGTACCCCGTTGAAGTTGATAGAAGAGGGAGAGTAAGATCTCTTCCTGGTCATGAAAATTTTCCAGATGTAGGAGGAAAAATAGTTGGTTCATTTCTTGGCATTCAGGAGAATCTCACTATCTAAATAAAACCTCTCTCTCATTGTATTCAACTATAACGAGGGCCTTCCAGTTTGATGAAATGAAGTTTCATGTTAGGGATAAAAACCCGTGTATTTACAGGTCTGCAAAATTTTGTTAGTGACTATAAGCAAAATGAATGAAGAATTTATATACACAATAGCCATCTTTTTCTTCTTTTATTGGGAGTGCCCTTTGTAATCCTAATACACGGGTTCATTATAATGTTAATAACATCTATTATTTGGAGTCCAATTTCTTTTCCTCCTCTGTTCATGTTTATTTATGGACAAATTTAAGCATTTATGAATTGTATTAGCAAACTTCTAATTGCAAAAATTAGATCTTCAGAATGACAATGGCATCTGTGGACAGCCACGGCCACCTGTAGCATACATTCCATTGTAAGGATTGTCAGCTAACTTATGTAAAAAGTTCGAAATTAATATTTCCCTTAAAATCAGTATCAAATTCTTGTGAAGGAGGAAAAGAAGAGATAATTAATAAAATGAGAACCCAACAGAGGGAATAGTTGAATTAACAGCAACGTTTTCACAAATATGTAAATTTTAGAGCTCAATTTATGTAATTAAAAATCAACGCGTGCAATTATAACAATAAATTAAACGTGGTCTGTGCAATTTGGCCTTTGAAAAATAAAATGCTAGTTTGTTGGAATTGCATTTGAGATTTAAGGAATTTTTATGTGTTAAAGTGGTAATGAAATGAGGAGCCTTTTTTTTTTTTTTTTTTTTTTTTTTTTTTTTTTTTTTTTTTTTTTTTTTTTTTTTTTTTTTTTTTTTTTTTTTTTTTAGAAGAATTTGATAAATTAAATTCTTTAATTACTCTAGAAATAAGGCGATTGCCGGTATGGGAATAAGAGAGAATCCAACTGAAATGAATTAATTGAAATTTGATAAATCGTGGAACGGAAAATAACTTGTAATACTATGTTTGCTGAAATTATTTTCGAACTATAGTTAAACATGCATATACAATATTATTGATATGCTAAAGCGAGTGTGATTCAACTAACATATACACTATATTATATATTAGTGGTTCGAATTCCCAAATTCTCTATGGTACTCATGGAACGAAAGAAAAAAAGAAGAAGACTAGTACTTATATTATTTAGGTTTAAATGCTACTTTGGTTTCTGTACTTTGAGTTTTGTTCATTTTGGTCTCTGTATTTTTAAAATGTTTATTCTAGTTTCTATACTTTCAACTTTGGTTCTTTTTTATTTCTGTACTTTCAAAGTGTTCATTTTGGTCCTTGAACTTTTAACTTTGCCTTATTTTGGTCCTTGAACTTTCAAAAAGTGATCATTTTGATACCTTAAAAATGAAGTAAAAATGAAAGTGAAGGGACCAAAATGGCCACTTTTAAAAGTACAAGGACCAAAAGGAACATTATGAAAGTACATGGACCAAAATGAACTAAAGTTGAAAGTATAAGGACTAAAATGAACATTCTGAAAGTATAGGGACCAAAATGAACCAAAACCAAAAGTATAGAGACTAAAGTAGTATTTAAATCTATTATTTATTATGGGTTGACATGAAAATCAATTTTTTTTTTTTGGTTTAACAAGTGGGTGGAGACCATTTGAACCCGGCCTCTTAGTTGAGAACATATGTTTTAACTAGTCAGGTTGGGAAATCAAATTCAAATTTATGTTGAAAAAGTGTTTTTTTTTTAAAAAAAAAAAAAAGAAAAAAAGTTTATGGGTGAGAATCATTAATTTAGAGAATGAGAACAACATTCCCTATTCTTCTAAAATGATGTAATCAATAAGAATAATTCTCAAATTTAGTGTAACACACATCATTCCTAGCTCATTTTTAGGTGGGAATGAATTAGAATATTTATTTACAAACTATTCACACATCCCATCATTATCATTCTTGTTAAATAAAAAAAAAAATCCAAAAGAGTTTAGTCAATTAAAAATTAATTACCAGCATGGTTATCTTTGTCAAATCATTTAAATTTAAATATTTTATAGTATGAACAATAAAGTGTGGAAAAAAAGATTGAGAAATTTGATATAAAAAAAAAAGGAAAAAAAGTAAGAGTCTAAAAAGAGCAATATGACAGAGTTCATTTAGCAATAAAAAGGAATAAGAATGATCATACTATATGTCCAAGAATCATAAAAGACATAGAAAGCTAAGTCAACTTAGTGTTTGATTCTTTTTAAAATAACCAATTTTGAAAAATAACTTGAGAGAATGAATTGCTTTTTTGCTCTATAGAAAATTTTCTCAAAATTAGTCCACTTGGGGAGTTTTGATTCACAATATATTGTGCTTTAGAGAATGGGGCAAGTTGATGAACTTAGTTGAAGCCTTAACATCAACGGATGAAAAAATATTATTTTTTTTTTTTTTTTTTTTTTTTTTTTTTTTTTTTTTTTTTTTTTTTTTTTTTTTTTAAGAGTTAGGTATATAATTTTAAGTCATGGTGAAAGTTTTCTAAAATTCATTTGGCAAAAAAAAAAAAAATATTTCATCAAATAACTAACTTTCAAGAGGGACATTATCAAGGACAATGACGGATTTTTGTGTTGCAATTGCATAATAGGAGGATGTCAACTCTACCCCACAAGAAAATGATAATAGGTAAATTTATCTATCGAGCCAATAAAAACTAAGCTTGTGAAATGTTGATGACATGATTTGACTAAGAATTGATACTACTTTATGTTTAGCACGTTTAAAAATTAATAGTGAGGTTATGTTAACCAAGTTAATGAATATATATAAAAAAGTTGAGTGAATTGGATGTCACTACTCTAAAAACTAGGCTCGAGTCATGATTTTGAAGAGAGTAAACGTGAGGTTGAGACATATTATGAGTAAATAAATGCACTCCAAAGAATCGAATTCATGTAATGCTCTGTATATTTATAAAGTCTTTTAGAAGCAACCAACTCGTCATTACTTTCTTTTAATTTTCCATAGACTATGGTGGGTCTAAGTGAGCTATTATATGATGTCATGACATAGGTGAGCAACCATATAGAATGAATAAGCAGGACTTAAGTGACTCTATTTTGTATATTTAAATTGAGAATAGCGATATGAGCGTAGTAAGAAAATAAATGCAACTCTCTCGTCGAATTTAAAAAATTTAACACAAAAGATTCAATTTTAATTTCAATAAATTCTTATTTACTCAAACATTAACATGATGACATGTTAGTTTGGTTAACCAACGATAACACTTGACATGATGTGATTATGAGTAGCACAAAGAATAAGTCAATTGGATTAAATCAAAAGAAATGAATAAAAAAATATCAATTTAAAATATATTCTACTAACCACCCTCGTCAAATATTTTAGATCATGTTTACTCCCCTTTCTTCTACCCATAGTATTTTTTTTTTTTTTTATTTTGCATGAGTTAGTACTAAACAATTATTTATTAGTCTAAACACCATATCAAAGTATAGTCATTATGCCAATAATATTAAACTAAAATGAAATATTGAAATGAAACTAAAAAAACCATGCACAAAAGAAATAAAAGGTATGTATCTTTATAGTGACGCAGTAACTAATGATTAATGGATTATCAAGAATTCAGCTAAAGAATGAATTTACAAATCGCTCCCCCATCTCTCTCTCTCTTTCTCTCTCACCCAAATAACCAGCTAAGTTTTCCAGAAAAGCATCTGATGCCGAACCAATCTCGTTGACCCACGTGTCAATAACAAAGGTCCTTAGAGACCCCCACCGCCCCACAATCTAACACGTGTCGGTTTATCCTCCAGCCATACGTCTGGCTCGGACCACCGAACCCACGACCCGGCAGCCGGGACCACCACATGCTGCAGGCCCAAAGGGCCGCCTTTGGGCCCATCAAGTGGACCCGGGCCCACACCCACATCCATCACATGACACAAGTAGCTTAAATAGTGGTCCCTACACCCGCCTTGCGCGGTCCACGGAGCAGCACAACTCGTTTCCACCACTGACCTGGACCCCACTCTTTTTTTTTTCTTTTTTTTAAAAATATTTTCTTTCTTTCCGTAGTGTTGACCCACCTCGTCCCTAATGTGGTCCCCTCACCTTTGCGCCTTCACCAAAAAACTAAAAATAAAAAAAAATAAAAAAACCCACCCCACCTTACACGTGCATTTACTTTTCGATCCTCACGTCTATCACGTGATTACCTCGTGCTTCCCCTTCCTTCCGCTGCACTTGCAACGAAAGAAAAAAAAAAAAAGAAAGATACTTTTCTCCTTCTTCCCTTTTTTTCTTCAACTCCAGCTTCTCTTTTCCGGTTTGTCAATGGCGGATAGATTACACAGGGTGAGAGAGAGATATAGAGACACAGGGAGAATCGACTACAAGTTCCAATCTATTCTATTTTCGTTTTTTTCCTTCTCGTCAATGTTTTGAGGACGAGCGAGACATGAATTGAAGCTCTTCCTTATCGTATATCTCCAACGAGAAGTCTCTAAGCATCTGCGTCGTTGTTTTTCCGGTCGTCGGGACGGTGGAGCTCGAGATCGGCGCCATGACGGATTGAGACTTGGAAGCGGAGGAGCTTGAAGTGCTAGAGCTTTGATTGGTGGGGCTGGATTGAATGTGAGACGTGTCTGGCTTCGACGGGAAGGTGGAAATGGGCCGCGCCGTCGTGTTGATGAGCGGCGTCGCGGGAGCTGCAAATGAGAACAACTGTGGACGGGTGGAAGAACATGCCACGGATGGAACCATGAAAACCGCCCCGGGAATTATGGCGTTCGATGGGATGGCCCACACTGGAACGAACCCCGGTGGAAAAGCCTGTTGGACGGCGGGGGTACCGGCATGAACGACGCCGTTCGAGGCGGAAACGGAGACGGAGAGGGCGTCGTTTACGTCAACGTAGTCACTGTTAGCGGGACGCTTACGGCGCTTCTTAGCGGCGGAAGGATCGGCGGAATCTTGATTAGAAGAGGAAGTGGTGGTGGGGATTTTGAGAGTGCCATTAACAGACATGGCGATGGCGGGAATTGTACCAGTCCCAGTAGCAGCGATGATGGCCGGCTCGGCCCGCTCGAGAAGCCAGCGGATAGTTTCGCCGTCGGACTTGTGGCCAAGCTCTCGAGTCAACTGGAAGATACGGGCGGCACAGGTTGCCGGAATTCGGATTCTCCGGCCTCTGCCCTCGACTTTGGTGTGGCGATCCTTGGTGGAGGCTCTCTTGGGCGGGAGAGATGAGACGGTTTTAGCAATGTCTGCAGTGAACTTGAGGAGCTGAATTCCGGAGGGCGGGAGGTTGGAGTCGTCGGAATCGGGATGCTCCTGCTTGGGAGAAAGAGGAAGAAGGTCGATTCGAGAGGATTCGGATTCATTGATGCGGAGATGGGTGGGGGAAGAGTCGTCGTCGTCGTCGAGTTCTTGTTTCTGAATATCAGCCATGGGCGGAGGAGAGAGAGTATGGGAGAGAGGAGGAAGAAGAGAGAAGAGTGAGAAGAGGAGGATTTAGGGTAAGAAAAGGAATAAGGTATATAAAGGGGGGGAAATTTGGGAAAAGAGGGAAAAGTGGGGGGATTAATAAAAATAAAAATAAAAATAAAAATAATGTGGAAATGGAAGGGGGAATGAATGGACCCCACAAAGAGGGGAAGATGGGACATGGGTGTGGGGCCCAGGAGTGGAGGAAGATTATCCGTTGGGTTGGGTTTAGGGTTTGGGTCAAAGGTGGGGATGATGGACCTACCCTCACACTCACCTCTCCTCCTCCTCTTTCCATTAACTCTCAACTTGCCCATTGCCCATTGCCGATTGCCGATTGCCGATTGCCATTTTGCTTATATTGATATTTTATATCAAATTTCTTTTAAGATCATTATTTATAAAATTTATATGCTTTAAATTGAAAATAATTTTATTGTTATAAAAAATTGAATCAATCTAAATGTTGTTGATATTGAATAAACCTGACAAAAAAGACATGGAGTAATTTTTAAAAAATTTGTTAGAGAATATGATAGATTTCTAAGGAAGGTGAATTCAAAAAGTTGATATAAGCCCAGTAAGAACAATTTGAGAAGTGATTTTAGATAAATAAACAAATAATCAAATTTACCAAACAATCTAAATGGTTAAAATTCTCTACAATCACTTTTTACTACTACAAATATAATCTCAAACAAAATTTTAAAAAGTTATAAAGAATATTGTGAAAAAGAACACGTTTAGAATAGTATTGAAACTTTTGAATTAGTAAGACGTTAAGCTTAAAAAATTGGTAGGCCAAATTTCAAACAAACTCAAATCTAAAGTCTTACTAGTGTTAATTGGAGATAATGTGGTTTATTTATATTAAATTTAAGTTAAACCATTATATATGTTGTTAACTAATTACTTTGTCGGGAGATAATGTGGTAATTGATGATATTAGAGTACACAAGGTGGGTAAATGGTACCCAAAATGTTGGATGCGGTAAGTGGGCCCAAAAATTTGAGGGGTGGTCCAAATTATACTTTCCTTTTCTTTTCTTTTTGTTTTTTTTTTAGTACCCTAAGTTCCGAAATTGATTTTGAGAGGGTTAATAGTGATTCAAACACAATTTCTAACTACTATTTATATTACGTAAAATAAATTGTGATTAAATTCATTAAAATTATTTTTCATTTCACACCGTTTTTAAAATCAGTCTCTACTACTTTTTAGATTTTTGTATAACTAGAGGTCATTTTTTTTTTTATAAATTTTCAATTTTATTCTCCAAAATTAAGATTCATTTTAATATTTAGTATCTTTTTTATATAACCAAAATTTATCTTTTAATTTTTTATAAATTAAATTTTAATAGTATGTATGTTTTAGTTATTATATCTAAAATATAATAATTTTGTATTTATTCTCAAACACTATAACTAATTTATTCAAGTTTAAGCCAAAGTGAGGATAAATCAGCTGACATATAGATATATTAACGACCAGGTTTGTGGTTTGAATCTCCAACCTGCATTGTATTAAAAAACTCATTCAAGTCTAAGTACTAAAAAAAAATTGTTCAAGTTTAAAGCTGAAATTTATCAAACACTAGTTTGCTTAATATTACAACTTATTTTTCTAAAATCATAGTTATCTGTATTATTTTAAAAATTACAATAATCTCAAACTAAGCTTTATTTTAGGTTAAATTATACCAAATACTTTCAAATTTTAAAATTTTCATTTTAACTCTCGAACTTTGAAACTGTTTCAAAAAAATACCATTGAAGATTTGGATTTTTAAAAATAAAATAAAATAAAACAATAGATAATTAATAAGAAAACTAATGTGTAAATACTAGAAGGCATATGACGTGCCGTAAATTGACAGGAAGACTGGCGTGTAAAATTGATTATGTGAATGGTGTAAAAAAAAAAAAAAAAACATTAAGAATATCTATTAAGCCGAAATAAATGGTTAGCATGGTTATATTTTCCATAGCTGAAATATAATTTTAAATTATGTCACGTACACTTTTAATTTTCTTTTTCACCTTTCATTTTAACATAAAAACTCTGCATATATTTTTTTAAACAATTTCAAAATTAAATGAAAACTTTTCAAAATTCTATAGGATAATTGAAAATCGAAAAATTAAGAGATATTTGATATAGTTTCGAAATTTCTCCACCTCAATATATATGCGCATGGTTTGATTAAAATTAAGTTATTGAAAATTTTAATCCATAGTTGAAACTTTTCAAAGCGAGGTGACTAAATGAACACTATCATTGGCTGAATTTGTATTATAACTTAGTTGCACATTTTTAATTAAATTGTAAATTCTTTAATAATATGTACATGGCATCACCGAAATTTATGTTTCATTTTGTATTTATCTTGAATTTGAAGTACGAAAATGGATTATTAATTGAAGGTTTATATTAGTACTA
Organism: Lagenaria siceraria; assembly: GCA_002890555.2. Lineage (NCBI taxonomy): Eukaryota > Viridiplantae > Streptophyta > Magnoliopsida > Cucurbitales > Cucurbitaceae > Lagenaria > Lagenaria siceraria. Next base: position 26,663,847 of record CM016488.1, read on the forward strand.
AAATTATCGTACAATATTATCATCATATTTTACAATGTTTTTTCTATATGATCTGTGACTGCTTTTGTTGGAATGCCTTGAAACCTAAATTGTATTCGTATTAAGTTATTTACGTTACTTACACTATACAAATTAAACTCTCTAACTCTACTGACGTCTCTAATCTGTAATCTAAATATTCTCTCTAATAGTAAATTGTTATTTATTTGCTAGGGGACGTAGTTAACCATTGGAGTAATTTGCTTTGAAAAACAATTTTCAAAACGTTTTTCATCTGCAAATAAAATATGAAAAATATGGTGGGAGCATTTTTAGCCATTTTGATAGATCACATAGTTTACTTTCACTCACAATCTTCTGTAGTAAAGCTAGCATAGAGCCCTTTCAGCAATTGACATGGTTGCCTTTTGTATACAGTAATTTAATATTAACTTTTCTTTGAAGGAATTAATTAATTGATCACATCATAAATCATATAGAAAGAAGAAAATAGAAAAATAAACATTTAAAAATATTGAATAATTCATATAATCTAAGAAAAAAAAACAAAACAAAACAAAAATTTAATGCATTACCCAGAAAGTATAGTTTTAATTTATAAATTAATCCCTGTGGAAAATACATGAGGAAATAAATTTAATTCTTGATAATCATCAAAATATTGAAAAATGAAAATAAAAACCTGTATTTGAACTTGAGGGCGGACTCATTTTACATGCATACATACTACAAAACTTATTTATTCATTTTTTTAAAAACTTATACATACTAAAAAAGTTTATGACAATAAGTAAACAAGAATCTTTTTTCTGCAAATACTGTGGAGTAAATAGAATATCTCAAAGTATAAAGTGTTTTAAGACAAGAAAGAAATAAATATAAAAATATATAATATGATTTAAAACATTTTTAATATATTAGATTTAATTTATAAATAATCTCATAGAAATGGTAATAATAAAATACATCCCAAATATTCTAAAAGCTGATTTATTTCGGCACGTTACTGATCTGTATCGCATGGGCATGACTTTCAATCCACACTATTTTTTTTTTTACAATCAAATATCTAAAATAAAGATAATTAGGGCGTTTAAGGTTTAGCTAAGGTTTTAAATGTCAATATATAATGGACTTTTAATTTTTACTATCTTTATAATGTTCTGAGTTATATATCTCAGAAAGTTTTTATATCTCGAAAATGTTTTTGGTTGAATATATATATTTTAATTAATTAAACTAAAAAAAATCCACTGAGGATAGAAACAATTTTATTAAGGGGTGTAAAATAAAATTATGAAAAATAGAAGCTTCAACTACAAAACAAGATAATTGAAAATCTGATTGGCGTTATTATATATATTAAAGAAATCGTAGTCAAAGAAGAAAATGTATATTATAATTTAATTATAAAAGGCTGAAGGTTATAAATATGAAGAATTTTTAAAAATAGAAAAATAAGGAAAACTATTTATACAAAATAATAAAATTTTTAGATAGTTGTGATAAATGCTGATACAAGTATATCGGAGTATCAGTGATAGAAATGATTAATGTTTATCGTATTTTATTTTTTTTTTTGCCATTTTTTTAAATAGTTTAATATTTTTTCTATAGGTAAAAATTTTTCAACAAATATTCACATATATCTAAATTAACCCAAAGTTTGCATGAGTTGTATTGGTAGAATTTAACAATAAGCAAACAAAATTACTCCGCTGCCCTTCTATGAAAACTAATCCTAATATATTTGCAGGATGGAGATAGGGATTCCTTGCAAGAAACTTCAAGGGAATTAATTCTTGCCGGAAAATACTATTTTTTTCCTTTTTTTTTTTTTTTTTTTGAAAAGATATACGGATAATTTTTTTTTTTTTTTTATTGAAACGTTTTTAATATAATTATGTATTTATGTATAACTTTTATTTGAATTTAAAATTTTCAGAATATAATATGGATTTAAATATTCATTGATATTAAATTTTAATCTAATTAAAATGTTACACCTTGAATAAGAAAAGATTCAAACGTCAACTCATAAAAAGAGCTACTAATGTTTATTATCGTTTGAGTAGGTTTGAAGAATCAAAACAAAAATTTTAATCTCACGATTATTAATTTGGATAATTAATTTTGCATGACATCCTTAGAATTTATAGAAGGTTAAATATAAAAGAAATAAAATAAAATAAGTTGCGTGTGTAAATTTTAAGAAACTTTAAGAAACGGTGACTTTTGATCTCCTTTGGAGACTATAAATTATGGGTCCTACACTACTAATATGAATTAGTTTATTATTTTTTTTTTTTAGAGAAGATAAATCTTTTTGGTTGTCTTAGATAAGAGTTCATAAAGTAGTTTATATAACAAGTATTTATGATGGGTTTTTTTTTTTTTTTTGACAGAGTATTTATGATGGTTTAATGATGTATTGAATGTGGATGTCCTATATTGGCCTAAGAATCAAGTTAACACAACTCTAGATGGGTAAAATTTTTGGGTGGTCCAAGTAAATAATTATATAGTGTAAAAGGCTTTTAAGTTGCATTTTACAAAATGTACAGTTACAAATATGGTAATTAGATTCAAAGTATTAACATATATAACAATATTTTTTAAAAAAATTGCAAATATAGTAAAGTTTATCAATGATAAATTTCTATCGTTGATAGACTTTTATGGTTCAGGTGGTTGACCATAAAAATCTATTAGCAATAAAAGTCTATCATCGATAGACTTTGCTATATTTACAATTTTTTAAAAATGTTGTTATACAATTAGTTATCATCTTAAAATTGCTACTCATTACAATTATTTTTTTTACAAATAAGTCCAATTAAAATGGTTGGAACAAAAATCTCCCATTTGGTGCTTTTAATTTCAATTGGCTACAAGATTTTCACAAGTGGAATGATTATAATCCTATCTTTATGTTTATGATGTCCAACGTGCCCACAATCCCATATAAAATTTGTAGGTCTTATTATATATAATTTAATTAGTTGCTTCAAATAATGTTTTTCTTTAAGTTCATTGACATATAAATATAAATGAAAGAGAATAAAACCTTCCTTCTCTTAGTTAGTGTCATATGCCTTATTGAATTATTCTTATATAAAATAATTTTATATAAAAAAAAGAATGGTTCCTAAATATTTATTTCTTAATATAAAATGTAGCTAAAAAATGAAATAGAAGAATTATTAACTATTTTAAAATAGGGCTGAGAAAATTGCTAAGACAATATATTTTTCTATGCATCATATAGTTTTACTTTTGGAGTTGGATTTAAAAATCTCATGTTATGAGTAATGTTCTTGTTTATACATTTAATTTTTTTATTTTTAATATATATATATAAGAACACCTTTTGAACTACTATATATCCAATTTTCTTCCACTTGTGACTCGGTATCCATACCAAAGACTACAAGGGAAGCCTTGTGTGCCCCTTTTTTTCTTATCACTATAAATAGAAAATTCGCACCTTGGTTCTAGTCTCTAGTTTCTAGTAGTAGTATAGTGTTCAAACAAATAGTCTTTGTCTCGTATACATTTTTGTATACACTGGAGTATACAGAAGGAGAGGAAGCAAGGGTCAAAAGAAGTCAGCTCGGTTTATGAGCCCCTTTCCGATTCCCTCACCCAATCTCATGAGAAGCAAGCCCAGACGATACTCTTATTTTCTCTCGAACCATAGTAATATTTTTTGATCAAATCATTGAATTATTTATTTCTCTTGAAATTTATCTTCAATGTTTATTTTTACAGACGTCATTTTTTAGAGGGCCTACAGCGAAATTTTGAAAATGTTTCAAAGCGGCGAAACCTCGAGATACTTTGCACTTGTCTTCTGCGTGAAACCTTACTTCTGCGACTACTCGACAAAATCTCCTTAAAGTCTCCTCGAGTAGTCTATTCTAAAATATAAAAAAATCCCGGGTCGGAGGAGCAACTAGTCCAACTTCTTGAGCAACCGACATATTGAACAACGAACATTTGATGGAATTCCTTGCCTCACCCTGAGATGAGAGGGAAGGTCGATTTGACTCGAATCCTGGACCTGATCTTTAATCCTACACCGGTTAATGATGCGATGGATGGGAGAAGTTTCTCTTTTGTCATTTTTCATCAATGCTGGCCCAGTCGAGGCTCGTCCATGCCCAATCCCAATGGACAAACCTTCGATCCGATCTGCCCCTAGCTCTATAATCTACCTGTCTTCCCTAGTCCCATCAAGCCCTCCTCTCCTGGGCCTAGCCCTCTTTCTCAACTAGTCTGAAGTTCAGCGGCTTTCATCGTTGACGAACACCAGCGCTTCTCTAGAAGAAAGGACTAGAGCTTCACGGGTCCATCGAGCTAGAATCATGTCTCGTCACTTTGACCCTCAGTTCTCCCCTCTCTTGTTCTTCATGGCCTAAAAACTGGCATGCCCAGTAACCCATGTGTGGTATTTGAAACGTCTTCCTAGTTATATCGCGAATCTTTTAGATAAACCTCTTAAAGAATTAGAAGGCTTAGTATATTGCGACGTGTGATTTGATCAAAATTTTGATTTTACAGATTCAGAATAAAACACTATTTTTGTTTGGTATCAATCATAAAAGACAGTCTACAGGTTGATCCAGTAAAATAAGACTTCTTTGTATTAAATTCGTTTATTACGAATCATTAAACAATTTTTTTTGTTTTTTTTGACAAAATAACATTATATATATATATATATATATATTGTTTTTTCTTGGTTTCTAATCTAATAATTTTTCATTTACGATAGCTATATTAGGAGTATACTATAATTTCGAGAATAAATAATAAAGAACAATTCGTTTTGAACAATAGATGTCTTTTACATCCAACTATAGCAATGAATAATCAATTATAATTTTTTAATGGCAGTTCCAAAAAAGCGCACTTCTCTATCAAAAAAAACGGATTCAGAAAAATATTTGGAAAAGCAAAGGGCATAAGAAGCTTCTATCAATATCGCCTCGCCCCCTCTTGATAGTGAAAGAGGGGCCCTGATGGAAGATGAGTTTTTTTTTTCATTCTTTCTTTTTTTTTTCTGGTATGCCACTCCGCGAGCAAGGAGCGAGAGAACATAAATCGAACCTAATATCATGAATATCCTTCGACAAAGGAACGGGCATTTTGGGGGACTAGCCCGCTTCCCATTACTCGACGAGGGAAATTCCTCGCACATAATTAAGGGAGCCATTGAAAGGTGACTGAACACCAGAAACGGCGACTACCCAAGCTAATGATAGAGGCAAGAACACTTTCCGGTCAGGCCTGACTATAACCAACCTCACAGATCCCACTCAATCTTTTACACCGAGCGGACGATTTATGCGCTGACTGAACTTGCTTCGTAAACATGGCTCGTTCCGTAGCATGCTTCGGGCGAAGCCGGGATCCGATTCCCTTGACCTCAAAAGGTAAGGGTCCCATCTGGAACAGGGAATCCGTAGAATTTCTTTAGGGGAGTCTTTTAACAGGCCGGAGAAAAAGCTATCTTTGATAAAGAGGAATAGAAGCTAAGCAGGAATGATTATTGTATAGTATTCTAGTATACCTTCTTCGATCTCATGAGGAATGACTCTCCTCCAATCATATCCCATTCTAGAATTAGAACTCTGATTGATATATATATATATATTTATTAATGTGAGACTATGTATGTACTTCTAAGAACAATGCATTTAGTATCTAATTAATGAAGAATTTAATTGTCAATATTATAGACCAATAATCTCAAACTTTATAAATAAAAAAAATGAAAGATTTCTAAATTTTAATACGACGTTATTTATTAATTGATTGATTTTAATGTTTATGTTTGAGATAAATATAAAATCCAATGCATATATAGTTTAAGTAGGTGTCAATTATACAAAACTTTATAAGTAAATAATATATAATTTTTTTGTACTATATATATAAAAATATATAGATGGTTAACAATGTAATTTGTTAATCGCAAAAGACACTTTTCTCCTTTATAATATTTGTGGCCATCTTAGACTGATGGGCATCCAATGTTTGTCACTCTTTATCAATCACATCAAACTATAAAGTATAGTATGCATTAATTTCCAAAAATAGCCTTGTTCTTCTATCCAATCCTTCTTAAGTTTCTTTAAATTCAATAGTACATCACAATTCATATCCATCTTTCCTTATAGGTTAAGTTTTTGTAAACTTTGAGTTTTTTTTTTCTTTTTTTTTTTTCAAGATTGCAACTTTGCCCATTTATATTAGGTTTAAATATAAAATTTTTAAAATTGTTGTTTTGGTCCTTAAAAATTTTGAAGTTATTTTTAGAATAGTTATTTTAGTCCCTAGACTACTATCATTTTGTTCCTTACTTTTAACTCTAAATTTGTTTTGTCAAATGTGTTTGTCTTTAACTTATTTGGCTTGAAATGATACTTGTATTAACTGCAATACACATTTGAAGCTACACTATTAACTTATTAAAATTAAAAATACCAAGGTGGAGTCATGTATGTTACACGTAAGTTCACATAATTTTATACTCTAACAAATATTATATTTGAAATATAATGTGTAGATTTGAACCTATAATATTTAACCAGGATTATTAATTATTTTAATCAATTTAACAAAGATTATATACATTTTTTTTTTTTATTAACTTTTAACTCTATTATTCAAAAGTGTAACAACTAAGTCTCTAAATAAAAATTTATCATATACAAAAGTAGAGATGTTCATTTAACCTGCCCCAAATGGAGTGAAAAATTCCCAATTAGACGGAGAATAGAGAGGAAACGGGAATTAGATTACTTGCTTCTGCCCTGCACTGCTCCAATTCAATTATATATATATATATATATAAAAGTTTATAAAACTCATACTCAATGCGAGTTTATGAAATTAGAATATATCGTTGTAATATTTAAATTTAAATTTTTAAAAATTATGAAAATGAAAAATTTTAGTTATATATTCGTCACATATGAGTAAAAAAAAACTTAGCCCTCGTTTAGGAGCTGTTTGATTTTTTATTTTTAGTTTTTGAAAATTAAGCCTACAAACACCCCCTCCCACCTCTAAATGTCTTGGTTTATTATCTACTTTTTACCCATGTTTTTAAAAACCAAGCCAAATTTTGAAAACTAAAAAGAATAGATTTTAAAAGTAGTTTTTGGAATTCGGCTAAGAATTTAACTCTTGTACTCAAGAAAGATGCAAACCATGGTAAGAAAATGTGAGAAAATAAGCTTAATTTTCAAAAACAAAAAACAAATGATTACCAAACTGGGTCTTAATTAAAATTTAATCATAGTAATGATTTAAGTTACTTATTTTTTTTAAAAAAATTCAAATAGGGAAAAATTTCCTACAAGGAATTCGATCCTTGCAAATTCACCGTGGAGAATCTCTGCCCCAATCTCAGTAAAAAATTTCTCGAAGATGAAAAATGAAATGAGTAGCGGGGACAGAGATGCAGAAGCCATCTCTAACCCCGCCCCACTCGTAGAGATCTATATATATATATATATAAAAGCTTGGGAAAAAGAAAGTTGGAAAAAAGAAGATGGGAAGAGGGGAAATGGTTAAATGCATAGTAAAAGTGGAGAAAATGGAGTGGGCCATTAATGTTATGCTGCACAACAAATAGGCATAGGGCATGGCCCCCTTCATCTTTTCCCCCCACAAAACACAATCCCCTTTTTCCTATTGTCCCTCTCCCTTTTCATGCACTTTTGGCCCCCTCCCTCACTCCCTCCCTTCTAAATTACTTCCATTTTCATTTCAATTTTTATTCTAATAAATCCTTGTTGTTTTGTTAATACGATTATTAAAGTTGGTAATGCAAATAAGTTTGTATCACGTTATACTAGAGATAAAAAAAAAAGACTCTGATACCATATTAGACAGTATGAGGTTCCATCTCAATCATCTTCAATCTTTATTTAGTTAAGAACGGTAATGGGCATCTATTTTTTTTATAAAAAAATGGTGTTTGGGATCTTCATACCCACATTTATTATACTTAATGAAAATTAAGAAATAAAAAACGGAAGAAATGGAAAAGTTGAAGAATAATATTTAATTTAATTGAAAATGAATGTTATATAGATAGGAAAGGGGGAGTAAGGGAGGTCGTGGATGGGCTTTTTACGTAGCCCACTAAGAATCTCTCGTTCGTGGAGAATGTGGGGGTGACTCTCATGTGACGCACCCTACCAAGCTTGTTATGTACGTCACTTTGTTTTCGCGTGGGCCCCAGCCCAATTGCTCGATCTGACCGTTCAACCATATCCTCTGGCCCCATTAGATAAGGCCATCCTCATCATCTTTTTTAGTTTTAGATTCTTTTCTTCCCTTCTCTTTTTTTTTTTTTTTTTTTTTTTTAATTATTAAATTAAATAGCGTCTAATTTGTCTTTAATTTTTTTTAATACACTCACATAGCAAAGTGAAACAAAAACAATAACTATCAGACTATTAGGTGATAGTCTTTTGTCTGTTTCTAATCAATTTTTGCAATTAATAAATCTAATCTATTTGACATTCTTTAAAATAAAACTACAAATTCTCTAAACTCGTAATTGAAAGTGTGCATGAATTTTAGAAAATAAAATTGAATATGTGTAAAATCTATTAAAAATTTAGCTACAAATTATAAAATACCACTAAAAATTCACAAATAAAAAACTTGTAATTTTCAGGAAAAAAAAGAGGTGTGGACCCCTACAATTCCCAGTTAATTGAAATTAAAAATAAGAAGGAAGAAGAAAAAAAAGGGGATTGGTGGAAAAAGGAGGTGGGGGATTCACGGGTGGTGGGACCCACCAGCACTAATCACACCGATGAAAAAGGGAGGGCCCCACATCTAGGAAAATACAATGGGCAATGGGCATGACCTTCCAATGGGGTCCACGTGCTGCTTCAGTGTGGTCCACGTCCGTTTTTCTAATGGGGACCCTGCCCAATGGCCCTACCTTTTTTTTCTTCTTTGAAACTGGGCCCTACCTCTTTTTTAAAAAAAATTATTTAACTGTGTTTTTAATAATTAATTAGTGGACGTTGACTTGACTTCAAAACTCATATTATTATTCGAGTTTTAATTCCATTTGCCTTCCCTCTAACTCAATCTTTTATCATTAAACCCTCAGTTTGATTAACAAAACTGTGTATCCCAACCTTAGTATTATCTCTTTTTTTTTAAATTTTTTTTTATTTGAAGTTGGAGATTCAAATCTTCACTTATTTATTAAATAAAAATATTGACAACAATTTCTCGTTATTAACTTAGACATAATCCAACTAGTTAAGATATATAATAACTTTAACCAAGAAATCAGAAGTTCAAATTCTTTCATCTTACTTTTTGTTAAACTAAAAAAAAAAGAGTTCAAATATCAAAAGTATCCCTAAACTATAAGGTTTATGTCGATTATACTCATGAACTATTGAAAATTTTAAATTTTAACCATTTAAGGTTGAAGTTTGTTTCAAAACAACATTTGTAGACTTTTTTTTTTTTTTTTATTAAATTCATAGACATACAAGTTTGTATTTGCCTACATGAACAAATTTAAACACATGCATGAAAAACACAAAAAAATAAAGACATATGAGACAATCGTGAACGTGGTCAACCCACGCCCCAAATTCTATATAGGTTCATTTATAATTTTTTTTTCATGAATCCTAACCCCAAAATTTACTTATGGTATGTATGTATTTAAACTTGTTCACTTAAGCAACATATAAGCAAAAACATATTGTTCCAACTATGAATTTAAAGGGCAAAAGCCTTCAAGAGTTGTTTTAAAAGGAAAAAAATAAAAATAAAAAAATAGATGCATTATGACTTAACACGTTGAGTTATACTCATACTGATAATTCTAATTGTGAATTTAGTGTTATAATGTTTATGTCATTTATACTACCTGTTATATTATTTCGTTTATTATTATTATTTTAGTTTAACAACATGTTGATGGAAGGAATTCAACCTCTAACTTAGTTGTCAATAGAGCTGAATTATTGTTTTTAAAAAATAGAACTTGTTTTCTCACTATTTCAAACACTATTTTTCGTTCTTTTTTCTTACTAATATTCTATATCTAACATATATCTCCCACTTAAACTGCTTTAAGATTCATTTTCTTATATATTTTTGCTCCAATTAATTTTCTTTATCGGATATATTTATTGCTCTTTACTTTTTCTCTCTATTATTTCACTATTTTTCTCTAACTAATATTCTCTCTTTTTACCTGCCTCTTGAATTTTAACTTTTCTCTTTAACATCTCATTATTTGTCACTAATATTCTCTCTATAATTTTCTCTTTCTAAAATTTTTTCACTCTCCAAAATTAATCTAACTTCTCTCTTTAAACAATTTATCCATCTCTCTGTCATGTCACGTCTCCACCTCCACGTCTATTTTGTTTTCTCTAACATTCCCCTTTAATCTCTAAACTTTTTTTTTTTTTTTAAAAAAAAGAAGAAAATCTCTAACTTATCAAATTTATAGGATCCGTTTAGATTGACTTTCTAACTATTTATAAACGCTTTTTTTTGCATTTATAAACACTTAGTTAAATACTTAAAAAATCAATCCAAACACACCTTCTATTGTCCATCTCATCTCTGCATTTTTTGTCCAGTGTTATATATGGAGTCAAATGCTGTTTTTCTTAATAAAATCTCAGATTGGATGGGTTAGCTTGATTTGGAATTGAACATCAACATACTTGTAAATCAGTAACAAAATAGATAATGAATATACGGGTCAATTAGTGATTTAAATATAATCTAAAGTCGATCATAACTTCATTACATATTTTGAAATAAAGAAAATAAACAAATATAGCTACCATTACAAAATTTTCAAACTTAAAAAGACATTTTATTTCACCAGAAATTATACATAGCTATATTATTATTCAAAATAGTTATGTAAAAAGAAACATCACCAAATATTTCTATGAAGAGTAGGAAGAAGAAACCAGAGGGACTTTGAGGCTTTAAGGACCAGTAAGTATAAACTCCAATTTCCCTCCCATCTCATGAGGCTGACATGTAAGTATATCTTGTCTGAGCTCCAACAATAAGCTCCACAATTTTTGCTGCACATCAACACAGTAAAAATCAGCCATTATTGATTGTAACAAATTAAAAAAAAAAAAAATTAAAAAATGCATAATCTTAATATTAAAACAGTAAAACTATCTCAATGCATTTAGAACCTGTGAGGAATCCAACAAAAGGTACAGGTTCCAAAACTTTTTCAGCCCCTTCGAGTTTCCCCCTGAAGAAATTCAACAGAAACGATATCAATTCAAAATTATAAGTTTGGAGTCGGAGATTCTAAAAGTTTAAATCTTGAAGCATGCATATGCACCTTGTATATCTCTCAAAGAATGGGTCTCTCATGAGGTAAAATGCCCAAAGCATCTTCCGTCTTCTCAGCTGAACCAAATCAAACATGCTGAAGTTAATATGAGGGTTACTACGTATGACAGTCAAATTTTGATGATGAATGGGAGAGCCCAACCTCATCCTTCTCAGAGTCAGAAAGGCGTGATTTTCGGTCTTTTCTACTTGCTGATGCTGAGGTAGCATATGATAGAAAGCTTGTCCCGAGGAGGTCCACAGCCAGAGAAAGAAACCAAGGAGTCCACGACCGACTTCCATATTTGCGGATTAGAAGAACGTAAATAAGCGGTCTTGTTATAAAAAGTACTTCTCCAGTCACGAAAAGAGCCCCACGATGACCCTGTTCAGACAAAATTGTGGAAAGTGTGGGCCTCTCAGGTATTGTAGCTGTAGAGGCACATTTAATTGTCAGTGGACATTCCCAACAAAACTCTAGCAAGTTGGGATCATAATCAAACAAACTGATAGTATCCATAGGGACCTGGAGGATTCAATATTGCATGTTGGTGTTGAACCCGGTATGACCATGCTGGTGGTGAAATCATCCGAGCATTTTCCCCAAACCTGCTTAATGCAGATAATGCCCTCCCTTCGAGATTCCATTGATTATGTCCATTAAGATATCCTGAAAAACCAGATGCATGATGCCCACCATGCTTTGTAAAAGCATTAGCTCTGTGCTGGGAAGTTGAAGTTTCCAGATGCCTTTCATTATTTGTTGTTTCGCCTCCTTCGAGAAGTAACTTGTACCCACTATTCTTGAACAGAGCTAATCTAAATAGTACCCTGAAATCCAACAGCTACGAATGAGAAGGCAAAGAATGCACAATAAAAATGTATCTGAAGATACAAAGATGGCACTCCTACACTCAAATGTGTCTTACTTCATAGCCTCTGTAACAGCAATGAAGTTCCATCGTTTATCATCACCATAATATTGTTGTGCAGCAACTTCAATCAATGTTTCCAAGTTTTTCAGGGCAGATATGCACAATGAATAAGGAAATGAAGATGGCACAGTTGCGTTTACATGCATCTGGGTTGGAGATGTTTCGATTATGTGTTCATTGACTGCAGTGATAATGCCGACAGTGGCAGAAACTGCAGAAATCCCTTAACTAGTTAATAATAGCTTGAAAGTTGCAAATGATCCACTTAGAGCAAGGCAAAAACTTAAGAACGAAGAAGCCAGTAACCAGTGTTCATTCACAAGAAAATGGCAGAAAACAACAAATATAGTAGTTAAGTTTAAACATTTGTTGGTACCAACTTGGAAAGTAGGGAGAATGGAAGATACCTTTCAAAGTTCCTAAGTTCAAACCCCTAGGAGGCTAGGATGAAAACAGAATAACTTTAAAAAAAGCCTTGCTGGTTATCAGAATTGGAGGTGAAACCTCCATAAACATTAGTTGAGGAAGGCTATGAGCATAATACAAGAAGTAGGCCAGCACCCCAGTTATCAAAATATATAGATAGTTAAATAATGTTAAAGTAAAAAAGAATTGAAAGTCGGTTCTATTTTCCATTTCTAGGGAATAAAATGGATTTTTTTTTAATCAAAGTAATAAAATGGGTTTTGATATAGGCTACTGTAAATTTATAGATTTTGAAAGTGAGAAAAAAATAAAGACATGCATTTTCATCAACGGGGACCCGAGGACACCACAAATTCCAAGCTAAGAAGAAGCAGTCAAGTGTTACCAAAGTTTCACAAAACCTGCTTCTGGTCCAATTTCTGAATCAGAAAACCGTTCAGGAAGAAGCCATGTCAAGCCCTGCACAGTATTAAGAACCATATAAGGGGTAGAAGTCCACAAACTTATACCAGTTATTATTACTCTCCGATCTACAAACAGTTGGCTTTAATCATGGCAATATAACAGTTTTTGAAAACTAGGGAGAAATTAAGCTGCTTAATGTCAAACAAACATGAAATGACAAAATACATCATGCACCATTGTATAATGGCACTGTTTCTTTTCTAAGAAAACAGCTTTCATTCAAAGAAATGAAAGGGAAAACGGGCCTGAAATCACTAATCGGGCAGCATAAGAAAAAATGCTCTTATCCATTCATATCTCACAAAAATAGCGCGTGTGCACACACGCATAAATATACAAGAAAAAGGAGTCCCTTCAAGAAAGGAAATCTATACACCATAAAGAATAATTAATTACTCTTAACAAACTCAAAGAATCAGTTAGACTTTCTTCCTAAAGTAATCAGTCAAACTTTTCCCCTCAAGTTACGAAAATAGTTCATTTGAGTTGCATTTGGAGCTTTCATGAAAATACCTTCTAGTTATTCACCAATCTTCACAAATAGAAACCAAGACTCGTATTTTCTCATAAACAAATGGTAATCAACTTTTATATGTTTGGTTTCATTTATATAATAATAGATGCTCCAGTCGAGTTGGACCTTTTATATGGTTTCGGTTTTACGGATTGCTGGTTTTCTCATCCGTTTGTCGAAGTAGGAATTGGTTCTCCCTCCCTTGGCTTGTCTCCCATTATTTGTCCTTATCACATGGACGTTTGTTCTCATAGTTTCAGACCCAGTGGGTGTTTGGGGTTTCATTCAAAGCCAATTTGTTCTATTATGAGTTGTATTTGGTTGTATTTGCTTTACTTTTCTTGATTAGTTCTGTTATGTGTTACATTTGAGCCTCATTTCCAAACCTAATTGCTTAGCACAATTTGCCTAGAATGAATATCTAGTAGAACCCTAATTTAATCATAGGATTATGTACCCATACAAGAGAGTTAAATGCCTCCAACAAGTTGAATGATCTTCCTTTAATCCTGCCCAATTAGCAAATGAAAATTCATCCAACCTTGATATTTCCATAATCTTTAAACAAGATTCCACCATCCCAGTTCTATTTTCAAATGGCAAGAAAATTGTTCTACAATTTCCATATGATTAACCTCTAGAGAAGATCATGCACTAACAATACAATATAGATTGAATACGTCATGTCTGACAAAGTAAGGTGATTCATCTTTTCAGCCATTCTATTCTATTTCTCTCATTGAAAGGTAATTTCAATAGGTTGTTTTGAATTATAATTGGCCAGAACCAAGCAATAAATGATCAATTACAGGGCATCCAAAATATAACTAAGATTCATATAAACTCAATGACGATTAGGTTCGTTTTTTAACAAGAAAGTTCGTGGGTTCGTACAGGAACATAATTATAGAGAATGAAGAAATGTTAGTAACAATAAACTGTTTTCAATGCAAAAATGAAATAATATCCACGATCGACTAGTGGTAAACATCCAAAACTCATAAAATTGACCATAGTTTAACCATCTTCATTTTCAAGGAATTAACAATTGAAGAAGGCTGAAGTAACTTAATGGTATATATGCTCATTGCTATCAGATATATGGATAGGATGCCATCTGTTGGTAATAACTCTTATTTGTCAAAAAAGAATAAATCAAATCCACATCATGACATAAATGCCAACATGCCATCTTGAATTTCCAGAAAATGAAGTAGTCAATGATGATTGAAGTAAACTACTTGCAAAGTTACAATACCCTAAAAAGATGGTAATAATACTTAATAGAGAATGTCATAAAAGGTTTAAGAAGAAATTAAAGAAGAAAGAAGTGGAGCAAATCAAAACCCAAATGAAATAAAATAGAGCAAACAGCGAGTTCTCACATTTGCAAGAGACTCAAAAGAGTGAAGATAGTCTCTGTTATCCCTAACCCACTTCTTGTAAGCTTCCATGAGTTGAAAAAATCAGAACGCAGCGGCAAGAAAAGAAAGAAACACTTGAATCGTCCAAGTACCTGATACAAAGTAAAACCCTAGGATTGAAGGAGGAAAAACTCCCTCATAGGCAGCCGAAAGAAAATTTGGGTCTTAGTTGGGAAGCTATTAAGGAGGAGATCGGAAGGAAGTTAAAAAAACAACTCAATTTCTTCCATCTGTGGAGGTCTGATCGAGGTCGAAATGGAGAAACCAAACTGGAATATGTAACCCCAATTACCGCTGCCAATCTGAAAAAACCTCCATAATCAATCTACAAATTTGGTTTCACTTCCTCATAGAGAGAGAGAGAGAGAGAGAGAGAGAGAGAGAGAGAGACTAAAACTAAACGTCAATATCCTTACGAACAAACAAAAAAATTATATCTTTTATCTATTGCTACAAATATCTATAATTCTATACCTTGGGACTGCAAAATGGAAATTTCTTTTTATTTTTCTCCTTTTTCTTTTACTAATAAAGGAACCCGCGCAAATGCATAAAATCTCATAGTTTTAGTTAAAATAATTTTAAAATATACGAAATTAGCATCTAATAAATATTAATATAGTTTTACTTCAATCACTACAAGTTTTTAAAACTTGAATAATGTAATTTTTATTTTACTGTTTCATGCTATCCTCTTTTCATTAAAAAAAATTATATATAATATAAAATAAAAAATTGTTCAAGTAATTAAATTATCAAATAAATATATATTTATATTTTGGTTTTGTAAGATAGATCATGCATCAATTTTTATTTTAATTACTACCATTAAAATTACTCTTGCAAGAGATGAATTTTATTTTAAATTCTTCCGTGACACTCAAACCATTGCAATGATTCTAAGAGAAGAATTTTTTTTATAAAATAATAATAATTAACTAATAAGTATAAATAAATAAATAAGGGGACAAATTTTCCTCCCTTTGAGTGTTTGGAAGTTATGTTAAGAAAAACATATTATGAAATCTTTTAATTTTAATTCTAAATTACTAAAAGCTGTTTAGGTAAATTAGTTGCTAATAGAACTTGCTTCCAAAGAGATGCTAATAGAACTTTCTTCCGAGAAAACTTGATAGACAATGCCACACAAGCTAGGAGTAACACCGTATAAGAAGAGATTAAAGAAGAAAGAAGTCTAACTAAATAAAATTCGAGATGAAATCAAATAGAGAAAACAACGGCTAGTGATCAGAAATCTAGAGTGCTCACATTTGGAAGAGACTCAAAAGGGTGAAGATAGTTTGTAGAGTCATTCAAAAAGGTGAATCCTCATCGTGAACTTTTCAGGCAACTTGGAACGAAAAGCTTGTTGACAAAAGGGAGATATTGTAGGAGAAGAACAGAGCGGAGCAGAGAAGGAGGAACCCCAATTCGGATTTTATGAAAAGGGAAGTTGTAATTTCATCGGACCTACAACCCCAATTGCTGCTAAATTTAATTTAAGGGGGCATGTGGCTCACCAACTTAGGTTGATAAAAAGTAACAACTTAAGGTTTGACCTACCAACTTTAGATATTTGTGAAGTTGAGTTGATTATTTTTACCAACTTTTACTTAACTCAACTCTCCCTCTTTCCAATATTTTTCAATGGCTTCACCCGTCAGTCACTGTCGACAACTTCCACTACCACACTTCGCCACTAACTTTGACGATCACCTTCGTGCGACCAACTCTCGCAACCAACTTAGGGCTTCAACAACTACCTTTGACGACAACTCCGACGAAGACCAACTCTGATGACAACCACCTATGGGCTATGACGACCAACACCCACATTCACCTCAATAAACCAACTCTAGCAAAGACCACCTCTAATGATCAACTTTGGTGGCGATCACCACTGGCGCCCAATTCCAGTGACCACCTATGACTATCACTTTTGGGTGGCCAACTCCAAAACTACCAACTTTGTCATTCATCTCCAACGACTAACTCTAACAACCAACTTGACTGATAATATACTAAAAGAAAAAACAAAAAAATTCAGTTGACAAAAGTGTTTTTAAATATAAAATTGAAATTGTTAGTTTGTAGTGTCTAATAGTCATGTTTTATAGTAATTTGATATTGAGAGATTGTCAGATGATGATCGAGTCATCCTTATAGACCCTACTTGTCACAAACATCCAGGAGACCGACTATTTATTAATAGTCCCACCACAGTCTGGGAAGAGATATTTGTTTTTGTAATGTAAATAGACATCTAATCACAACCCTATCTTTTGTGATATTATGATTGTTGAAGTATGTTGTAAGATTGTTGATTATATAAATACTAATATTTTGTACAATAGTTACATGTAAAGAATTGTAAAATACATTTTTATTTATTGAGTTCACATTTCAAATGAGTGTTAAGACTTTGGGAAAGTATGTGTTAGTTGAATGATGAAACAAAAAGTTAAGCAAAAGAACAATAACAAAGAAAAAAAAAAGTATAAAAATGCATGTTTTAGGTTACCAAAAAACTGTACCAAATATTCATAACTCAATCAAACTTAATTATGCACCCGAAACAAACTTTTTAAACCAATTCAACTTTACACTTCAAATACAGATAATTAATTTTGCACCACAAACACATACCAATAAAAATATTGAAGATTAGTAGAAGAAACTATTTTTTCTTAATAAAATAGTTTTTATACTGATCTATTTTATTATATGCTTAAAAAAAGAAATTATTTATTAATGAAGTTACTTTTAAAATTCCCATAAAAAAAAATAACTTTTACAAAGAGTATAATTTTTGTACTCTAAATAGGGCATGAAACCCAAAGATCTGATCTTTGTCTTCTCTCTAGGGTTTTAGGGTTCCGCGGAAGGAAATTCAAAATGCAACTGACACTTGAATTTGGGTAATTCTCTCTCTCCTTGAATTTAATACTCACGTTCCCTGATGAATTTTACTTGTAAGGAAGATTTCCCAGTTGTTTGTTAGTGAGATCCAGGGCAACAAATTGTGATCCTGGAACACAGAATTTCAATGGCTTTTGTTTCCGGGGAGGTTGGAAATCAGAATAAATATCGCATTCAATCGTGTTCTTATCTATTTTCGCAGCTTACAAAGTTGAATTGCTCTATTGGTGTTTATCCATAAAAGATTGATTGTTTTCTGAATTTGAGCAAACTCTTACGTTCATGAACTTTGTGCACTAATGAGGTATCGTGATATTGATGTTTGGGAATATTTGTCTAGGCTGGTTCAAGGGCAAAAAAATAGACTATTGGATCTAATTGTTTGTGTTTAGTTCTCAATAGTTCAAAATTTGTACGCATTCTAGAGAATATTGGAATCAAAAGATAATCTTGTTTGAATATCCAGTTGCTTCATTGCCTCCATATCGTAGTCATTCCCGTTCTGTTCGTTCGATTATCATTTTTTTAAGCATGCTCCAGTTTGTAAACTACGCTTAGTTGTTATTTCTTTGGATTATATATAAATTGGAAAGCTATAATCAGTTCTTCATCATGTTCAACTTCTATTTGTGTTCGGTGGAACTTGTTGGCTGGATTGTATTGTTTGCTATAACTATAACCATTATGTATATCAGACACAATTGCATATGTTGTTTCAACAATTCAGCAGTGTCTGGTGGCAACTTTTGATCTCATTGCTTGCATTTTTTGACTCCATTAGTATCCTCTATTCCTCTATTTCCTCCTCCCCACCAAAACTAAAAAGAAGGAAAATAAATAACGTGGCAGTGTCTTGAGTAGCCTCTTCTGCAATATTAGAAATGATACTTCCATATGCTTTTAGGTTGCATTTTGATTTGAATCTTTTATGAATGTAAAGGGTGTAACAGCAAATATATTAATGAGGGTACATTTTACAAAGAATGTCATTTATCAGGTTTTATTTTTCTAGCTAGTATTTATACGATGGACATGACAGTAATATTAGACTTTAAATGCAGTGGGGGATTGGAGTTACTATGTGACTCTGTGAAGATCCATAATGTCAGCATTGATCCTGAAAATGGAGTGGGAAAGGTAAATGATAATTTTCAACTAGTTAATGAAAGATCCGGGTCAATATCAGATCATATTTTCGTGCTTTATCCCTCTGTTTATTAAGCAAGTTTAATGTTTTCTTTTAAAATTGTTCTCAGTTAATTATGAAAGATTTGCTGTCTTGGGTCCGTACTAACCTGATCAAGGAGCGGCCAGAAATGTTTATGAAAGGCGACACTGTGTAAGTTGTAAACGAAACATTTTGTTAATTTATCAATTTCATTTTATATTGTTAGACAAGTTTAAAGATATGTGAATATCAATGAATGAGAGGAGAACGTGAAAGTGTGAAGCAGAAAATTTGTGAAGAATTGTGAGTACTAACAAATATGTAGCCTGATCGTGTGATGGTTTCGAATGTCCTGCAGAAGACCTGGTGTTCTGGTGCTTGTAAATGATTGTGATTGGGAGCTTAGTGGGCAGCTTGACACAACATTGGAAGAGAAAGACGTGGTAGTGTTCATATCCACCTTGCATGGAGGCTAGTTTGATCAGGAATATGTCTCTTTCAGCTTGTATCTACTAAATGGTTGTCTGAGATAATATGGTACTTGGGCATTTTAACCTTTAAAATCTGTATTTTTCCTGACATTCGTCCCACCATATGATATGAACATTGTTACCTTAAAATATATGCATTATAATCTTGATCAGATTTTGCTCTGAGCCTTGTGAAATCATCTCATGTTGAATAACCGAATAAATTAGAAGGAAGGCTATATTATAGGAAAGTCTATTAAATCTTGGGTTGGTTTTATTCTAAGTATCTAATGTTTCAAAAGTAATATTTTATTTTAATCCTTAAAAGTGGTCTTTAAACTCTATCCTGTTGTAGTTCTTGAGGCTACACATGCCTGCATTCTCTACAGTAACACAATTTTCATTCTTGATAGATATCTTAAGGTGGGTTGTTGCTGATCTTTAAGATCTTTTAGCCAAGTCTTAATTTTTACCCCCCTCAAACCTACGTCTTAGTATTTTTATTTCAACGAAAAAGTTAATGACATGGGTGTTTAAGAACGGTTAAAATGAAAGCTTTTAATTTTGAGTTTAATAAGTTCTTAAATATTTAATCTTACGTCTAATAAGTAATTGATCAATTTCAAATTTTTTAAAATTTATATATCTACCAGACATAAAATTTAGAGTTTAAAATTCTGTTTGACATAAAATTTAAATTTATATTTCATTCATCTTGATCTAACTAAATATTTAATATTTTTGAATATTTTAAGAAACTATCAGACTTACAAAATTAAAAGTTTATGAACCAATTAAATATTTTAAATATTTTTAGACATGCTTAAAAGTTTTAAGGACCTATTAAACAGCACATACTTACTAAAAGCTAAAAAATTAAATTTATAATTGAACATAGATTCGCTCATTTCATCCTATTGAAACACTATCTAAGGTGAGGGAAAAGAGAGTGAACAAAAAGCTCCAAAAAAAACTAAATGTTATCATTTTTAAGGTGCAAGAACAGAACAGATGTTAATTTTGAAAGTTTAGAACCAAATTATTACTCTAGTGATTTTTAACCATAGGTGTTCATATATTGTTGTATAGAAGTCGTAAAAAACATACAGATTTATTTTTAAAACCAAAATTGAGAATAAAACCAGAGTTTGATTCAGAAACAATTTATCAAACAAGCATTTAATTTTTGCTAGCATTTGGATCTCACAATTTTGGAATAATTTTAACGAATGGTCTTTGGTAATGTCAGCTATCATTATTCATTAGGAAATAAAACTTGAAAATAAACGATCAAGAAAATGAAATAATGAATAAACAACTATATTGACCAGAAAATGGATACAGCAAAAACACTCCAAAAGTAAATTAAAGCTAATTAAAAAGCTTACGCAGCAGCATTTGAACTTATAAACCAACATGGGATGCCACTTTCGCGATTATAATTCTCGAAAAAGAAATTAAAAAAAAAATGAAAATAAATAAAAACAAAAGCAAATAAAATAGGGAGTTGGGTGTTGGGAAAAAGAAAGGCTGTGGGGGTTGGCTTAGGCCTTTTGCTTCCCTTTTCTAATTCTATCAAGATCAGTTTCAGCATCGATCAACTGCTGCTTCAACGTTGATATTTTCCTCTCCAATTCTTCTACTGAGTCTCTGCAGGTCGTTGGTTCATATGGGCTCAAAAAATTACCAGAAAAATCCTTCAGAGCTTCAACCCCAGTCACCTACAATACAATCCACAAGTTTAGAAATGAAGAACTCTTCACAATCTTTTTTTCCTTTCCAGTTTCGGGTTTTAATACCACTATTCAGGAGTGAGATTGATACAACAGAAATCTCAGGTAAAATGGCAACTTTTAGGTATAGCCCAGAGTAGACAATAGATATAGTACATTACATGGTATGTTTAAACGATTAGCAACTTGTCCATCAGCAAAACGGCTTATTTTCTAAATCCATAAAATTATCTTTTAAGTGGAAAAAAAAATTATTTTTAAGTGCTTAGAAAGTTATCCTAAACAGGCCAGACCTGTTAAAAAAAGTCGGTGCTTACTACTATATAACCAATGGCATTTCTGCCTTCCTTCTCCTTTCAAGGTCTACCATACTTCAATCATTCTAAATGAGAGAATGACAGGCTTAGAAGACAAAATATAACGTTACTATTTTATTTTATTTTATTTTATTTTTTTGTTCTATAAGAGCATCAAGCAATTTTTCAAGACTATTCTTGAACAGCCCCCAACTGCCTCTTACACTCAAAACTTGGAACTAAACACAATACTACATGAAAGAATAAAGCCCTTTAATTTCATTTGAGAACCATCAATCAAATATTACCAGAGACTTTTATGGACTACTTGCTTAAAGAAAACAGACTGAATCTCAATATATAGAGACAAATATCTCCAAAGAAAGCACATTTTAATTGTACCTCTTGAGGCAGCAATGGCAACTTGGTGATGTGGAAGTCATCGTACAACATGTAAAATTGGTCGAGATACTTCTGTTGCATCCGCATTCTTGCTTTCAATAACTTGGATTCAATATCTAAAACGGCAGGCACATTATAGTTAAGAAACAGGGAAGATCCAAATCAGTTTAGAAAATATATGTATGGATCCAATTAACTGTCGAACCTTCGTCGTCATAAAGTACTTGGTTAATGATAATATTGTGTGTATCGATCTCAAACTTGGTGAGTTCTTGAACTAGTCTCTCTGTTTCGTAAAGAGAGAGAAACTCGGGAATGCAGACACAGACAAATGTAGTCAACTCCTGCAAATAGAGAATTCTTAGGGTAAAACACGAAACTTTCATTGAGAAAAGGTAAAGAATGTATAAGGGCAAAAACAGGCCACAAATGGAGTCTCAACATTAACCAGACAAATAAACAAGTACACCTAACATATGTGGGGAAATGGGGATTTGAACCTCCGACCTCAAGAGAAGGAGTACGTGCCAATTACCATTGACTATTAGCTATGTTCATGGTCGCTATAAAACCTTACACTTTAATCCTCACTCTCATTAAATTCCACATGTGTTTTCTGTCATTACATGTCAGAGTTTATGTCCAAATTTGGCTTGAGAGGAACATAGAACTTTAAATGGGACCAAATCAACCCATGGGTCTTTCTTAAGCAACATTCTTTTAATGGCTGTGTTTTGGTGTAAATCTATATCACCCCTCCTGATTGTAGTCTCACCATACTTTTGGCCAGATGGATGTCCTTTCTGTAACTTCATTTCTGGGCTCTTGGGTTTATACCCTTTCTCTTTAAAGAACTAAACTTCATGGATGGTATGAAATATTACAAAAGGGGAATCCCTATACAAGATAACCTGTCAAAGATATGGAAAAAAGCCCACCAAATGATCTTTAATCATTGAGGTTATAGTTTGTGAGAGGGGATAGTATTTACACGAAAAAAGAGCCAATTTTCAAATAGAATATAAGTCTATATTTTATTTTATTTTTGATAAAATCACCACTTTTATTGAAAAAAAATGAAAGAATACAAGGGCATAAACCAAGCCCACAAAAAATCAAAGGGACCCCACTAAAGAAAAGGGGACCAACCAAGCAAGATAGTCCCTATACAACATTTACAGGAAAAGAAAAAGGAACTTCGAAATCGAAGCCCACAAAGAAACATGAAACCTAAAACCGCTCCTTGTCCATCCCTTTAAACGTTCTATTGTTCCTTTCACCCCAACGATTCTACGAGTTCCTTTCACCCCAACGATTCTACGTGATAATACACACCCCCGCTACCCAAAAGAAACGACCTTTCTCGTGAAAAATATAGAATATAAGTCTATGGTTCCTCTCATTTAATAGGAATTAATAGGAGTGGTTGTTTCACTCTTTCACTTTGCCATTCTTAGGAATGACTTGACTTCATCCGGGATTTTCTTTGTACTACTTGAAATGAGAGGAACCATAGATTTTTCTGTGAAAAGCAGAAACCTTACATTAGGTAGTTTTTCTGGTGGTCACTTGATGTAAACTATCTCCCATTTTTAAGCACTGTAATATTTCTACACTTTTGTCCAATTGAGAAATTTTATGCATCTAGAAAGTAGCAACTACATGCATATTGATTTTTTACTTTCATAAACTATGCATGGCAAAAAGAATTGCAGGTATCTATTAACTATGCCCAACATAATTTCTGTCCGCTCAAACCTGCTCTACACTAGTTTCTATTCTATAATAATTTTGAGAACATTGTCGGAAATTTAAGAGAAGTTACAAAGTGTGCTTGCATGTTTCTATTTGAACTTCTAATACATAAGAGTTCTTTCAGTTTCTTCTAATATTTGTTCTAGGGTTAGACAAATGCTACTAGGCAATAAAACAGAAAAAGGGTGCAAATAATTAAGAGAGAAATAATAATAATAATAAACTAGTATGAGACAGATACTCTTACAGGATCTTTGAATTGTCTATTAACTTGTTCAATCACATCTTTCATGCCTTCCAGTCTTCCCAGAATTGCATCCTCACCAAACTCATCATCAACTCCAAACATCCGGGTCATCTGTTGTAGAAAGTTTGAAATTAGCTAATTATCTTTATATTGTAACACAACTTCTGTAGTTCTGGAAACCTAAAGATGCCAAGAAAAACAATTTCTAGGTATTTTTAAGGAAGCCACTTGTCTAAATTTAAACCCCCCCACAAAAAAAAAAAAAAAAAAAGGTGTTAATAAGAATACTGAAATTGCACATAGTCGAACAAGTTGAAGAACAAAAGTTACTTGAGATTATCCAAATGAAACTAATATAGCAAAATCCTTAACTTCTTGAGAAAAAGTTATGAAGAATCAAACGCTTGTGTCTAAAATGCATAATAATAGCATCATTGTTATCAAAATAGAACCGATACCTGACCCAATAAGCCTCCAAATTTACTTTTCAGAGACATTATCTTTGAAAGCCCTTTCTCTAAGGTTGATGGAAATTGCAACAGCCGAAGAGTGTGGCCAGTTGGAGCCGTGTCAAATACAATTACAGAATAATCCATTGTTTGTACTAATCTGGAGACAAACAGTTCGTTAAACATAACCATGTTAATAAACATAAACCTGATATTATTTTATTTTTTCTTCTGACGGAGTGGATATTGATTTGATGGCACAAAATTAACATAAACATAATTATAAAGAGCTTCCAGCCCCAACCCAGCCCTCCAAAAAGGTTATCTTGCAATGGAAGTTTAGTCAAGACAAGTGATCACTCATGACTAATTTTGCCAGTTTCCAAGTCCTATGCCTAACAGATGGTAGATGATCAACTGAGAACATAGACATTTCAGATGAAACCATAACCAGTACTCAAATTATAGTCCTAGAACTGTCATTTAAACTCCATTTGAAAACCGTACATTATATCTCAAGATTGTACGGATCAGAGATCAAGAAAATGTTCCTTACTTGAGCATCTCTGCAAAGCTCATTGCCTCATCAATTCCAGGAATAGCATTAGCTAGCTCGGAAAATAAGCCATCCATCCCCTCGCCGACTTCTTCATTTTCCACAGTAGGATCCACCTCCTGCATGCCAATGTTGCCCAGAGTCATCAATAACAATCCACAGCAGGAAATCAGCGAGCAAAATCGTCGAATTGGAATAATAACAAAAAGATATATAATTTAAGGCATTTCTTCCCAACAAATTCTCCAGAAATACTTCCAAAACCCTCATGTTATAAAGAAAAGAAAAAAAATCGATATCCAATCAAGATTCAAATCAAATAAACATGAAATTGAAAATCCATATATGTATCGCCTCGACAACCACGTGCGTGGGGAACCGTATTCCATGAGGCAACAGGCTCCAGAAATGAAAATGAAAAGAAGGGGAAACAAAAGCAAAAAGACACACCATTGCATAGAGATTGGAGAAGCCATTAACCAAGGTGGGTGCCTTGGTGAATCTCTGCTGAAAGGCATCGCTGAGATTGTGAGCCGGGTCGGTGGAGATAATCAAAACAGAGGATCTGACACGGGAGAGAAGAATGGAGAGGATGGAGCTGCAGGTGGTTTTTCCGACACCGCCTTTGCCACCAACAAAAACCCATTTAAGAGTCTCTTGATCCAGTAGATTCTGAACCGTACCTTCAGGTAATTCTTCAGCCATTTTTGGGGCTTCCAAGATAATCTCTCTTCTCTCTCTCTCTAGAAGAGAGACTGGAGTGGGCTTTGAATGTGATCACGGATTTGGGAATTGGAAGCGAAGGAATGTAGTGGGCGATCTTCTTCTAAGGGAAACGAATTTACACGACGAGTTTGGAGTCGGATTCGAGAAGAAACAAGGCCATTACCGATTATCTCCACTTCCCTTTATTTTATTTTATTTTATTTATTTCTTTTTAGCACAACTTCTCTTTTTGTTAATAGACTTCAAATCCTATATAAAAGCCGAAAATATACTTTTAAAAAAATTATTGAGAAGAAAATGAGAATTAGATTTTGTCTCGCGATATATAGTAAATTTTAGTATTGGCTAAATTATTGATTTATATCTATGTCGTAATTCGTATCGTATGTAGAGAATGTAGGTCATACATTTTATAAGCTTCTAGTTATATCATAGTTACTAAAAAAATTATATTATTAGTTGCACTTAAAAAATAATTTTTTAATAACAAAATACATTGTTGGACATCAAAGTAAGCGAAAATTGGCATAACCTCAAGTCGAATGTTTTGATCTCTCGTACTCGTACTCCTACTTATTGTACTAAAAATTACGTTATTAAATCTTAAATTGAGCTTGGTGGTAATTGACATGTAGGCTAGAGATTCATTCTCATAGCCTATTTGTTGTACTTAAAAAAGATTACTTCATTGAATTTTACCATGCAATTTGATATATCATCGACCCTCCACTATTAAAAAAAAATGAAATGTTACCAATTAGATTTCGTAATGTCAGATTTGTTAACGTTTTGTTTAAATTTATGTCAATAGGAAATAAATAAAGATGATTGTGGAGACACTAGTGTGGTGTTGCGTTTAACTAAACTACTTTCACAATTAAGGCCCCGATTAATAATCATTTAATTTTTTAAAATTTGTTCTTGTTTTCACACAAAATATTTAAAATGGTTTTCATCCAACTTAACACAAACATGTGAATTCTTAGTCAAAATCAAAAAATAAAAATAAGTTTTGAAAACTTTTTTTTTTTAGTTTTAAAAACTTGGTTTGGTTTTTAAAAACACCTACAAAAAATAAATTACATAATAAAGAAACTTTAAGATACAAGTAGTAGCCAAAGCGAGATAGCTCGTTCGGCATATAAATATGTTAACGACCAAGTTTGGAGTTAGAATCTCCCTACTCCTATTATACTATTATATATATATATATATATATACTAGTTAGTGTTTATAGTAAACATATCTATAGTATGTATATATAGACTATAGAGAAGAATCTTTTCTTTCTTAATTCGTCTTTACATAAATTTAATTTTTATTTTGCCATTCATTAATGAGGCACAACTATTTGAAGTATTTTTTTAGTCTAATAGATACAATTGATACCAATAGAAACAGTAGTTAGTTACACATAAAATTGGTTTTTTTTTAATTTTTGTGTGAGTACAATCTATGTATAAAAGGATTGGAAAAAAACTACTCTCAAACGTTCTCAATTTGTTGAAAAAACAATGAACTGTGTCATTGTGAAACTTCGAAAATTAATAAGCTTATTGTGTTACAAATTATGCCCTAAATGCATGTAATGTACTATTGTATAACAAATGGTTTCATACTTGAAAAGTTTTATTTCACATTTTTTTTTTTTAATTTTGTAGACCGTGTTCAAAAGAAAGAAAATTATTAGTATTTCTATAGTAACTACTCCATGTGTATTTTTTTTAAAAAAAATAATTACTCAATTCTACTGCTAAACTTCACATAAATATAGAAAATTTTCTCGAGTCACGTTAGTACATGCATATTGATGCAGGCAAGCAAACGTTGATATGCACCCTTGAAGGGCCAAACTTTGTGGCATTACTCATGAGCGTGCCTAAATTGGGCTGTTAGACTTGGCCCAAATTTTATGCCAAGAATAGATTCATACATGGTCATTAATATTCAAATTTTAGAAATACAAATGAATCTTTCGCTAAATTATTCAAAATATTCAAACTTTAGGCTATTTATCACCTATATCTATAAAAAGTTTCACTACCATTGACCTTCAAACATAAGGATTAGTTAAAAAAATGAATAGCATAGTTGATTTGTGCAATTTTTCTTAAATAATAATCATACACAATATCTTGTCTCGAAAAAACTTGTAGAGGATCTAAAATTTATAACGAGAGAGAAAAAAAAATCGATTAAAATTTAGAGGGTTCAAAATGCATAAAAAACATGGTTAGAAAATCCAACAAGATACACTATATAAACCCATATAAATGTTTGGAAAATAGTTTCATCCTTACCAAGAGACTTGGTAGCTTTCTTCCCAATCCAAGCTAACCCATAACCCATATGACATGTACATCATTTACACATTTATATATCATAACAGGTGGAAGAGAAATAAAAAGAAAAGAAGATTAGTAAAGAGAGTTGTAGGTAAAACATGTTGCTATAATGGCATATACACAAATAAAAAGTGAAGGAAGTAAGGTAACATTCAAGAGCTTACTTTCACCCAAGTACCCTGACAATGTTATTGTGCCATCGGCAATCACTCGAGCTATAGTTCCAGCTTCGGTGGAAAGTAAGCCACCATTAAAAGTCCCACGTGAAAGTCTCGACGACATGACTCGAGAGAGAAGTGACAAATTTACACCTGCATCAGTTTAACACTTAGAACCATTGTTCTGGTAATCTGGTTGATGATGTAAGAGACTACATTATTACCTTCTAGAATTTCAGCAGAGACAAATGTGATTAGAGCTGAGCACACATATTGAGGTACTGAGTAAGGAATCAAAGTATGGAAGCTCAAAATTATGCCTATGCAAACCATAATTTCAGATGCAAGAAGAAGTTGCCTACAAGAAAATCAACGTCATACATAAGCGACAAAGTGAAAAGAAATAATGCAGATCACACAAATTTGTGAGAACATGAGAAAACTGCAGCAGCATAAGTAGCAAATAAATGGTTTTTTACATGATAAAACAATGAAAACAGTTTTTTATAACATGGCCATATATGCTACCATAACTGGAACTTTTTATTCTTCTTGTGAGATTTGACAAGTCGACAATATACAACCACCACTGACAATTATTGGTGCTGCCACAATAATGTTTTTATTCGTATTAATGTCGTGAGATGTAAGTTCATTACCATGTTTGTTCATTAGAGCTTACATATTCCGAGCTACAATGATTGTGTAAGGTTCATAAAATACTAACGTGATATGCCTATTTGATAAATATTGGAATATTTGACACAATGTGACAACTGACATACAAGTGGTAGAACCAAGTAGGCAACTGAATAGACTAAAGTGGTTGGTATATAAGTCTGGGTCAATGAGCCACTTTAATCTGTTAAGCTATCCTCTTATTTCTGTCATGTCTATCACGTCATACCAAATCGATCAATATTTATTTCATAAGCATATCACACTAGCATTTCATTCATAGTGTTAAAGGCAATCTAAAGAAAATCGTGATTCAATGTTTTAGGATGTCATCAAAACTTTTTTGAAATTTAGGTATTAAATAGACACACACCCAGTATAATAACATTTTCCTATTTAACAAAAATATTTGTTAACAAATAACAAATCTTTTAGTCAAAGCAAATAACAACAATTAAAAAAAGGTAATGTAAAGTAAATTCAAGGAATAAGTTACGTCGTTTTGGGCTACCTTTCTTCAAATAAGTTACTAAGGTAGTTGCCAACAATGATGTTTACAGGGAGCACTGTCAAGCCAAGGCATGCGAGAAAGAGTGCAACATTGGTGGTCGACCATACAAAGTAGTAGCCCGTGATTATACTTGATTCAGCAAGTACAATTTCCATTGCATATTTTAGCATAAAATATACAAATAGTTGCACCTGAAAGTATACAACATTGTATCAGTGGAAGTTTTAGTATCATATGTAATCATCTTAACTGAAGCATTGGAATTCACTTGACACTCAAGGGAAGAAACTAAAAAGGTAATGGACGTCCATATGTGATATACCATTGACCAAATAAAATATAAAGATTTCATAGCGTTCATAAATCTAGAAACTTAAATAAAGTAACTTCTCATATTATCCATTTGTCACAATAGATCAAATTATTAGACAGTGAGCTTGATCTATTTGCCACTCAAGGGCTCCATCTACCTGATTTTCAACAACGTGTAGATTATAGAGTGAGTTTTCATGACTTTTGAAATAATTGCAAATATTTTTGGAAAATTTCCATGGTGTTTGATTACATAATAAATACAGCTTTCTAAAACAAATACCAGGTTAATGTTTGTTTTCTTTCCAAAAATGACTATGACGGACACTTCAATTGAAAATAGTACTTTCAAAATACAAAATACAAAAAGATCATAATAAAACAATGATATTGCAACTACTATGACCAGAGCTCATCACCTCACACAAGTGCACTTTACCAAGGGATTAAAAACTCAAGAAATGGAATACATGAAAATACATCAAAGCAAGAAGGGTAGGAATGTACAACAAGACCTTGACAGATGGTGTAAGTAACTTATAAGCTGACATTATTGAATTGACTGGTTTGCGATTTCTTTTAGAATGTCCGTTGTCGTCGTCGTCATCACATTCTTGATCTGCACATTCTTCCTTAGCATCTTTGTTTAAGAGTAGTGGTTGTGTACAACCATTCTCCAAAATAAGTATTGCAGTTTTCCCTACATCAGATAAACAATCCATTCCTTAATAAAATCAATATATTAGACAAACAGCTAAATAATATAGTAACAAGTTAATCCATTAATATGCACAAACAGATGCAATGATATAATGGATACATTATATTATTAGAATAATTATGATTATAATTGAAGAGATAAATAAATGTAAAGATTCTTAGATTATGAGGATTATATGAATGTCACCATTTTCTCAAATTAAAGATTGATATGATCATATGCCTGAGCTTCAAAATTAGGGTGTAATTGTAAGACAACCAGGCATGTTTGGGAGTAACTTTAGAAATAACAATTTTAGCAAAAATGATACTAGTTGTTGCAGCTAGAGTGTAAGAGATTATCTACTTGGAAAGCCATGAAACATAATAAAAATAGCCACTGATGAAAAATAGAGAAAAAACTAAATAAGAAGTTCAGTTGACAAACCCGTATTAGCTTCTGATGGAATGAATGAAAGAGGCTCTTTGAAACAAATGCACAGCCATACGAGAAAAATGAGCCATGCAAGAGCCATGGCCCAACCAGGCAAAGTGTCCTCATTAAATGTAATGGATGATATCTTGATATTTCTTTGAAAAACACAAGCAAGAGCTGGACCACATGCCATTCCCAGTGCGCTTGCACTAACAAATCCAGCAGAAGCTTGCATTCGTAATTTCAATGGCACACAGTCGGTAATATAGCGCCGGTTAACTGCTCTTGCAGAACCCAACCTAGAATATAAAAAAAAATAGATTCCTGAAGTTCTGAAAAAAGAAATAATAGACAATCATCTAGACAGGATAGATTACAGATTTTTCAATGGATTATATCTATTTAATCTCTGACTTCAAAATTTTCAATTACATCCCTAAACTTCATATTGTAGCATGGTTGATAACTAAATGGCATGGTATGCCTATTAGACAAATGTTGGTTGATTGAACTCATGTCGGAAGAAGAGAGTGAAGAGCTAGACAAAAATAAAACACCAAAGACAACTTGCTTTCCTTTTGAAGCAAGAGTATCAAATAATATTTATAGATAATGACGTTTAATTTTGCCTGTTGTCCACTCCTTTTTTTCATTTATTTGTTACATTATGCCAAAATAAGCATGTTATATCACCATTTAATTAATGACAAGTAATACATTTAAATAAATTAAAATTTTAGAAATGTAATTGAGGCTTTTATAAAGTTTAGAAATTAAATAACCACAACGAGTGACAAAATGTAAATGCTTGATTTGCAGTGACTTACCCACAGAAAAGACGGCCAATGAGAAGAATGGTGATCGACTTGAGATCATATGCCAGTGCATACAATGTGTTTCCCACTACAAGAATGATGCTACTAAAAACCAGTGGCTGCATGTATGATCTGTTTGACCAATAACTGAAATAAACGGAAGAAAACACCTGTGCCACAGGCATTGCCCCAATCACAATGCCACAGACAGTAGCAGCAGCTCCCAGGCTCATGGTGTAGTTGTCAGCTGTTGGGACAATAATATATGTATTTACCATATACAAAAATGTGTTTACTAAGTTCAAAAGAAGTGACATAAAATGATATCTTTCATCAACGTAATTCTCAGCAGGATCTGATAACCCTTCTTCCAAAAGCATGGCATGTTTTCCCAAAAATTGAAGAAAATTTGTTGAGTTTGATAATTTGTTTAGAGCTGCTTTGATGGAATCAATTACAGGATCCTGCATTTAACATTTAATGAGAAAAGCTCCACTTATAAAAGAATATAAAATAAAAAGTAGACTACTATGAAGTGAGTGAACAATTATGAAAATTTCAGAACGATTGATAAATTTATAGGTCCCCTTCTTACCTTCAGACAAAATTTATAGCATGAATCCTGATTCGGAGGCATGACATCAGTAAATCTTAAGAACTATTTGCATGAAACGCAGCATGCTTCAAAATTCTTATCTTTTCTTTCCTTTTTTTAAATTTTTTTTGGGATACTAAGCTTTCATTAAGAAAAATCAAAGAATGTACAAGGACATACAAAAAAACAAGCCCACAAAAAAAGGGCCCCTATAGGCCAAAACGAAGGGTCCCAAAATAATTAACTTCTTTAAATTTTGATATTGATCTTCCAACTGAAATATGATTGCAAAAATAAGTCGAGCAAACTGAGAATGAACATTATCATAATATAATGCACGTGCATTCTATTCTTCTAATGATCAGTAAGAAAATACTTGATATTTTTTTCTTTCTTTTTTTTAGATAGGACAAGAAAATACCTGATATGAATGGTCAAGTTGATCATATATTGAGATGTAACTCCCTTTATGATCTTCAAGCTCTGCAAGATTACGAAATATGGCACCAGCAACAGCAACTATACCCTGAGCAATTAGCTTCAAGCTATCAATGCTTGAATGCACCATATCATTATTATTACCTCCTACCGAAAAGCACAAGCTACAACTAAAATGAAAATCAAAGAGACCTATAATTCCAAGGAACCTCTAAATCAGAATGTTACAAGAGGAAAAATGAAAGAAAAGTAAATTGGGCATGTTACCACTTGCTTAAAAACTTGTTTCAGTTGGGAATGAGGATGGTTAGCACGAGTTTTGACATAATAATCAGTAAACTTGTAGCCAATGCGTTTATCAAACTTCTTTAATATCTTGCGTAGACCAATTGCATTTATCTCCACAAAAGCGAGAAGCCTCAAAAGATCTAGTCCCGCTGCTCTATATTGTTCCTGTAGTTCAACAACTTTTGTTTCTGTAAGCTGTTGGGAAAGGGCGTCTTGCTCTTCACCAAGACTAGATAACCTCATTGCAAGTAGTCCTTGTTGCTCCAACAAAAATAATACAATCTTTTCAATCTGGAACAGCAATTAGCATTTCATTATTAAAAAAGCTTAGACTTGAATAAAATTCTAGTATAATTTTTAGGTCAAATAATTAGCTTCTTGCCTCCATCTAAAAGCATCCAAAATAAGTTATCCTCATCTAACATACGGGACCCTTCATTCAGCAGAGCCCCCTCCATGATGGTCTACAAGGTTCCTAACTACTTTTCTTAATACGCAATTCCTATTGTTTAGCTACTGTCAGGGCAATTTTAAGATATTACACCGACTCATTCATAAGATAATTTTAATGTGGCTGGTTTCTTCTATTTAATTATGAAATGCAGTTGAGATGTTGACCGTGGTAAAGTCTGTATATTTCTGAATATATAACCAAAGTGGTTGACATAGAAGCACTATCAGTGCAAACATTAATGCATGTACATACAAACCTGAATATCTAATAACCTTGAGAAGTCCCCAAGTACATAGTAGTCATTTTGTGTTCCAATCTCTATTTGTTGAGTGTATCTGTTAACTTTCTTCTTCATTAGCTTATAATTGATGTAGTGCCTGTCATAAGAAATATGAACATGTCAACATATATTGATGTATTTGCAACTTTAATCATATAATCCGGATATTTCATATGAACAAAACGTGCCAAGAAATATGTACACAAATAGTGAATTTTCAATGCACGAGATGATTCTATACCCATTCTAGTAATTATAAACTAACTACACTAACATTGATAATATATATATGAGAAAAAGATATCAAAAGGGAAAGTTAGACTGAGTTCAGAAAAGTTAACGTTCTTTATTTGACTTTGTCAAATGCAATTGAGATTTTTCCGTTGGAACATGTAGCCTGTAAAAAATTGCCTCAATTACATGAGCACAAGTTTTGTATGCACAAGACTATCAATTGATGAGTGGTCAAACCAATGCAAAGTTGAGTCTTCAGAAAGAATTTCTCGAAATACTTATTTAGTTATAACATAAGATCTATTCATAGTATAATTTTTAGAACGGTGATAAGCGTTTTTAGTTAATTAAAAGTACTTGAAAAAGTGCTTCACTTAACAAAACTACTTTCAAAATCATCCAAACTCAGTATAAATCAAACCATGCACCATAAAAACGATATACATATGCTATTAACAATCAAGTCGTGAGTATAGTTGTTGAGCTTCGACATACTCTCGCCATTCTGGAATCTGCGACTCTCTCAACTTCTTGCCGAATGCGACCATCCTTCAGAGAGTTAAAAAAAAAAAAAACTCAGCATTAAAATTGTCACAAGAAACGGGACAACACAATTGATAGAACAAAAACTAATCCTCTTGAATTTATGAAGTATTAAATGTCAATGATCTAGCATATAATCATATGAAAACGATTTTACTTCCACTAAAATGTTAGTCCTATGTTCTACAGAGCCCAGGAATCATAATCTGCAAGAAATGAAGATGAAAAAGAAAACCCACTACCAGATTCGCTATCGAAGACCGGTTTCACAAATGTCCAACGGGAAACCAGAAGAGAGAAGGAAAAAGAAAAGGTTAAAAAACTTCGACGAATTGCTTTGCGTGAAAAACATAATGAGAAGGAAAAATTTCTTCATTCTTGTTCTTGCCCGTGACATATTGCCCTAACTGGTATGGAGGATCTTTCAATCTTCAGTTATTTTGCTGCGACCATATAGAAAATCTTTTTCCCCTTCAATCTTCATTTACGTAACATCTGGATTCCATTACAATATGTGTTCTGTTTTTATAAGCTTTTTCTTCTTCTTTTCCATACCTCGAATCTTTACCCTCTGAATCTGCAATCCAGTTTTTCCTTCGTTACTAAGATATTTCTCATTGCATGCTTCTGTTCTTCTTCTACTCACCATTACAATTTGTGTTCGGTGGAAGTGGACAAGAGAATAGTTTTACATGTTAGTTGTTAAGTTAGGACGATAATTTCAGGTAGTCGTGTCGAGGAAAAAACTTGTTTTATTGTGCAGCTACTACTAAAAGAAATTATTTTTGGCGTACAGAGAAAGGGGAGCATGAGATTAAAGTTAATGAGCAGTGGCAACCTTATTTGATTTGGATAATCCTAAAATAAGTATAATATAATTTTTATCCTAAAATAAGTATAATATAATTTTTGTCTTATCAATTTGGAAATTAGAGGTTGGATTCCTCCATCCATATATTGTAATGATATGTGGTAGCAAGGTTGGAAATTGAATGTCAATCCATTGTTCTCAACTAAAATATAATTGTTAAATGTTCAAATTCTCACTCCACATCAACCAAAAGAAGAAATAACAAAAGGGAAAAAAAATTAATATAAAACGATACCTTGCTTTAATGAGATTTTCCATAGTATGGATTAAATCATCAGAAATTTGAAATCAGTTAATAAAATAAATAATTAAGAGTTAAAATTTAGGATTAAGATAGGAAAATTACTATAAACAGAAAAAATATCAAACTATTTACAAATATAGAAATTTTTTACTGTCTATCAGTGATAGACTGCGATAGAATTCTATCGCTCAAGCAAATAAATTCTATCGCCTGAGCGATAGAATTCTATCGCGATCTATCAATGATAAACTGTAAAATTTTTCTATATTTGTAAATAGTTTGACTCATTTTTCTATATTTGAAAAGAGTCCATCAAGATAAATTGGTTTAAATGACAAAATTGTTGAAAATATTTACAAAAATAACAAATTTTACTTTCTATTTATGATAGACCGCGATAGACCCAGATATAAATCTATTAGTATCTATCGTTAAAGTGATAGATATCTATATGGGTCTATCATAGATAGAAAATAAACTTTTGCTATATTTGTAAATATTTTCAACAGTTTTGCTATATTTGAAAACATCTCTAGGATTAAAATGTTTTTTTTTTCTTCACAATATGTAGGGTGGGAGAATTGAATTTCTAATTTCAAAGTTGATATGCTCATATGTAGGGGTATACATGGGTTGGATTGTGAGATTTTTTTGAACCAATCCGAAATTTTAGATTGGTCGAGTTAACAACTCTAAAGATCCAAAGAGGGTCTTCCACCCAACCTAACTCAACTCTGAAAATTTAGGTTAGGTTGAATGTCAAAGTTATTGTTTTTGTTCTTATTAATTTAAAATACTTAAATTTAATTATAACACAATCTCTATAACTAAAATCTTATAAAACTCTATTTGTTTTATACTTTCATTTAGTTTAGTTGGTTCAAATTATTTTGAAGTACTTTTAATCAATCTCCAATAATTCATCTCTTTTTCTTAATTTAAAATACGGACGTATTACTATTTAAAGTGAGAAAAAACACTAACCACAATTCTATGCAATATGTATGATTGTATGGTTAAGATATGAATAAAGTATTAAAATTACTACATCCTCGAAATGAATAATTCAATTGACGTAAAGTTTATAGACTGTCAGAAATGTTTAGTATTTTTAATATTTTGATCGTTTAATATAAAGCAAATTTCCACTCATATTTATTAATTAAAAATTTTGGTTAAGGAGCTAAGACAGTTCAACGTGTCTATAGAGAGACATTTCTCTTTCCACCTCACCCAAAAGAGAAAAATTCATACGTGAGGATGGAGGTCCTTTAATGGAGGAAGAAATCTCCAATACACAAACCTTTTCATCTAAATTTGGATGAAATTTTCATATATGAAAGTAATGAATAAAAGTAAATAGAAGCTGTGTATATATACAGAAATACATCGAGAAAAAAAAAAAGAATATATATATATATATATATATATATATATATATATATATATATATATAAGGTAAGGTGAATAGTAGTAAGTACCTTTAAATTAATCTCTCTCTTCTGCAAAAACTTGGGATATAAAGATGATGAGAATATATTAATGGAGGACTTGCAATTGCAGTTTGTAAAGCTTCTGCTTTCTCTTCTTCCAGTAATTGTTTTTGTAGAGAGGAGAGAATGAAAGTGGAAGTGCGAGTGCTTCTCCTAGGTCCACATACTTTTTTTTTTTTTTCTTTTCTTTCTATACACTATAATAATTGTGTCAATTTAAATTTTAAATTTTTATAAATACATCAATTTATACTCTTCTTTCAAATTTCTTTGAAACCTATGGAAGAATATAGTTAATTAAACTTTTAAATTATTATGAATGAATTAATTTAAATTTTTTTATTAAAATTATTTATGAAAATTGTTTATGTATCCATTTTTAAAATTAACAGTTAGTTGGGAACAAACTTTTTTTTTTAATAAATAATTTAATAAAAAAATCGTGGAGAATAACCGTGGCCATGGCCATTACAACTCTTACAACTCATCCAATTACTATTCTTAAAGTTAATGTGTTTTAGACATATTGTCAATGAGTCATAATCATTTGGATCCTACCATATCGTTTCTAACTTTTATTTATCAAATGAAAACTAGAATTCCATTAAAATAATAATAATAATAATAACAAACTTCCTCCAACTTAAAAAAATATTACTATTTTGGATTTGTACTTTTAGACAAATATTATTTAGTTTTTAATTTTTAGACAAATATTATTTTATATCCCTAAATTTTGTTCGACTAAAATCATGTGAAATTTAAAATTTAGTTAATCAATTTAGATCATTCATTATGATTATCTTTTACAATCGTTTATGCATTAATTTTCAAATGTGGGTAAATTTCTTCAAATGTCGATTTTACAAAATAGACAATTAGAGTAAATCTATGAACGATTCTATAAGAAAATTCTAACTAAATATTTATATTGATTAATTTATGAAAGTCTAGAAGTTTAAGTAATATAATTATAAGTTTTACTTGAGATTCTTTCAAACGAAATACCATAAATGATGTAAATGAATAAGTTTTAGAATTTGAATTACTAGAATTCTTAATAAAATTTAAATTGATACAATTCCTAAAATTTAGGCTATAAACGGATATTTTTCTTTTTTAAGTTTTAAGGATGTATGGTTGCTTTTTACCACCATATACTTTTAGCATTACCATAAATTAAACTATTTTGGATTCCAAAGTTTGTAATTAATTTTTTGAAAAGTCAAGTTGCTTTTACAACATATTTTTTTTATTTCATTTTAAACTTTTTGTTTATTTTTGTTACTATACTTTAAAATGTTTGTTTATGCTTTGTATATTTGAAAAATAACCTTTTTATTCTTATTTATAACAAATAGTAATTCAATACACAATAAAACCTTCTAATACACATTTATAACAATAAAAAAATTATTTAATCTAGCGTTAGTGTTAAAATAATTATAAAAATGAGAGAGAAAAAAATCAATAGAATCACTTTTTAAAATTATAAGAATAAGGATAATAATGAAAGTTAATTTAAGCATATGACTCAATTGACTAAAATATTAAAATGATGTATTATTGATTTAAATTTTAGGGGTCAGTAATTTAAATTTTCATCCATGTGTGTGGGAAAAAAATCAAAAGTAATGTTCTGAAAATATAAAACTAAAGTGTGATTTTAAAAATTAAAAGGGAAGAAACATATATGTCAATGTGGGGGCATATTATGTGTTCACGAATATTAAAGAGGAAAGGAATAAAAGTGGGGCAAATTTTGGGGGTTGGAAATGGTAGGCTTGTATGATTCTGGGGTTCACTATCCCACATTCTTTAGGCTTCGCATGTGTGCCAACTTCATTGTAATTCCTATACCACTTATAAGCCCTCCACATAAACTTTTTGATCCAATTTCTATTATATATATATATAACAAAAAGTATAACAAATAAAATAGAAAACACAATTTTTTCTCTGCAGGGACGTGAATCTCTGAATGGGAATTTTTCAACTTCCCAAAACGGAAAATGGGGTGGAGACACGGGGAGTGTATCCTCGGCCCCGCCACGCCTGGTTGTCATCCCTGTTATCACCTAAAAGGCTTCATATCAATGAAGATAAATTGTCCACACTTATATACCCATGATTATTCCCTTCCATAGTGGGACTTTGTTTGCACTCCTAACGAGTAATTAGTAATTTGTCTAAAAAATATACATAATTTTTTTTAAAAAAAAGAAAAAATTAAAAAAATACCATTATCGTTAGTATTGAGATTATATGGTCTAGTTTGACGAAAGAGATTTTGTGGAGTGTTATGGTTAGAAAGAAACTAGAAATTTCATCTTCTTTCTTTCTCTTTGAAATGTTGAGAAATTTGGAAATGATGGTAACAAAAACAAGATTTGGTGTAGCAACTAGTGTTATGCAGAAAAAAAATTCTACAATTTCACACTTCTCACCATTAATAATAATATGAATGGGTGCATTTTCTCTTATGCTCCTTTGGATTTTGTCTTTACTCGTGGAGATGGAGTATAGCTTTTAAAGTTGGGTATGTCACGAGTGCAAATAGTTCCACATTGGTTAGGAAAAAGAATGGTTATAAATATATAAGTAGAGACAATTATCTTCATTGGTACGAGACCTTTTGGGTGAGATAAAAAACAGAGACGTAAGGGTTTATGCGCAAAGTGGACAATATCAAACGATTGTGGAGATTCCATTGTCCTTGTCAATTGGTATCAGTCATGGTTTAAACCTGGCTGTGTGGGTGAAATCTGGAGATTCCAAACAAAGAAATTTAGTGAGTCTTTGTTGGTGCTCTATTTGGGTAGCCCTTATAATCTCCTTGATAGGCCTAAGTCTCAATTTACTTATCAACACGCTGAGGGAGAATTCGAGAGCTCCTCTACCTCTCAAAGTTCTCATACAGAGAGCAAAATAAAAGAAACCAGTCATAAGATTATTCTCATACCCTGTTCAACCGTTTACATATCCTTCCTTACCTGAGCCCTCCTCTAACTAACAATATTTGCTCACCCTGTTTCTTCACACGCTTACCCACATAAACTCTAGTAATATGGGACCTATCATTACTCACCCCAAAGAGCCACCTTGTCCTGAAGGTGGAAGTCCGAATTGCTCCTTAATAACCGTGGTAAGTTCCCAAGTGGCGTTAATCAGAAGGTCATTTTTCTAGCGAATCAAGACCTCCACAGCACCTCATTGGTAGGAGAATTCTGTAAACCCAAGACTTCCATCGGATGTAGCACATAAGTCAAATTCAGCGCTAACATAGGAGGAATAGGAAGATTGTTGCCCACTGTCTTCCTTGATAAAGAAACATGAAATACAAGGTGGATACCCGCTTGACACGAGCTGTAATCTGATAAGGGCTAATGAACCGTTGGGGCCAGTTTCAGATGAGCATGACGAACCAAGGATGATTGACGGTATGGTCTTAACTTCAAATACACCCAATCGTCCATATCATATTCTATCTCACGACATTTCTCGTTGGCCCACCTTAACCATGCGTTGTTAGGCTTTTTGAAGCGATGTCTTTAAAGTGACAAGCACTGTATCGCGATCCCGGAGTTGCTTATCAACCTCGTCAACAATGTTGGCTTTTTGGCCCTTAATCTCAAATTAATTAATTTTAATTAATGATTTAATTAATGTTTTGATGATAACAAACCTGATTTTGTTTACTAATAATTTTATTATTTTGAATAGCCCATAGCGTAGAGCTCGAAACAACGATTCTGATGCCTCTTGAATCACCAAAATCGGAGTTCAAACGAAAAAGTTATCGTCGAAATAAAGTTAACGAAAAAATACAGAGGTGGTGATGTGGCCAAAATTAATCATCAAATTAGATTAATTAAGGAGTGTCACTTGGAGCCATAGAGGAAGTGACACAAGGGGCCTTATTTTATTATTGGTGGATTTTAATAAAACTAAAAGATATTGATTTTGAAAATAATAAAAAAAAATGATTTTAAAAAGAAATGAATTTAATATTATATATATGTATGTGTCTAACGGCTAGTTGTTTTTAAAGTAAATGAATTTAATATTATATATGTTTGTGTCTAACGGCTAGTTGATTTTAAAATTAAAAAGAAAATTACTTTTTTACTTTTAATCTCAACCACTCAATTTGCTTTTTACACAATCCAATGGATCAAAATCAAATTCAATTTTTTAGCCCACTTTCCTCTCTTTTTAAACTTCATCTTCCCAAAATTGTTTTAACTTTTCACACTTTTCAATTCTCAAAATTAGTAAAAAGGCCACCATTGTTGCTCTCTCTCCAAGCTTCCAAATTTTGTTCTTTTCATCTTATTCTTGAGAGAATTTTCTATTGTATTGTGAGAATCAAAGTGTGTGAGCTCAAATTTGTATACCCACTCTTTTAGAGAGTTTTATTGAGTGATTTAAAGTTTTCAACAACATTGTAACGGTTTGATCCTAACCCGTGGAAAGGATAGGGTTTGCTCTTGAACCCGAAAAAGGAGCAAGGTAATGGTTCGGCTTTGATCCGTGGAAAAAGTCAAAAGGAGATTTTTAATCGAAATCCCAAGAGGCGCTTGGGAAAGTGGATGTAGGTCGAGTTTGACCAAACCACTATAAAAATTACGGTGTCTTCTTCTCTAACTCTTTCCTAATTATTTTTTCATTTAATTTTAATTGCATGTTTTTGTTGGTTGATATTGATTGAATTTATTGTTACATACTTTTTATCAATCTTGTTATTTGGCATCATTTAGGGTTTTTATTAATTTATTTTAAAAAGTATTTAATTAGTTTAAATTGAGCATATTTCTTAAAAAGTTTAATTAAACTCTATTCACCCCTTCTAGGGTTGCCATACCGGTCCAACAAACAACACTCATTCCCTTATCATAACACAAAATAGAGGGTGGGGGGCAGCCATACAATATCTCAAAAGGTGTTACATGAGTGACCGTATGAAATGATGGTGCTGTAGTTAAACTCTTCCAAAGGAACCCATTTATACCATTGCTTTGGTGTACCCATTGCAAAACATCTAAGATAAGTCTCAAGACCTCGATTTACCACTTTCGATTGGCCGTCAGTGTAACGCCCCATGTTACAATATTTAGGCTAAATTTTGGAATAAGTTATGCATTTAAATCTTATTTGGTTTAGTAATTCTAAATTAATTGAAATTTTCAATTGTCAAATTTGATTTGGAAATTAGAATTTCAGTTTAACCCTTTAATTAACAAAATTAAATTTCTAAAAACGTTTGAAAGAAAAGAGTTTGTGTTAATTAAAAATATTTAGTTTCAAGATTTTGGAAACTAATACTCAAATTTTATTCCTAGATCTTTTAGCTCGTTATTTTGGGTGTCAATATTGGTAAAAGATGTATTGGGAATTATTTATTTTTTTGAGAAATTGGACGAAATGGCAAATTTCATGGATCATCTTGATTTTTGGCAAAATTTGAAATTAATAAGATTTTTGGCAAAAGCATGCCGCACACATGCCAGATATTTTTTAATTTCCCTTTTTGTGGTTAGATTACAAGTTTCAAATAAGCAAAACTGTGTATCAATTGGAAATAGAAATACAGTATAACTAGCATCGTCGATTATGAGACAATCAATTCTTATAAGAAAGACACTGTATTTGGAATCATGGCTTACACCATTTCAACCTAACCGATCTAAGACATAAAGGTGCCATATTTTTCTCTTTTTGAATTTGAATGGTTAGTTGCAAATTACAATTCAAATTAGATTTGTTTTTATTTAACGCTTTTGAATTTGAATGGTTAGTTGCATATTAGATTTGTTTTTATTTAACCATTTTGAATTTGAATTATTAGTTGCATATTATATTTGTTTTTATTTAACCAAAATTTCACTTATATATATATATTATATATATTTAAAATTAAGTTTTTGTAAGTTAAAATAACATTAAAAAAGAAAAATAAAGAAATCTAAGTTTTAGGTTACCAATGCCCTACATAACCGCCAGTAAATATATATATATATATATATATATATATATATATTTAATTAAGTTTTTGTAAGTTAAAATAATATAAAAAAAAGAAAAATAAAGAAACCTAAGTTTCTACAATGTCGCACAAAGCCGCCACCCTTCCTGGGCTTCCCTTCCTTCGCGACCTTCCTCCTTTGCGTGAAGAGCAACGTCATCGTCTGTGTCATTCTGCATGCCTGAAGTTTACAACAAGCCATTACGTCACATCCATTGACTGCCTCACACTATTGTTTGTGTTGAGACTGCCCCCATTGTAGAGGGTAGCATCAATAAGTGTCATGGATCTTCCTCTCTCATTCACTCTCCCCTCGTTTTTTCTCAATATCTTTTTTGCCTCTGTTTATCCGATATCATCGCTATTGTCGTCATGTGGCAATAATAAGAATTGGTCAACAGTATCTAGGTGAGTATCAAGGTTGTTTTGTGGGTTTTTGTTAAAGTTTTGTTTTATGTGATATGGTTGGCTTCCATTAAATTAAGGATTATTTTAGATTTTGGTAGGAATTTTAGTTGCTATCGAGCAAGGGGTGTTTAGTACAGTGTATTTGCGTAATAGTGTAGTGTATTTCCGTTTTTCTGAATTTGTTTTAATATGTGATGCTTGGTTTTATCAATTTTAGTGTGTGGGGGTAATTTGGATATTTGTTAATTAGAATTTTTTAATTTAAAAATTGTTTTGCTATTTTTCTTTTTTTTTTTTTTTTTATTATTTTTTCAAATGAAACTTCAAAATTTACAATTTGTGTTGTGAGCCCTTATTTTTTCTCATATAACTTTCCTTTTTATTTTGTTGGGTTATGCTTTAAAATAGGAAAGGAAAAAGAGAGGAGAAAAAAAAGGGAAAATCTAGCCTCCTCCTTCTCTCCCTCTCCTTTTCTCCCTCTCCCTCAGCCGACGCCCCGACAGCCTCCTCTTTTTGCATTTCGCTCCAATCCTAAACCCTAAACCCTAAACACACGCACGACCTGCAGCGACCAGCGGCGACTTCCAGCGTGACTGCGAGCGACGACCCACAGCCCTCACGAAGACTCTGACCAACGTTCTCTGGCGACGGCTTCGGCGAACCAACGAGCAGCTCCCGGCGACACCTGCAGCGTTGATGCGGCCACACAGCTTCGGCAAACCAGCAGCGACAACCAGATCTACAGCGTAGGTGCGTTCCCATCTTCGTTTGGCAACGTTCCAACAACTTTTGTTTGCGTTTTTCCCTCACGGCTTGGTTCGGCAACTACCCATTCGATTTTGGCATGAGATTAGAGTTACCCACTTATGTAGGATTCGGCACATTCGCGAGGATTCGTATCATTTTGCGTGAGTTTTAGCGGGTTTAGTGCTCTAAACTCCTTTTTGAACTGGATTAAGGTTACTTAGGCTAGTCTCTAATGCTTGAAAGCCTGTATTTGTAGATTTGGCATAGATTCAGAACCGTTCGGACACTTTGCAGCAAGAAAACAAGTCTATCTTGGTGAGTTTTAGGCGCTATAGCTTTATTTAGACCCTTTTGGATTAAGTTTAGG
Source organism: Lagenaria siceraria (assembly GCA_002890555.2). Taxonomy (NCBI): domain Eukaryota; kingdom Viridiplantae; phylum Streptophyta; class Magnoliopsida; order Cucurbitales; family Cucurbitaceae; genus Lagenaria; species Lagenaria siceraria. The sequence goes on from CM016488.1 coordinate 26,708,652, forward strand.
TGCTTTAATTTAGTTTAAATCTCGTGGGTAATCTCTATTTGTAGTTTAGACACGTTTCGAAGTGTTCGGATTGGGGTTCGAAGTCGTTGTAGGAGTTTCTTGATTGGTTGAGAAGCACTTTAAGAACGCTTGTCTTATGCTATTATGAAGATGTGATGTATTCTGATATCTGATATGGTTGGGCACACCTGGATGCTCACTGTGTTGATTTTATATAAATTCTGAGGTGCTATTATGTAGTGTTATGGTTAAAACATATTGGTTGCTGAGTGTTAAAAGCATATATTGTTTTATGTGGATTTTGACATAAGGCATGATTTAGATGCATGTTATGGGATTCATGCATTTTAGTGAAATGATATGATAAAGAGGTTTGAGCACTGGGTTGGGTGAGAAGTGATGCCACCGCTGGATTTAGAAAAGCATCAGGACCTTGAGTACGATTAAGGGTCGATGCACGGTTTGAGGCCTTAGGTATGGCTAAGGGTCGGACACTGAGTGATGTAAAGAAAGTTTGGGCCAGTACGGTTAAGGGTCAACGAGCAGTTTGAGGCCTTCAGTACGACTAAGGTTCGGACGCCAATTGTGGTAGAGAATGTCGAGGCCTTAAGTACGGTTACGGGACGACAAATTGTTCAAGCCTTAGGTACGTACGGCTGAGGGCGATCACTAGGTGCTAAAGGGAACATTGAGGCCTTAAGTACGGTTAAGGGTCAAGGTACAGTTTAATGCCTTAGGTACGGCTAAGGGTTGAGTAATGTGCACTGTAGAGGGCGATGCGATCATGCATACGGTCAGGGGTCAATGTGTCTCAAGGAATTTGTTTGGAAAGTTGTAAGGCTTAAGCCAAAATGCTCAGTGAGTTTGAGATATTTGATTTAAACTATGTTTGCCTTATTTATAATGGTCTAGTTCATGATGTGATTGACTTTTACTGTTGCTGTATGTTCTTGCTTTAGTTGTATGTATGTATATTGTTTGGTGGCCCTTCAGGTGTGGGGTACTTACCAGTACAAGTGTGTACTGACCCTTCACCAGATTTTGTAGGTAGGTCGAGTATTGCGACCTTGGTGACGCCGAAGAGAAAGCCTGAGAAAGACTCATCTTCTGCCATTAGGCACGTTTTGTTTTGTTTTGTTTGGCATGTTTTGTTTTGTTTTTGTTTTTTTTTTCTTGAGTTTATTATACTTAAAAATTCTTAGAAGGTGACACTTTGGTTTTAAGTAAAAGTCATGGTGGCTGCCTTTGAGTTGGAGATTTTTTTAATAAGTTTTAGTTAATTTATTACATTAGAATTTCACGTTAGGTTGAGTCTTAGTAAGTTGTGTTGAATCTGATTAACATATTTTGAGTATGAGTTTTCTGGAAATTTTGTAGTTTTGTGAGAGAAGTTTGTTGTTTGAATGTTAGTGGGAGTGCATTTATTTGAAAAATAGGCATTGAAGAAAATTTTTGGTTTTGTTGTGGTAGCGCTGTTATGTTGCCAATTTTTTTTTAAAAAAGTTTTATAGTTATCGGAGTTAATGAAGGTTACATTTTAGTAATGATCCCTAGTTTGGTGTTGAAATTTGAGGTCGTTACAGTTGGTTTGTGGGTGGTAGGTTGTACTACGCCATAGTTGTGTGCCCAACGATCGAAACAATTCCTCCCAAAATAGACTCGTAAATATCTTGTCCCTATCAGAGACAATGCTCCGAGTGTAACGGTGTAAACGTACAATTTCCTTCATAAAAACAGCAACCATGGAATGTGTAGGAAAAGGGTGTTTAAGGAGGATGAAGTGGGCATACTTTGAAAGTCGATTGACCACTTGTATCGTACCCTTTGGACTTCGGCAGCCCCTCAATGAAATCCATTGCAATACTGTCCCATACCTTATTTGGAATTGGCAATGCTTGAAGAAGCCCTGCTGGTGCTAAGCTGAGATACTTAGCCTGTTGACGGGTAGCACATTCAGCCACATATGCTTGCACCCGTGCTTTCATTCCTTTCCAATACACCTCTTGTACCAACCTTTGGTAGGTTTTAAGAGCTCCTTGATGGCCACCATAGGGCTATTGTGGAATTCACTCATTAATAAAGGAATGGTTGGTGATGTAATTGGAAGGACCAAACGTCCTTGATAACAAAGGAGATCCCCTTTTAAAGAGTAACCTTTCGGAGCTTGCTGTCCGCTCAAAAAAGCCGGCCTAATTTCATTCAAAGTTTCATCAATGCACATTTGATCAACAAATAAAGAAGTGTTCAAACCATCCACCACACTGAGCAACCCAAATTCTAAGGTTGGTGGAAGACGTGATAACGCATCAGGCGCTGAATTTTCCAGCCCTTGCTTATACTCAATGCTGAAATTGGAACCCATCAATTTTGCTATCCAACGCTGATATTCCCTTGCAATCACATGCTGTTCCAGCAAGAACTTCAGACTCTATTGATACGTTCGCACAATAAAATGATGACCCAACAAGTATGGCCGCCACTTTTGTATAGCAAAAACAATGGCCATTAATTCACATTTGTAAACTGCTTTTAAAATGGTGGGTTGGCGGCAAAGGTTGATTGAAATACGCCAAGGGCCTCCTACTTTGCATTAACACAACCCCCACACCCACCCCTGAAGCGTCTGTTTCAATCTCAAATGGTTCTTCAAAGTTAGGCAACCCCAAAACCGGTACTGAGCTCATGACCGACTTTAAGCGTTGAAAGGCATCCTCTGCACCTTCGTTCCATCGAAAATTACCCTTTTTAGCAATTGTGTAAGTGGCAGAGTGATCGACCCATAGTTGGCCACGAACTTTTGGTAATACCCAGTCAAATCAAGGAACCTGCGCAATTCTTTAATATTTTGGGGTGTTGGCCACTTTTGCATAGCTTCTACCTAAGCTGGATCCGCACACACCCTCCGCTAATACAATGTGGCCCAAATATTCGATGCTCGATGCCTCAAACGGACACTTTTTAAAGTTGGCCACAAACTGATTCACTTGCAAGATTTCAAGTACTGTCGTGAGGTGCCCCACATGATCCTCCATCGATTTACTATAAATAAGGATGTCGTCAAAGAATACGAGCACGAGCTTTTGTAAATGAGGTCGTAATATATCATTCATGATAGCTTGAAATGTTGAGGGCGAATTTCGTAACCCAAATGACATCACTAAGAATTCATAGTGACCCTCGTGAGTTCTAAAGGTCGTCTTATGGACATTCGAAGGTTGACCTGTATTTGGTGGTAGCCTGATTTTAGATCAATCTTTGAAATAATTGTAGCTCCATATAGTTCATCTAACAATTCATCCACCATTGGAATAGGGTATTTATCAGGGATCGTTGCGTTAACAGGTTTGCGATTTCTATCTTAGTCCCTTCCTGATTTAATCCCATATAGGAAATAATTGTATCTTAGTCCCTTCCTGATTTAATCCCATATTTTAATCTTTGAAATAATTGTAGCTCCATATAGTTCATCTAACAATTCATCCACCATTGGAATAGGGTATTTATCAGGGATCGTTGCGTTAACAGGTTTGCGATTTCTATCTTAGTCCCTTCCTGATTTAATCCCCCTCCGTTTTCAACATTTTCAGTTTTAGCATCGTCGTTCTCCTCGTCTGGCAACATATCTTCACCATCCTAAACGAACATGAACTGCAATTCCTTCTTTTTACATCGATGCTTGAAGCTAAATTTTCCATCGCATTTGAAACATAAACCCCTTTCTTTCTTTATTTGCATCTCTTCCTCAGTTAATCAGTGATAGAGTGGGTTATTGACGCTCTTAATGCTTGTTTCGCGCGTTGGAGTAATCGAGGTGGAGACCCTCTGAATTTCAATTTGGGCTGACGATAAATGATCTTTCGGTCAACCCACCCGACCAACTGGACCTTGACCCGCTCGAAGCTAGTGTTGACTTCGCACTTGGGCTGCTGGATGGGCCTCCCACTTTGTTTTTCTTTTGCTGGATTAGTTGGTCATCCTCAATTAATTGGGCCATGGTCATCTTTACTTTGAGGCCCACTGGATTCAATTTACGTATTTCACTTTGGATCTCCTCCTTCAGCCCATGGACAAACTTGCTCTCTAAGGCCTTCTCTCCTAGCTCTTTCAACCTTGTCGAATACTGCTCAAATTGGCAGTGGTATTCCCTCACCGTCTTCTCTTGTTGTTAATGCATCCGCCTAGCATAACAATTCGCCTCATTCAACGGACCAAACCTCTCCAGCAACAGCTCTCAGAATCGCTTCTAGCTCCCCATCAGATTCCAGTCGTCCTCCCATTGATACCAATCCAACGCTTCGCCTTCCAAACATAGAACAACCACATCCAATTTGTCTTTCTCCGATAATCGATTCACCACAAAGTAACGCTCGACCCGATGCAACCAGCCATCCAGGTTCTTATCTTCGTCTCTCTTGAATATTGGCACTTCGAGCTTCCGCAACCTCATGTTGAACAGGGGAACATCTTTGCTTCTTGGTGCGTGAATCCCTTCCTTCTCCTTTGTTTCTTTTTTTGATTCCACTGAAGTCGACCCCATCTCCTTCCCTTTTATCGGTCACGGTCCTTTCTGATGCCACTAACCCACGATCGCCGCACAGCAGAGTCTCCATTTGAGACAAAACCAATTTCATCTACTCCGACAGACCATCAATCTTCCCGTTAGATTCATTGAATCGAGATTCTAACTTTGACTCCATTGCCGCTTGCTTCTCTCCCACTTCAAGCAACTTCTCTTCCAGCATAACTACTCTTCCTTCCATATTCCCCACGATGCCCAAGATTTAATGCTCTGATACCAAATTGATAGGCCTAAGCCTTAATTTATTTATCAACACGTTGAGGGAGAATTCAAGAGCTCCCCTACCTCTCCAAGTTCTCATACAGAGAGCGAAATACAAAGAAATCAGTCATAAGATAATTCTCATACCTCGCTCAACCGTTTACATATCCTTCCTTACTCGAACCCTCCTCTAACTAACAATATTCCCTAGGGCCCACTCAAACAACTAACATATTTTCCTCACATGTGCTCACCCTCTCTCTTTGCACGCTTACGTACATAAACTCTAGTAATACGGGGCTTATCACTCCCCTACCTTGATAAGAGCAAGTGTGATCCGTGCTCATGCTCATGCTCTATTTACTCAAAATGAACAAGATGTGCCTTGGGATAAAAGAGCATGTTGACTCGAGATAAACTAACGTGCCTTACGATAGCAAGTGACCCAAAATGAACTAAAAGTGCCTTAGGATTTAGAGCAAACTCTCATGGTTAGGAGGGGACGGATTTGTTTTACGGGAGGCTCAAAGTAGTACTTTGTTTGATAGGAAGATTGTTAGGAGGGCAAATGCAGTCGCACATTGGTTAAGATGAGAGTGATCATGGGTATATAAGTGGGGACAATTATCTCCATTAGTATGAGACTTTTTGGTGGCTCCAAAGGCAAAGTGATGAGGGTTTGTGTCCAAAGTGGTCAATATCATACCATTGTGGAGATAGGTAGAGGTTTCGTTTTGTTTGAGGTAAAGGTTTTGTTGTATTGTAACTAAATCTTACTTGAGAATTTGTTTTTTTACAGTCTCTATTTAACCTTTTCATAACTGTTTTTTTGGAGAGAAAATACAACTTTCATTGAGAAAAAAAATAAAAGAATATAAGGGCATACAAGATGATGCATCATAGATACCTTTCAAGGTCTGTGAAAGAATACAAACACAGCTTTCTTTTCATAATTTTAGTTTCACCAGCAGCTTTCTCTATTCCCGTAACTTTTTATTTATTTCATAGATGTGCTATTTCTTGGAACTGTTGTGGACTCTTTAAATTATGCATCATAGATACCTTGCTGCCCCCCTTGTACTTCATGCTTTACTCGTGTGAGGAAACTTCTGTAATATCTCTAGTAGCTGAAAGATGCTACTCCAATTTTGTTCATTCAGTTTTTTGGCATTACTTTTTTGAGGCAGAGCTGGGTTATTTCTGTAACCACCAATCTGATAAGGGGATGGTATTAGCCTATTAGGGTGGTTAGGAATATTGTTAAGGTATTAAAGCTGTATTAGTAATTAGCTAAAAGGTTTGTTAGCAAAGAGAAATAGAGCGAGTGGGAGGGGAGGAAAGCAGGGATTTGTTTACTGGCGTTAAGTTTGAGTCAGAATACTCAAGAGGGGAGTTATTGTCTTCATATACTTTTCATCTTTCAATACTATTTTAGCTATCTGGTTTCTATCACAATCTTCCCAGGAGGCCGCAAAACTTTTCTTTTCATATTTTTACTATCTTTCCCTACATTTTAAAGGACTTCCAGGTATATGACACTCTGAAACGTTTACAAGAAAAATAGTTAATGCAGTATGTACCCACTAGGATAATGTTGAAGCTTCTAAAAACCTTTTTTCGATAACCTTCCATTAGTAAAATTTATTTGCATAGCATAGTGTGTAAATTTCTAGTAATTTACCAAATTCATCCCTGATATTCCGTTATACAAAGCTGGTTTAATTGTTCATATTTTTCCTTTCCAGATGTTGTGCATAAAGGATCTCCAGCGTTTTGTACATAAGAATTTCTCTGTATTGGTGTTATATGGCTCTACATCATTTTCAGGTCTGAACTAAGATCCTATAATACCTGCAAACTTTAGTGCAGTAGCCAAATACATTTCAAATTCTTTTTTGGTGTGGGAGAGGCCGTAGCTGATACTTTGGGTTCACAAAAACATGACAGAAATATTCAGTTACACAGCATGCAGACAGTTGTCTCAGATGATATTTGCAATCATCTTCTTTCACAGTTCTGAATATATCTTAGCAGTTGGAATTCATGGTAGATCAAATGTTACTCTAACGTCCCTTCTGATTAGCAAAAACTATCTGTTGGCAATGATCTTATCTTTCTTAGAGTACTTTCTTGAAATTGTGTTGTGTCCCAGTCTGAAGGAATACTGGTGGGTTAGTCAGACAGGCCTTGCAATGGTTGTAGTTGGAGAAATCGTCCGTAAACTGGCAATCATAACTGCAGGTCGGTGTTTTACACATCTGATTAAGATCTATCATGAGGACCATCACAAGCTGGTTACTCATGGAGTCTATAGATTTGTTCGTCATCCTGGATACAGTGGTTTCCTCGTGTGGGCAATTGGCACTCAAATCATGCTCTGTAATCCCATTTCAACCATTGCATTTGCTGTTGTGGTTTGGCACTTCTTTGCCGAACGGATTCCATATGAAGAGTACTTCTTGAGACAGTTTTTTGGCCATGAGTATGAGGAGTACGCGAATCGGGTGTCTTCTGGAGTGCCATTTGTGAAATGAAGGTTGAAGAACTGGAGTAGGACTGATCATTCCGATGCTTCATCAACAGAGTTCATGATTCTGCCCTCGAGGTATTTGAAACTTCTTAGTGGGAGTAGTTTTTTTGCTATATATGAAGGCTTCTGATTGATGATTTTTGGGATTGCATCTATGGTCAAGCCTGTGGATCTACTTGTAACATTTTTGTCATTAATTATTAAGGAAATATATATATCATTAAAACTCCCTTGAGGGATATGAAATCCCTTGTCTAAACGATTTTAGATCCTTGTTATGCGTTTGAAGTGTTGAAGAGACATGAGTTAAAATTTCTAATCCTTGTTATGTGTCTAAATGATTTTGTGAATCAACTTTAGAGTATTATAATGAAGGGATAAATTATAATTTGTGTAAAAATAGTCGAGTGGGAAAAGGAGGATAAAAGGTTGGATAGTTTTGAAATTTTTCTGAAAAGGATTAGGAAAAATTGTCAGAAATAACCTTCAAAAGTTTTTATCATTTACAACTAGCATTCTTTTTATAAAAGGGTGCTAGTTGTGAAAGATGAATAGTTTTTTAGGTCGACGACATTTTTGTAGAGGTTAGTTGTTAAAAAGAGAATCATATTAAGCTATAGTGTTGGGTTGTGAAGTTTGTAGCATTCTAGTGTGGCAGGTTAGTTAGTCTGCCTTCTTTCTTCCTTTTTCATAATCAACATTGAAGGAAAACAAAACGAAGTTGTGAAATCTGAAAACCTCATAATTAATTCATACATATATAGAAATAATAGAGATGATGATTACCGAAAGAATGGCATAAAAATGAGAACAGAAGATGATGAAGAATGGAGGGGGAGTGTGAGGATTGGGAATGAATTTACAGAAGAGAAATGGGATTATATTGGGGGTATATAGCTGAAAAGCAACTTCCTGGAGTTGATGGGGGTAGTGGTAATTTGGATGAGGAGTCCTGGGAAAACATCATCTGACTCTTGAATCTGGGGATTGTGGTCAACAATGAAGGGATCGCTGCACTTGGTGCTGATTGTGTGCAGCGTCTCACCTTCTTTGACGATGTAGATGTCGTCGCAAGGCTTGGATTCTGCAGATGCCACCACTGTGATCACCACCATCACAGTTATTATGAAAACAGAGTAGCAGGAAGCCATGGGAGACACCACGGATATATCATCATTTTTCATTTTGGTCTATATATATATATATATATACAGTATAAACTTAAACTAATTTAGGTGGAGAAAAGAGGTCAGTTATGGCGGTTTCCACAAGTACGTGGACCACTCCAACCAAAAGCAATTGCACGCTACCACCATCAGGGGATTTTTCTTTTTCAGAAAGTATAAAAGAAAAAGGAAAATATTGACACAAATGCTCTTGATTCATATTCCCGTCAAAGTTGGGCTGCAATATATTCTGAATTAATTACGAAATTCAAACTTTATATTGGAGAGTCGGAGACGGCTAAAAATCTTTGGATCGTTTTTAACTAATTTTATAGTAAACAAAACTTAATATATTTGACACACCATATTCTGCCAAGTCAACTTTGTATGCCATTATTCTATATTTTAAAAGTAGCTCTATTTATTTGTATATCATAATTCTATATTTTAAATTTAGTTCAATTTATTTGATGTTAAAGTAAGATGCAAATTATTAAACTGTATTTTTATAGGCTCACAGTGTCGCACATCCATATACATCGATGCTTATTTCAAACTCCATTAGTTTTGTAAAGCTCAATCTGTGTGTCGTCTCTTCAACTCCAGCAACATTCCTCAGTGCTCAGAGCCCAGCCGAGGGCGTACGCGACTGCCGCCACAATGGTACCGTTTAGCACGGTTAAGGCGAAGCCGTTTTGCAAAAAAATTAAGTCACGGGCATCATTTTCAATTTTATCACGGGGATAGTTCACATTTCATAAAAATGAATTCATGTGTTCGTTAAAAAACACGTTTCAAATTTTTTTTTTCCAATGGCCACAATTTGGTCATTTTTTAAAAGGGGCAGTATTGACCTTTTTTTCTTTGATTTTGAAGAGGTACCATCGGCCATTATTAAAAGTCATCTTCTCGTTTTAATTTTTAGACAAAACTTGTCAGAGATTGTTCAAAAGATAAAACCCAAATGTTTACTTGTAGTTTAATTTTGGTTAAAATATACATTTTTGGTATTTGTACATGAGGTTCATTCCATTTTAGTCCCTCTATTTTCAAATATTCAAATTTAGTCATTGTAATATCTACAAATCTTAAAATTAGTCCTAGTCAATTTTTAACCAACTTTACAAAATAACCATTTTCATTTTGCTAAAAAAAGCACTTTCATTAAAGAAAAGATACATATGTATATGTTTTCAAAATTTGTAAAGAAAAGGTTAATAGAGACTAATATTTTAATATATATATATATATATATATATATATATATATATATATATATATATATATATAGAATTAATCCTAAATTAATGGTAAAACTGACTTTAAGATTTATTGCAGAGGACTAAATTTAAAATTTCAGAAGCTTAAAACTAAACTAAAAAAAAATATTGAAAGTAGAAGATATAATAAATCGGACTTCTTACATATTCTCAATATGAGAGTAGATTAAGACATTTCTATTTCTTTTAGTAATACAAAAACGAACAAAACTAATTAGAAATCAAATCATTAGACACTGCATCATCAATCCATGAGGGATGATTTTCAAGCCAGACTTTAAAGACTTTGATTTGTCGTGCATTACATGCCAAAATGTGAGTAATAGTATTACAGATTATAGGACAAAAAGAGAAGCAAGAAACAATGCATTGTCGATGAAAAGCCCAAATGTCATTTACAAATGATTGGACTTTATTGTTGAAACAATCCCAACGTTTAAGTAAGTTCCAAAGAATCATTGAATATGTTTCAATCTATAAAGGATAAATCCCTACTTCTTCAGTTGTAACAATACCGTTTAAGAGAGCAGCAACCTCGACGGGCTCAACAGTATTAATGAACTTTAGAGTTTTTTGCATCGAAATCAAAGGTTTACTATTAGAATTACGAACAACGGCTCCAAAACCCACCTCATATGAGTTACCTCTTTGGGGTTTCCAGCAGTTGATATATACATCATACATAATCCAAAGAGAGGCATTTGGGCTTGGAACAAACTCGAACTTCTCTAAGAAGCATGCTTGAGGTTAAGACATTTCTTTTTGAGAATCCTAAATTCGAATTCCTATCTTAAATGCCTTTTTTTATTATTTATATATATATATATAAATAAAGGTAATTATTTTAAATAACAAAACTACTAAAAATATTTTCAAATAGAGTAGAATGTTACTATCTATTAGTGATAGACAGTAATAGATGATAGTAGTCTATCAGTGTTTATCACGGTAGATAATGATATTTTACTATATTCATATATAAAGTGACTCATTTTGTTATATTTAAAAATAGTTCTAAAAATAAATAGAAATATTTTGTCAAAAAAGTAATAATTAGAAAATAAAGTTACCGTTTCAAATTGAGAATGGTGAGGGTAAGGGCCCAAAATTGGGGGCAGCCCAAATCCAATTTAAGGAATTTTAAGGGAAAAAAAACATGGCCCTTTCTAAACGTTGTAACGGTAACAAACCATCAACATTCTGAAAATTGAAGTTTCTGCTCACAGAATAATGAAGATGAACTTCTTCTTCTCAAAGTATCAATCCATCACTACAACGAACAGCTGCAACTTCCGCTTGATTTCATGAACCCATTTCTGAATCACTCGAAGCAATGGGAGTCGGAGGCCATTTCTGGGATTTACTGAAACCTCACGCTCGAACTGAGGGCTTCGATTTCCTCATGAACAAGCGGGTCGCTGTCGACCTCTCTTTCTGGATTGTCCAGCACGAGACCGCCATTAAAGCCAGTGCTCGAAGCCCCCATTTGAGGCTCACATTCTTCCGTACCATCACTCTCTTTGCCAAGGTCTTGTTTTAGTATAGTATTTTGTTTCTTTGGGTGCAAGAATTCCGCGAATAAATTCTCTTGCCGTTGTGGGAATTGATGTTTCGGGTGTAAGAATTTGAGATAATTATTGGGTTTTGTGAACTTTCTTTGATTTCCCCCTTTTGTTTATTGCATATCAGTAAAATGAATACATTTGAAAATAAATTGGGAATTTGGTTGGTTATAATTCTTTTGGTGTAAGATGATTATGTTTCTCTTGTTTTGTTTTTCGTTGATGGCATCGGTAAGTCGTTGATTTATGGTGGGATTTGATTCAAGCTGATGGTGATGGTGTTGTGTATTTTGCAGTTTGGTGCGTTTCCTGTGTTTGTAGTTGATGGAACTCCTTCACCCTTGAAATCTAAGGCAAGGATTGCCAGATTTTTCCGGTTATCTGGTATTGACACTTCTGATCTAACAAAGGTTGAAGATCGCATTTCAGTTGACAGGAATCGCAAGTTTGCAAAATGTGTTAAAGAATGTGTGGTAGGGTGTTTCACTTGCTTTGACTATTTTCACCAAAAATATGTCCATCAAAGTTTAGACTCCACTTGATCTTATTTGCTTTTGAACGAGAACGGTATGGTTTCGTGCATCCGCTCCAAGGGCTTGGGATGTTTGGAAATACCCTCCGAAGTCCTGGTTCCAAGACTCGAGGTGAAATAGCAAAAAATAATAATAATAATAATAATTCGTATTACCTCCCGGAGTTGATCTTGGATGAGTGAAGTCTCCTGAAGATTAATGAGGTGTGCGTGAGCAAAAATTGATTGTAGAAGATAAATGGTGTTTTGTGCATCTTGGGGTTGTTGTAATTGGATTCCATACTGTAAAGTCTCTTCAATGTTGGTGTACATGAGCTTTGTCACTGCTGCATGTGCCTCAACTTTTGGATTAATTTGTGCCATCCATTCTTATTGTGTTACTCGTTTCAGATACTGTGATGCTTTTGTTTGATTTGATGGACTTGCAATGCTCATCATGTGTCTTCCTAATTGTTGCTTCACAGGAACTTCTTGAGCTATTTGGGGTGCCTGTCTTAGAAGCAAAAGGTGAAGCAGAAGCGCTATGCGCCGAGTTGAATCGAAAAGGCCTTGTGGATGCCTGCATCACAGCTGACAGTGATGCTTTTCTGTTTGGTGCCAAATGTGTAATTAAAAGCTTCCATCCCAATTCAAAAGCAAGTACTCCTATCCATACGAGTCTTCTTTTCTATGTGACTTCTTTCTTACCGTTTTCTCTTGGATATCATCACATGCAGGAACCACTTGAATGCTACTTCATGTCAGATATTGAAGCTGCTCTTGGGTTGAATAGGAAGCATTTAATAGCAATCTCTCTCCTGGTTGGAAATGACCACAATTTAAATGGCGTGCAAGGAGTTGGATTGGATACCGCTGTTCGTTTCGTCCAAGATTACAGAGATGATGAGATTTTAAATAAGTAATATTTAGCTTACATGTTTTTTCCAAATACCAATAAGTATATTTATACCGTTATTATTCGGTATTTTAACTGTGTTTGAACTGTTGAGTGTTATGCAGATTGTATGAAATAGGCAACGAGGATAATACACAGCTTCAGGGTGATCTTGAATTGGTAAATAACTATGGACAATCTTCGGAAATGAACTCAAGAAAGATCAAGTGTTCTCACTGTTCCTTCTGTGGTCATCCAGGCAGCAAAAGAGCCCATGTTAAGTTCCCTTGTGAATACTGTGATGTGAGTCATGGCGATGGTTGTATCAAAAAGCCGGATGGATTTAAATGCAATTGTTCCTCATGTGATACGGTACCTTGTTGTTGTTTCCCTCTATTTGATTTTACTCCGCATTGTGGCCTGTATGAATCACAATTTTTTAATCTTTCTGCTATTAGCATCCATTATTTGTGGAGATTTCTGCTTTGTTTGCTTCTTTACCTGAGCAACATGAATTTTGGTTTTTGTCCAATATTTGTTTAAAAGACATTTCTCTGTTCATGATGGGCAGGATCGAGAAGAAAAAGAGAAAAAGAAGCAAGAAAATTGGCGATTAAGAGTTTGCAACAAGATTGCTATGGAGCCAAATTTTCCCAGTAGTGAACTTATTCAGATGTACCAGTGTGACAATCACAGTTATTTTAGTGGTATGAGTGGCTATATTTGCATTTCAAGTAGCAAATATTGTTAGAATTTGAAGTGTGTTGGTTCGGGCAGCAGATGCCATTATTTTTTAACAAACACCTCCATCTTCTTTTATGTGACAATATACTTTTAGAGAGTTGTTTTCAATAAACACCTACATAACCTTGTGCACATGTTACATTGTTATCTCATTTGATCTCATTCTACTGCAGATGATGACCTTATCTTATCCTGGGGAAGCCCAAGAACCGAAATGCTGGTTGATTTTCTAGTTTTTCATCTGCGGTGGGAGCCATCGTACATTCGTCAGAGGATGCTTCCCATGCTATCCACCATTTTTCTCAGAGAAATGGCGAATAATCCAATTCGAACTTTGTTATACGGCCAGTATGAGTTTGATTCTATTCTCAGAGAGAAAATAAGATATGGACATCCATTTTATGTTGTCAAATGGAAAAAGGCGGTCCCAACCCTCGGCAATGTTATATATGAAGGGTCTTCGGAGGGGTTTGGCACTGGACCAGAAGATGCCATTGATGTCGATGAAGCAGTGGATTTGACAGATGAATCTGATTCTCCAAAAATTCATATTCAAGACGGGTGCTCCTTTCTATTGACTGATGAGAATGTGGACCTTGTTGGTGCTGCTTATCCTGACCAGGCTGCCAAATTTTTGCAGGAAAAGGTAATCATTGTTTGTGTTTTTTTGTTCCATCCTTCATTTTTTCCCTGTTCCTTTTGTGTACTATACTATTGAAGTGGGAATGGCTTAGCTCTATAAAGCTTAGTTTCTTTTTGCAATAATGTTTACAATCTATCTAGCTTTCCTTCAGAGAGAGGGCAGTTTACTTGGTGATGAATGCTTGTGTTGTGTGTGTTGTTTATGAGTGTGATGAATAATTTTCATTTATGTTTCAAAATTCTTGGTTGGAACTAAAGGAAATGAAAAGGCAGAAGACCCCAACCACACCGGCTTGCGGGACTAACGGTGATTCATCGAAAGCGAAAGGTGTCCAGTTAAGTATTACCGAGTTCTACCGTGCAACAAAAACACAGCAACAAACAGCAGAGACAACAGATTTGACGAATGAGGACGAGGAGACGAGTACAGGAAAGAGAAAAGCATCAAGTTCTTCCACTCTTTCGAAGTCAGTAAGGCGTCGCCTTTTGTTTGACTAGAACTCTTCTCTTTGAGCTATTGTGTGCCCTCTGATTATGGAGTGCAAACTCTATAGTTTAGAATATATGTATAAAGTTTGTTTTTGCTACAGCTCTTTGAGCTGTTGTGTGCCCTCTGATTATGGAGTGCAAATTCTATAGTTTTAGAATGTATGTATAAAGTTTGTTTTTTTGTTTTTTTATTGATCTAGATCTTTTGAGCTTTCTTTTGTTAAGCATTCATTGGTGCTTTTAATGATGTAATTATAATAATATATTAGGTTTAAGGACCATTTGGATCGACTTTCTAAGTATTTAAATAAGTGTTTATAAATGGAAAAAAAAATGTTTATAGACACTTAGAAATTCAATCTAAACGGGCCCTTAGCGAAGATCTCAATTTTGTCATCCCTATAATTTGGTGTTTAAATCTTTCTAAATGTTACTACTATTCCTATATTTTTAATTCATCACATTTATTCCTGTGTATTTTCAATAAATCTTAAAATCAATACCCATAAATAATTTAAAGTTAACTTTGATAAACAATAATACAATTTCTAACTTTTTTTTATAAAAAAAACACACAACGCTAATTATTTGTTTTTTAAAAAATCAATCATAAATTAATGATATGGACTATTTGGTTGAATAGATATATGAACATATGTAAAAAAAAAGATAAAACTTGTCCGAACTTCAAATGACATGACTTACTTGTCTAAATGATCGATTCCAAAAATATCGTAACACCGATCTTCACAGAGATCAATTTGGTCGAATACTTTAGTGAAAAACGTTGAAGATATACAAAGATGGAGTTGGTTAATGAACCATGCTCAAAGTAAAAGATCAAACAGCTTTCCTTAAAAACCACTTCAAAAATGGTAATAATTTTCTAAAATTATTAGTAATCTTATTTTACAAGAAACAACATGCCAACTTTGTAGTTTTATCTTCACAACTTACTACAATGCCCCCTCTGATTTAAATAAAGAAATGCATATGGAATATAGAACAGATTGATGATGTTGCAGTCTCTTTCTCTGTGTTTGTTAAGAGGATGGAATTAACAAAAAAAATGGGAGGTATGTGAAGTATTGAGAGTTTTGGTGGTTGATAATGATTCTACAAGTCTAAAAATTGTGTGCAAAATGCTGGATTTGTGTGGATATGAAGGTAATTAATTAGATAATTTGGTAATCATGTATATATATAAGTTTTAAAAAATTGAATATTGGGCTGAATTTGTTTATAATTATTTTGTTGTCGGTGACAGCTGTTAGTGCTAATTGCGCCATTGATGCATTGAGGATGGTAAGAGTTAAAGAAAATGATGTTCATCTGGTTTTAACAGAACTCCATTTGCCTGATATGGGTATCTATGAATTTCTAGAGAAGCTTATTATGAACAAAAAAACATTGAAATTGCCAATTGTTAGTAAGTAATATATAATTTTTAAATTTCCTAATATGTATCACTTTACAAATGAAATTATGAAATTAAAGCTAGTTTTTTTTTTTTTAATGTTGAGTTATGTCGGGTGATGATAATGAGATTGCAAAGTTGGGGTGCCTCTTCAAAGGAGCAATGCTACATCTTGTAAAACCACTCACCATGAAAACTATAAGAAATCTGTGGCAATTTGCAATTAATTCTGTTCCTCTTCAACAAAACAAGAGGAAGAAGATGATCAAATATTGCAGAAAACACGAGCCTCATCATTCAAGGCCAAAGCTCATTTGGACTCAACAATTGCATAATACATTCTTACACACCATTCAAGCATTGGGAATTGATAGTGAGACACATCCCTTTCTCTTTCTTCTCATTAATTAATATCTTTTAACTTTGTTTCTTAATTAATTAAGATGGTCATCCAAAGGAGATACTTCAACATATGAATGTCCCTGGACTAAGAAAACACAACATTTCAAGTCATTTACAGGTAATTTAATTAAACACACACTATATATAATTTATATAATATATGCTACTTGTTATAGTTAACCTTCTTTTTGTAGAAGTTTCGTCTGTCATTAAAACGAGATGAAAAGAAAGATGAGGAGGCAATTATTGAATTTCCAAAAGCAACAAGGGGATCAAGAACAGGGGAGTTTAAATTGGTTTGAATGTGAAAGACAAAAAATTGGTACATCAACACAAATGGAACATCAAAATTAGATGTTGAAGCTAGGTTGATGAAGGAGGAGAAGTTGATGCAATATTTCATACTTTCCATGACCAATATTATTATGATCATCTTTGGCAATGAAATGCATTGTGAAAATTTCATATCTTTTAATTTATTGGACATTTATGTCGATTCTAAACTCTCTCAAATTCTCAATAACAAAACATTATCTAGGTTAAAAGTTTGATGTCTTTTAACTCCATATTTATTTAACTAACAAAAAAAAAAAAAAAAAGACTAAATAATTAAGTGTTTCTTCTCAATTCAATGTACTATTTTAAATGAAATAATTCATAGACTTAATAGATACCAAAGATGAACTAAAAATATATTTGGTCTAAAAGAAAGTGAAATATAAGGGATAAATTTAAGCATATTTAATTCCATTTTGAAATGTATATCCTTTAAATTAAACATAAGCGGTTTGGGAACAAATTTTAAAAAAAAAAAAAAAAAATTGGTTACCAAACAAACCTAAACAGTTGATGTTAGGAATTTTTGACAAAAAAAAAATGGGAAAACAAGTCTACCTAACAAAATAAAAAAAATTAAGTTGTAGATAAAAATAACATTTATCAAAAAAAAAAAAAAATTCTTAACAATACGAGGGCCAAGAATGAGGGAATCAAACTATCTTGTGATCGATAGTTGTCAGTTTAGGTAAGTTGACTTTGTTATATTTTATCTAAGTTAGGGCAATGGAAAGTTTAGTGGATTTTTTTGTACGAATGGCCCTTTTTCAGAGCCCAAATGAAAAATGATCAAAGGTTAAAAAAACAATGAAATTTGGCCTTCTACTTATGTCAGCGTCGTGTGAATTTACTACTTTGACCCCAAAAATCATGCTTTACTTGGCTTAATGGCCTATTCACTCTCGCTTCTTGATTGGGCTTCTCGATCAGGTTTCTCACTCTCCCTCCATTTCGATCTCACTTCTCTCTCCTTTCTCTAGACCTTGCTTCTCTCTCCTCAATTCACGATTTCTCTTCGCTTCACTTCTTGATCTCGATCCTCTCTCCATCTCGATCTCGCTTCTCCCCCCATCTCGATTTAGTTTCTTTCTCCATCTGGCTTCTCTCTCATCTGGATCTACATTTTTTTGTTCTCGATCTCGATCCTCTTTCCTCTCTCCTAGATCTTGCTTCTCTCTCCTTTAGACATTTTTCCTCTTCTTCATTCTCCATCTCAATCTCCTCCTCTCTCTTTAAACGGTTGAGTGCCAATTGACGAGAGAAAAATACAAGGACTAAGAGCAAGTAATTGATAAAAAATCCAAATAGTTTACCGATTAGGATCAAGAGTGAGAATCGAGACATAGAAATGAGAATCAAAAGCGAGAATCAAGATTGGGACGCGCTGGGCCTATTAATCTCTTCTATAGGGGCGAAAGAGTAAATCACATGTCGCTAACGCAAGCAGAAGGTCAAATTTCATTACTTTTTGAATTGTGGACCATTTTTCATTTAGGTCTCTCTGTACAATTATTCCAAAGTTTAGAAGTAAAAGTGAATTTTTATTTGGGTGTTATAAATGCAATGTATTGTAGACTTTGTGATTATTCGTTTTGAGAGTAAGAGGGAGAGTATTGGTTCATCATCCATCTTTGCCTTCCTTCTGCATTTCTTTACCTTTAATAGTGAGAGAAGGAAGATGGAAGCCATGGCAGAAGGAGCAGCACCTTCATTGCCCGACCTTTTACTCTCTCTAGAGCAAGCATCGTTCATGGCGAAGCAGCTTCCTTCTACCTCTAACCCAACCCATCTCCTCCAAATCTACAATTCTCTCCACCAGGCCAACCTCAACCTCTCCCTTTTCCTCTCTAGAGCTCACTTTCCCCAATCTCTTCCGAACGAAAACTCCCTCTCGTCTGCAACCAGCGCCGCCGTCAATGACGACGGCAACGAGCCGATGCAGGTCGGCGACGACGAAGATGCCGACGCCGAGCACAATTCCAAGGGTACGATTGAAATGGTTGAGGAGAAGATGAAGGATTGTTTTATTAAGAACAAGCGGGTTAAGCGCCAACTATCGCCCTCGGCAGCGGCTATGGGGGAGGAAAGACGAGTGCATCGTGATAATCGGTTTACTGCCACGGCGAAGGGTTTCGATCCTCATCTTGAGAGATTGCGAGCCTTGGACCTTATTTCCCAGTTTCATGCGTGAGGCAGGGACGTTGCCGAGTTTGAAAATCGAGATGGAATAATTTACTCGCATTCTGGTGAGGCTCTTGAACATTTCAATTTGTGTTATCACCATTGCTATTAGCTTTTGATTCTTCAATTAGCATTGTGGAGTGGAACTTGAAATTGAGGCAATCGGAGCCCTTTTGGTTCGATTATCAATTTACCATTAGGAACATACTGGCCACATTCTTTGCCTCTCTTTGGTTCTCCTTACGCTTATCAAAATTTGAAACCCTGTGAGAGTATTGTTTGAGATGGTCTTTACAAAATTTATGAGAATGCAAAGCATCACATATACCCTACTGACTTTGTGAATTAAGTGCTGCTGTGGAAGTTCAACACTTCCACTAGCCTTCAAAGGTTATTGCATATATATGATACAAAAAGCTTTATTCTTGTTCTTACAATGTTAATGTCTCTCAACTGTTATTAATTTTTGGATTTCTGGCAATTCAGCAAGCCATGACGCCTCGTATACTTCTCTAGTCATCCTTATCTGCGTCCATTGCTTTAATTCTAGTTTATATGTTTAATATTTCCGTTTTTTGATTGGTATCATTGAGAAGTTAATGTCTTTTTCGGAGTCTTATGAGAAAGCTTCTTGCTTTATAGAACAAAGCTTTACTGAAAACACATTTGGATAGCTGTTACTTAGAAGTTATGTTATCTTGTATCTTTAAGTTTGTTTTCATGGATATTAATGTGTTTTAAAACAACTGGAGTTCTTTTAAAAATCGTCAAAAAATAATATCAACCTTTAAGCCAAAGTGATTTTCAAACTAGCTCCCTGATTGCCTCTTAGTTATTTGTTTAATTTTGATTTATTTTATTAATTTAAAAAGTCTTTAACTCCTTGGTGCATAAAGACTATGTTCTTATGTTTCTTTTCTACTGTTTAGTTTTCAGTTGTAAAATTTTATCGATTTGGTTAATTTAAGAAAGGCCTTAAACTCAATTTTCTTGGTGAAAAAGGTTTTCAGGGTAAAGCTATTCTCTCTTGTTTCCTTTTGACCCGTTAGTTTTTGTCGCAAGTTCTATCAATGTGATTGATATAAGAAGGGCTTAAACTCAGATTTCTTGATTAGTGAAAGTTTTTAAGGTAACTTTGGTTAATCCGAAGATAAAAAGGAAAGCATGGACATAGTTTTGTAGAAAGATACTTCAAATAGGATTTGAATTTTCTGACAGAATCATATAGGAGGTGTACCATTTTATCCAGACTTCTCATTTTGATTCATCTGTTTTTATGCGATCTGATAATCTTCTTTCTATATAGTGATGGAGATGACAACTAGGCTTTATAGAGGGATCTGATAATCTTCTTTCTATATGGTGATGGAGATGACAACTAGGCTTTATAGAGGGAACTGAATCCCCATAAGAAGGTGCATGGAATCTCAATGCCAATGTCAAGGCTGAAGAGTAATGTAACGAGGGTGTATGTGTCGTTTAAGGTTTCTTGCCAGTTTCTTTGAGAATTAGATTATCAAGTGAGCCCTTTTGCCAGAGGCTCTGAGCTGTATCGGTGCCAACAGGGCTTGACCGTGCCTTCGTCAAGTCTCAATATGTTATCAGTTTTGTGCTATTTTCTTTTTCCCCATAGCATGATGAAAGAATTGTGTTGTTGAAGAGACAACATCAAAGCTGATCTTCTTTTTGCGCACAGAAATCGGCAGGGTGTTGGAGCGCGATCAACTGCTACACAGAGGCTGAGGTTGACATCTCTGTACTGTTTTAGCTTGTGTAGTTGTATTGCATAGTCGGGTATTGGGGTCTCACTCATTGCATTATGCTCGTGGCCCACTCCACTGATCTCCAAAGATACCTCGCCCACTCCAAAGTCAGTTTTAGGGGACTAAAAGGATTTTAATTTATTAATGTTTCCGTTTAGTTTTTCTTCGTCCATGTAGTCTTGATTGCGTGCTTTTGATAGTACAATACATTTTCTTTATTTAGACCCTATGTTTTATAAGTTTCTTTCGTGGCTGTAGCAGTTCCACAAAAATAGAAATCGATGATGTAAAGTTTTGGTTTAATGAGATTTCAAGCCCACCTTGCATCCTCAATAGATATGTGGCTTCTAGTTTTCCGAAAGAGTTGTAATGCAAGTTGCCAAAATTCTCCTTGCATGTGATATTTTATTGAGATATTTCACGTTGTTTTGCGTAGCTAAATATCTTGACAATTCAAACTTAGTTAAGCTAATTTAAAGATCTCAATTTTTAAATGTTTGTGCAAGCAAGAACTGTCTAGAATGTGTGAAAGTTTCTGCATTAACTTGATTCAACATCCTGGTTTAAGCACCAGGGCAAATCTTCATTGCTGCAAGTTTCTGCCAAACTTCCATTAGATATATGTTTGAATGAGGCAGAAACTTATGGAGATATCCACAACATTATGAGAATTCATTGCATTGGTTGAGGAGGCCTAAATCTACACTACACAATGCAAAAGAATATGGAAACAATGATTTGTACAGAAGTATGGGATATCCAATTGTGTAATTATGCTCCTACCTGTCCAGCCAGTAAAGCTAATTTATTTAATCATTGTATTGTTTCCATCTCTCTTTGAACTGAGGGGTTTACTGGAATGGGTGGTGGAAGCTGTGCTTGGTTGCTTGTGTTGCCCTCCGAATGGTTGGGGCCAGGTAGAAGCCAGTGTTGAGAATGATGATCAGTTGAAATCTCAGAACCATCAAAAGACTGATCTCTGCTCACTGTCATTGGTCTTGCAGGTTTTGTTCTAAAGGAGTCTTGCAATGGCAGCCTGCAGACTGGGCATGTAGATTGCTTTCTCAGCCATACATCAATGCAGGTGAGATGAAAACTGTGACCACATTTGGGCATTATTCTCAGTACCTCCTTCTCTTCATACTCACTCAAACAGATTGAGCACCTGAAAGTGGTGTGCCAATGAACCATAGTTTACTTGGTCAGGTTATCTATCTATCAATCGCCGAACATCTTCTACAAAACTGTAAGCCTAACTATTTATTCTTCTGCAATTAATATGCTAATGAATTGAAAGTTGTACTCACTGAGCATCTTCTACAGAACTGAAAGCCTCTGGATCAAACTTCATCGTTGGTATAGCAGCTATGAGAACTGGTTCGAGACCACTTGCCCGAGACTCTGGCTGCCATCAAACAACATAAAGAACCAAGAGGCTCGTCATTTTGACATATAGATGCCAAGACAATGGTTTTGCTATGGGATTCATGATCTAGAAGTAAATAAATAAATAAATAATAAAAAATAAAAAAACACACTGTGCAGATCCAGATTAAGAGAGATGACATTATTTTTTACCTGCCGCTCAAGATCAACCCTGGATTCAATCTCATAACTGGGGGTATTGGATTGAGCTGAACGAAGTCGACCACAGATGATTCTTGTACAGACGAACACTATGAATGTAGCACTCATTCCAAACCCGATAACAGTGGTAATCAAGTTCATACCAGAACCCGTCATCTCCAAATCTGTCAAATTTCAAAACCCCAAGTGGAAAAATCTCAGAAACTAAAGAATCAGAAGGAGAATCGTGGGGAAATGGAATAGAAAAGAAGAAAAAGGAGAAGGGGAAGAAGAATCGTGATATGGGGTATTGGAGATGACTGAAAAGGGAATTGGGGAAAACAGTGAAGAAAGATGAAGTGGATGGAAATTGGAAGAGGAAGAAGACAGTTGGTTGTTTTGCTCATTGGAATCGTTGTCGTGGTGGGTCCATGAAAGGGGACTGGAAGTGGGAGATTTTCTTATCGAACGGTTGAAGAAAGTTGGTGTCAGAAATGGCGGCAAAAAGTCTGAAACAACGGTGAAAAAGAAAGGGCGATTTTGGTGAGATTCTTCTTCTCAAAGAGCTAACGTGCGATGGCAGCCCAAACAGAATCTCAACCTTTCTCCTTCTCTCTCTCGCTCTGTTTCTCTGTGGGTTTTTCTTCTGATTGCTTTCTCAGTTTTCGCTACTTTTGGATAAGGCCGTTGAGATTATTTGAAGCAAATATGATTCTTGTCCACTCTTTTTTTTCCCTTTACTTTTTTGTTTTATTTATTTTATTTTGTTTTACAGTGTTGTGTAAGCAAGGTATTAAATTTCTGTAACAACTCAACTCTTTTTTTCTTTCCAGTTGAGTTTTAAAGTTAGGAGCTAACATTAATCTATGTTCATAGGTTTCACATCTATATTTCTATTGTATCATAAAAAAAAATTAAAAAAAAATTATTTGTTATATAACAAAATATTGTGAACATAATATAATGTATAAAATTTTAACTAGTGAAATGCATATTTGTTAATTTAAATAGTTTTCAAGATTTTTTATATTTTGGAAATTCTTTAAGAAATATCTAATTACCTAGATATTCTCCAATAACAACTCGATATTCTCCTCAACATTCTCATTTGTTAGTGGAGAAAGGTATGTTTTTTAACCCTAATTTAAGCTTTGAATTGTATTGAATTAAACTTATAGATTTGGATTGTTGGTGCAATTAGAGTATTAAAGTTTTTGTTATCATGTCCACATGATACTTTCACATGTTTATGAATTCAACATCAATATAAGAGATGAATCAATATTTTCATTATATCGTTATAAAAAAAATTATAAAAAACTACGAATCAGAAAAATTCAACTATGTGAAAAATTATTACAATCATACAGAATAAAGAGTTATAAGTCCATCACTTTCTTCAACTTTTTTGACGTGGAACAACTACCCTTCTAATATTTTGCCAAACATTTTAAAAAATATAATTGAAAAAATAGTAGAAATAGTGAATCATTTTCCGAATTGGCTCCTTTCTATACCTTCCCTTTTTAGCTTTTTAATTTTATTTCTCTTACATTATTGATAAATTTTCACATATAGAAAAAATATCAAACTATTTACAGAAAATAGCAAAAAAAAACTGATAGATATTGATAGATTTCTATCAGCATCTATTAGTGATATACTTCTATCATTTCTATCACTGATATACCTTGATATACTTCTATCCGCGTCTATCACAACTATCTAAAAATTTTGATATTTTATGTAAATAGTTTATCTAATTTTTCTATTTTTAAAAATTTCCCTACATTATTTTGTTATATACCACTTGTTATTTCAAATTTTTATTAAAAAGAAAAAATGATTGAAAAGATTAAAATATGAAAAAAGGTAGCCTACTTAAAATAATTTGGTTAGTCTGAAGCCTAATTCCTCCTTTCACAAAATTATGCCCAAATTATTGGATTCTTTAAAA
The DNA here is from genome assembly GCA_002890555.2 of Lagenaria siceraria. Lineage (NCBI taxonomy): Eukaryota > Viridiplantae > Streptophyta > Magnoliopsida > Cucurbitales > Cucurbitaceae > Lagenaria > Lagenaria siceraria. The sequence continues at coordinate 26,732,873 of CM016488.1, forward strand.
GCATGCTAACTAACTAACATTTTTTTTTGTTGGTAAAATTGAGCCTTACTTAATAGGTTAAGACATTCATATCCATAGTTAAACTTCCATCTCTGTAAATTAAACACTAAACTAAAGAAATGCAATTCTACATTATTTTTTACCATTATCATCATCATTAGAAGAATAATATATTATAGATTGTTTGAGAAGCTGGAATGTAATCAAGATTACTAAGAATTATAGGAGTATTAGAAATGCGTGAAGATCAAGGACGAAACAGAAATGAAATTATGAACCGTGAAAGCGGTGAGAAAGAAGATTTAGTTAAAAACTGTCGGAATATAATGAGCTTAATAATACAAATTGGGTTTCAATTTAAACATAAATTTTAAATTACATTACAATCCAAACCTATTTCATTACGAACTCTAGAACCCGAGAAGTTTAGAACTTATCTAGTTTGGAAGTAGAGTGTGATGTGGAGGAAAAAATGCTTGAATGTACTAAAAAGAAATAAAAAGGTGTGAAGCGATGGGTCTCCACTTACTAGATGGGCGCCAAATAAGCCGTCAATTCATAAATAACATAGGCAACTTACATTCTTTGGAGGATTATTATAATTATTATTACCATTCAACTTTGGCAGACCAAATTGAATCTTTAGACTAAAAGGTGTTGCAATTTTTGCTTTCTATTAGGTTTCCATTATACTTTTCTCGCTAATTTCGGCAAAATAGCAATTTAAAGCTTTTCTCATACTCATTATCAAATAATTTGAGTAATGATTAGGTGCAGTCTAACATCTAATCCATATGTTCTCTTCTTCCTTACCATATAAAAAAAAAAAATTTTAAAAAATTATTTAAAAAATAAAATAAAATTGACATGTGACAATTTTTTATTTGCACAGAAGATATGTGTAGCCCAGTTGCACTCACGTTTTTTTCCATTAATTTTACCAAAAATCAAGCTAAAGAAAATTGATGAGTAATAAGAAATAAGAACAAATATCCATGATTGGATAGACCTCTCTCTATCAATTGCAATATTCATATGGCAAGATAGGGATGAGGAATGCTTTTCTATCTCTATCACAAAAAAATTCTGCATTTAATTTTGCGGGGATCAAATTCTTCGAAGAAAAAATTATCTGTTTTTTTAATTTAATTTATTCTCAACCAAATAGATTTTTCAATTTTTTAAAATATATAAATAGATAATTTCCAATACAATTTTCATTTAAACAAAAAAAAAATCATAAAGTTTCTTAATGAAAACCATAATATTTCATGCACAAAAGTATAATTAAAATACTCAATTTTTATTATTTTTAGAAGATAATATTTCAATATTACAACCACGTAGTATTTAACTTAAATATTACAATATCCGTAGTAAATGAAAAAAAAAAAAAAAAATCTTCAACTTAAAGTATTAAAACATTCATAATCTTAAAAGCACAAACATATATATATAAACTAGATGGGATGAATAGAGAATTGAGGTCGGACTTGGGTCAGGGTCAAGAAATCCCCGTCCCTATTCCCTTTTAGCCAAGGGGGAGAAATCTCTCCCACTCCTCCATAATTTATTGATATAAAAAGATAGTAGTGTATTATTGTATTTGCATAATTAAAAAAAAAAGAAAAAAAAAAGCCATATTATATTTGATTGTTCAGGAAAGATTAGAGAGGCGTTTTAATGAGGGTGAGGAACCTGAACGTCCTTATAAACACAAACATATGGCTGATTACATCCCACATACTTCCCTGCCCACCTCCCTTCATCTATATTACTAGCATCCCACATCGACGCATACAAAAACATCGCCTTCCTCGGAATATCCTCCTCCTCCCGTCGCACCACCTTCCCCTCGATCTCCCACTCGACCAAATCCGGCCCCCATTTCACCGAATACTTATGGAACCCATCTCCGCAATCGAACCCAAGCTCGTGGATTCGCTCTCTGTTCCCGGCCCCCCCGGTGTACAAATTCGTCTGAACGATGCTTCGGTCCTTTCCCAGGAATTCGAAGTCGATTTCGTCTTGCCCTTTCTCTCCTTCCATGGACGACAGGTAGAGGTTGAAATTGAGGCCGGAGGTGTTCCCGGCGGGGCATCGGATCATGGCAGAGAATGTGCCGTAGAGGTAGCGGGTAGCAGAGCGCCACCATGGTGGTCGTAGGTGAGGGTGATGGAGTTGGAGGTGGGGCAGTGGGTGCAGGCTTTTGGATTGTAGTCAATGGCGATTTGTTTCAGGGGGTGGGTCAGGGTCGGTGACGAAGCCATTGTGTGCTTTCCCATTCCTCTTCCTCTTCCTCTTCCTCTTCCTTTGGAGGTTTTTAAACACCGAAGAAAATGTCATATACAGTCATTTTATTTTTTTGGTTGAGAACAAATAATTGAACGCCCCTCATTTATAAAACCATCTATTTTTTTTTTCTTCTTCTTTTTAAATATTTCCTACCTAACTATCAGGTCTTTATTTCTATATAATTCATTCTTGGCTATAGTAGCGCCATTTATCTCACTCCACATTTTTCCACTTTTCTTAAATTTTAGATAAAGGTAGATTAGCCTTCTTACTTCTTAAATCGCCCTATCATTACTAGTTGCATTTTCGTCTTTTCAAAGACAAAATATGTTTAGTTTTTATATGTTTATAAATTTTAATCCTCATTTGTCTTTTGAAGAGAAAGATGGTGAAAATAATTGTAATTCTATTTTCAAAAGTCTCATAAGTAAAATTATAATACTTTTTCAATATAACTCTATATTTCTAATATTTTAATAATAAGTTTTCTCTGTTTCTATAGCTTGTGTGAGACCTATGACCACGCAACCATCTCCAACGTCTTTTTTTCTTCTTTAGATAACATTATAATTTAGTCTTTTTTTAATTTATATTGTTTGATAAAACTCTTAATAGAAAATTCATGCAACAGAAAATATTGATAAAACTCTCATACAAAACCTTTAAGTTACCCTATAAATTAGTAGTTTTTTACTAGTTGCATCCTTGTCTTTCCAAAGACGAAGATGTTTAGTTTTTTTATATTTTTATAAATTTATTCATTCCCGTCGGAGAGATAAAAAAGATATATCTCGTATTTTCAAAAGACGATAGATAAATAAAATTTATAATACTTTAATAATAATTTTCAATAATAACTCTTATATTTCTAATATTTAATAATATGTCTATATTTTAATAAGTTAAAAAAACAATATTATTAATTAAAAAAATTCAAAAGAATACCATTAATATAATAATAATTTTCGGTGGACATAAAAATATAAAAGTACCGAGCAGAGACTGTACGTGAACGCCGTCACGTCACCGTTGCTCGATGGCCGAGAGACTGTTCCCACGCGTCTAGATTCACGCGCCTTTTTCGTATATGTGGCCGTATTTCTGAAATGTCCCATTTTGCCATCACCAGCAGCTTTTTATTAAAGATAAGTCGGCAACAAAATCTTTATTTGTATATTATTTTTAGTTTTTTAGATTAATTTGGATTTGGTTTCTAAAATTTAAAATGTTACATTTTAAGTTTCATAAATCTTACCATTTTGTTTTTAGGTTTGAATATTGTTTTAATTTAGTATTTGATTAATTAATTAAAAATAAAGTTCAACTCACATTTAAAAAAATATAAAATGTCACAAATGTTCTCAATACTAATATACACTTGATTGATATATTTGATTTTAATATATTTGACTCATATATTTGATATACTTATCAATAATCTACTCGTTTATAATGTTTGATAAATTTGGTACACTTTTGTCTGATATACTTGATAATTTTACTATTTTTATAAACTTTAAATGATTGGATGATGACCTAACTTCTATTTTATATTTTGCCATTAGTGTAAGTGGCCTTCACATATTTTATTATTTGAAATGGTGCAATTCAAATATTAAAGATAAAAATTTAAACCAGTTACGTAGTGAAGTTCTTAATTTCTAGATTAACTATGCATATATATTTTGCTCACTTTTCTTCTTTCCTTGAGAATTTTCCAGAACTGCCCCTTGATGCTAATCCCAGGTTTAAAAGTCAAAAACTGATGGCAATTTCGAAGGTTTCTCGATGATTTAAGGATCCAGGCGTAATTTCACCATCATCCACTTCACGGTTTCCGAAAATTTATCTCGTCACACGTGGGTTTCCATGGCAACTGCTAGAAAAAGGAAAGGAGAATAAAATTTTAGAAAAAAAAAAAAAAAACGTAAAACGCAATTACATAAGTCGTTTCAAATTTGCCACGTCATCACTTTCCCATTTAAAGTTATTTGAAAGCATATTCAAAGTTTCATCTCAACGGTTAGATTCTCTGCACCAAAAGCCATTATCCACCGTCCGATCCTCGATCACATTCGACATTTAAAATCTCATTTCCCATATACCATTTCCCAACATCACCAATCTCTCTCTCTCTCTACAAACAACCTGAGAAGATGACACAAAATTTCAACGTTTTGTTTCACTAGAGAGAGAGAGCGAGAGAGTAAGAAAGAAGATTCATAGAAGTTTGATTTTTGAACATGTGTTGTTTCTACCCAACTCTCCTTGTTTGTTTGTTTCTTTCTTCTGTGGAGTCTTTCTTGTAAGCATTTTTAAATTTTTGAATCTCTTTCGACCGTTTCCTCTTCGAGAAAGCAAAAATGACTTCTGGGCTGCTTCCAATTTCTTAAATTTGCAATCCACCACAAACTGGGTATTAGAGACACAGTGAAAGGCATTGATTGAAGGTGAAGAAGATACTTGTTTCTGATTTCAAAGCTCTCGCAAAGATTATTGCAGTCTCGCTGAGTCTTAAAGGTTAGTTTTTTTTTTTTTTTTCTGTTCTGTTCTCTATTTTCTCCTTTTAACTCTGTTTTTCTTCTCAGTCCCTTTCTTTCGTTTTCTCTTTCTCTGTTCGATCTGTTTGATTGAAATGGGTTATTGCAGAAATGTTATATAAATGAAGTTGAATGCCTTTGAAGTTTGATTGATTATATTAGTGAAAAGTCAAATCAGTTTGAGGGTCATGTTGATTTTGTTACTTTCTACTGATTATTTGTTTGGATTTTACTGAAGTTTCCAAGAACAAATTAGTAGTATTCTTCTACCAGCTGTAGATTGTGACCCTTTCCCTACCTTCTCTTCAAAGGAAAGTCTCTCTCTCTCTCTCTCTCTCTCTCTCTCTCTTAAATGGGGCCATACTGTAAATATGGCCAAGTTTGAAGCTTTCCCTTTTCCTTGTGAAATGAGGTCCGTTGGATTTAGATCAGTTCCACTCCACCGTCATGCAGAGAATAGAAATTTTGTGGGATTTTGCAATATAATCTTGTGTCGGCTGTTTTCTGTAGAAGGGACCTGAGGGGGCTTTCTTTGATTCTTCGAAGCTCTTCTCTTTATGCTTTCCCCATTTTGTTTTTGTGTTTTGTGTTTTGTTTTTTTAATTTTTTTTTTTTTGATACCTAACTTTAAAGCAATTCCAAAAGTAATTTATAATTTACTTGTCTTATGATTGCAACTGCTCCACTGCCTTTTTCTGATTATTTTTCTCCATTTCCACACATCGTTTCTTTGCCCAAGTTTATAATTGCTCTGCTGGAGGACTCAGTTCTGATCTGAATTTCTATTTCTTTTGATACCTGTTTTCACATCAGAATAATGGTGGAAGAGGGAGCTGTGGATCGAGGTTCGGGCGGGATGGAGGCAGAGGCCGAGTCGGCTGAAGAATGGCTGCTGCAAGCTCAAAAGTTTGTTCCTGTAGCTCTGGAGAAGGCAAGGGAGGTTAAGGTGTTTCCAGGGAGGTGGAAGATGATTGTTTCAAAGCTTGAGCAGCTTCCATCGCGGTTATCAGATTTGTCGAGCCATCCTTGCTTTTCGAAGAATGCCCTTTGCAAGGAGCAATTGCAGGCTGTTTTGAACAGCTTGAAGGAAGCCATTGAATTGGCGGAGCTTTGTGTTAGAGAGAAATTTGAAGGCAAGCTTCGGATGCAGAGTGATCTAGACTCGTTGTCTGGGAAATTGGATTTGAATTTGCGTGATTGTGGTCTTCTGATTAAGACGGGCGTGCTCGGTGAGGCTACGCTGCCTCTACCTGCGTCAGGTTGTTCGTCGCAATGGGAATTTACTGACTATAGCAATATAAGGGAACTGCTTGCAAGGCTGCAGATAGGCCATATGGAGGCAAAACATCGAGCTCTTGACAGCCTTGTCGAGACCATCAAAGAGGATGATGATAATGTTTTGTCTGTCTTCGGTCGTAATAACGTCGCTGCTTTAGTCCAATTGCTCACTGCTACCTCTCCGTGTATCCGGGAGAAGACGATCACCATCATTTGCTTTCTAGCTGAATCAGGAAGTTGCGAAAATTGGCTTGTTTCGGAAGGTGTTTTGCCACCTCTAATCAGACTTGTCGAGTCTGGCAGTGCCATGGCTAAAGAAAAGGCAGTGATTTCGCTTCAAAGGTTGTCAATGTCAGCTGATACTGCTCGTGCAATAGTTGGGCATGGCGGGGTTCGACCTCTTATTGAACTCTGCAAGACCGGTGATTCTGTATCACAGGCTGCTGCTGCTTGCACATTGAAGAACATATCAGCTGTACCCGAGGTTCGACAAACCTTGGCTGAAGAAGGGATCATAAGGGTGATGATCAGTCTTGTAGATTGTGGAATTCTGTTGGGATCAAAAGAGTATGCAGCTGAATGCCTACAAAATCTCACTGCTAGCAATGAATCTCTAAGGAGATCAGTCATCTCCGAAGGTGGTCTTCGCTGCATATTGGCATATCTTGATGGCCCTCTCCCTCAAGAATCCGTGGTCGGGGCATTGAGGAATTTAGTCAGCTCAGTTTCAATGGAACTTCTGTTGTCTCTCGGCTTCCTCCCTCGTCTAGTACACGTGCTCAAGTCGGGATCACTTGGTGCACAGCAGGCAGCAGCAGCAGCAATCTGCAGGGTATGCAGCTCACCAGAGATGAAGAAGCTAATAGGTGAAGCCGAGTGCATACCTCTCCTCATTAAACTTCTCGAGGCCAAATCAAACAGCGTCCGAGAAGTCGCAGCGCAGGCAATCTCAAGCCTTGTGACCCTCTCGCAGAACTGCAGAGAAGTCAAAAGGGATGAAAAGAGTGTCCCAAATCTTGTCCAACTGCTCGATCCAAGCCCCCAAAACACAGCGAAGAAGTATGCCGTTGCGTGCCTCGGGTCACTCTCTTCGAGCAGGAAATGCAAGAAGCTGATGATATCGTACGGGGCAATCGGGTATCTGAAGAAGCTATCAGAGATGGACACACCGGGCGCGAAGAAACTGCTAGAGAAACTGGAAAGGGGGAAGTTGAGAAGTCTGTTCAGTAGGAAATAGGGAGAAAAGTGAGAAGAGATTTAAAGTTGTTGTTTCATAAGCTAAATGAAACAAGTAAGTAGTTTGGAGGATAACAAACAGAAGGTTGCCAATATTCTGGTAAACTATTTCCCATCATCTATGAATATACTTTCCTTGTATGTTTATGGTGTTTGAGGTCTAATCTAATCTATTACTCTCTTGTATGATGTATCTGTCCAACCAAGGATGAAGAATATTGGGGAAAAAAAGTACCTTAATTTTATAGAAATGCTGATAAAAATATTGATAAAATTGCAGTATTGTATTGAGAGGTTTATCGATCATATAATTAAATTTAGGGGGAAAACCAGATTTGACTCTTTAGTTAAAAATGTAATAATACTCTTAAAACTCATTAATTTATGGGGAATTTTTAAAAATAAAAAAATAAGAAAAAATATTTTTACAAAATAACAAAAAAAAAAATTTAAATAGCTGATAGATGTGGATAGAAGTCTATCAGCTTCTATTCGTGATGAAAGAAGTTTATTACTGATGCTAATAGAAGTCTATCGATGTTTTTTTTTTGTTGCTATTTTTTTTAAATAGTTTGACATTTTTTCTCTATGTGTAAATTTCTCTTAGTTTATTTTACACAAAAGATAAATTTAACACCGAACTAACATTGAACGACTTGGTTAAAGTTCATAAATTACAAAATAATAATAATAACCTAATGTTTTTTTTCCAAAAATTTTATCAATTTCATCTTATGCACTAAATGGGTAGGAGAACCCTTCTTAATATCCAAAATTGATGTGCAACTTGACAAAAAAAAAATTGATTTTTTCTCTTGGATATTTATTTTATTATTATTATTTTTTATTTTTGTACTTAGTGTCAATGATCTATTAATTAATTTAAAATAATTATAATTAATTAAATTTTATTATTTTTGTTACCATTAAAAATTTTAGATTTTAAATTAATACTAGTAAATGGAATGGAGAATTTAATGAAAAATTGAGGTGAGAAGTGTGAATTTAAAACTTAAAGATTAAATTGAAATATAATTTAAATCTTAAGAGTCAATTTATAATGTATTAAAATTTAGAGACTAAATTGAAATTAAACTAAAAAATTTAAGACTAAATGTGGAAGAATAATATGGTTGGTTGAAAAATTAGAGTGTATTTTTGTTGAGAATGTTGGAAAAATAAATAAGTAAAATGACTAAAATAGAGCAGGTTAGATTTGGAAATTTAGGGCCCAAAATAGGATTTTCAACATAAATAGTCTAGAAGGTACATTTTACGTTGTTGTCTAAAACATCCAATTTTTAAAAAAAAAAAAAAAAAAAAAAAAAAAAAAAACCTTCTTGCTTTAATATTTTCACTAATATCAATGGTTATTTACAATTTAACCCTCACCTACATTTTATATAAATAAATAAACAAACATAGGTTTTTGTATATCCCTTCCTCATGCATAACCTAAAAATTCGTATATTTTCAATCTCTTCAATCTCTCTCAAAACTCTAGTCATTCCATCTTCTTCAATCTCTCTCTCAAGACACTCTCTCTCATCTTTCCGCCCGCCGCCTCCCTCCCTCAGATCGCCCAACCACCGTCGACGACGCCATTCCCATCCTTCAACACGTCGTCCGCCATTCCCGCCGTCGAAGTTTCGGCCGCCGCCGTCGTTGCCGTTCAAGTTTCGGGCGCCGTCATGGTCGTCGTTCAAGTTTCGACCGACGGTGAGTTTTTTTTTCTCAATTTTTTCTGGCCAAACTTCTTCAATCTCACTCCAACTCGCGCGCTGCCAAGATCTCACACCTGTCACTAATCGCCGTCGTCGTCGTGGATTTAGATGTGCTTTTATGTTTTTTCAATATATAAATATATATATTTGTTCTTGATATATAGGGAGATTTTTCAATATATACTGTGATATATATATTCAGTTTTTATTGATACTTTTTATTTTATGATATATACACTAATATATGTTGAATATTAAGTTCATTTGAGATTTATATACCTGATAGATAGCTTTGTTTATTTGAAAATTATTAGGGAGTTTCGGTTAAATTTACTTAAATGAAATTTAGTCAATCTTACTAGTATATTTCATATATTGGTTAGAATTTTTGCAAGTATATAATCATTTTCGATATATACTGTGATTTTTCGATATATATTGTGATATATATCTTCATTTTTTTATTGAGACTTTTCTGTTTTATGATATATACACTAATATACGTTGAACATTAAGTTCATTTGAGATTTATAAATCATGTTAGATAGAATCTAAACTATAGTATGTATGAGATAATAACACAAAATACAAATGAACTCAAAATAAACAAAGAACTATAATAGATAAACTCAAATAAGACAAATCATCATATAAAAACTGCATTAGAGTGACATATATATCAGACATTCGGTGAATATATTACAAGCACATATAAGCGTTGCCTAATTAGAAGTGCATATATATTAGAATACCTCAAATATATACCAAATAAACAATGGAATATTACATGAAAACAAATAGAACTCAAAATAAACGGTGGAATATATCGCATAATATCAAAAAACAAACGTTAAATAACAACAAACAATATCAAATAAATGATTAATACGTGAAAAGGAAAATAAAAAAATATTAAATACATTTTCTCTCTCCAATTGAGAATGAAAAAAAAATATTAAAAATATTTTCTCTCCAATTGAAAATGAGAAGAAAATCATATTAAAGGCATTTTCTCTTCCCATCATAAATTCACTTTCTCTCTCCATCATTAAAGAAACTTTGAAAATATGAAAAATAATATTAAAATTTTTTTCTCTCTAATTTAAAATGAGAAGAAAATCATATATTAAATGCATTTTATCTATTCATCATAAATTCACTCTCTCTCCACCATTAAAGAAACTTTGAAAATAGGAAAAATAGATATAAAATTCGAACATAAAAAAAAATAAAAAGGGTAAATTTGTCTAAAAATAATATTAAAAGCTTTTTCTTTAAAAAATTCAAATTTAAAGACATTTTTGAAATATAGGGCCCAAAAATGATGATTTATGTAAAAATCTCCTCACAATATTCTATCAAAATCATGCAGATTTGCAATTAATGAGCCATTTCTCTACTATAGTTACGGTAAAAAACTTCACTTTCAAATTCAAGATAATAGATTTTTTATTTTATTTTTTATTATTATTATTATTTTGTATAAAAGTTCAAGATATTATTTATTTGTCAAGAAGTTTGCTATTTTCAACATTTTTTTAAAGTTCTATTCTCAACTCACTTTTTTTTCTTTCAAAAAATCACATTCCACTGAAAATAAAATTAAAAAGACTTCTTTACGCAGCAAATTAAAAATATGTCTTTTTCTATATATAACTTAAATATAACTTAATTGATAGAACATATACCATCGACCAACAAACTAGAGATTCAAATTCTTTACTTTCATGGGTTGAACTCACACAAAAAAATATTAAGTGATTATATTTAATTATATAAATATGTAGCCAAAAGATATAGAATTATATAAATATGTGCCAGTTTTCTAGAAGCGAAAAGGCAGGAGTGTTTTAGTATTAGCTCTCTTATTGAAGTGAAATCTTATGTGTTGGAGGTCATTAGGCTCCTAAATAGAAAGGACATTTTGTTTGCAGAGATTGAAGTTCTCATTGAAGATATTATTTTTTATTTTTGTTAGGAACATTATTAATATGGTTCATTTTTGTCACATTTTTCAGAGAGGAGAACAAATCTACTCATGCTATTGTAGCTTTGACTTCTTCTCAAGATTTCTCTTTGATTTGAAAAAACATTTTTCTAAATTGTGTTATTCTCCGCCCTGATGAGGGGTGGTAGGTGTAGTTGAGGGGTGGTAGGTGTAGTTGGTTGTTTAAAAAAAATTAAAATTAAAAAAAGAAAAAAAGAAAAGCACTTTGTAAAATTACAAAATTGGATTTGGATAAAAACGATTGAATCACGACCTGGTTGGAAGGTGTGCCACCAAATTCTGCTATCATAATCAACGGTCACAATCACGATTAAGGAAATTATGTCCATCTATGCCCGTAGAAATCCATTTTGGTTTTATGCATTAAAAATAAATAAAATAAAAAATAAAAAAAAATTAGAAAAGGAAAACTGTTAACATCTGAAACGCTGGGTTAACGTCGTCACTACCAACCCAACCCTCCGCCATTTTGGAGGTAAAGAAAAGACAACGAATCGCTGACGCTTTCTACTTCCCTCTTTGATTCAACAAAGTGTTTTATAGATAAACGTTGTGTTGCTTACAAATTGCTAACTCCGAGGCTCTTTCTCTTTCCATCTCTACCTTTCTCTATCATCCCATTCAACTGCCGCTGCCGCTACCCTTTGCTTGCCGCTTTCATTTTTCCTATCTGCTCAAACGCACTCTTTCCATTCTGGGTTTCTGATTAGGTATCCAATTCATCCCTCTCATGATTTCCATTTTCTGCTATGCTTATTTTCTTCGGGTTAGGTTTGATTGCCGATTTGCTTCTGTTTCTGTTTTCTTGATTTGGGATTTCTGCCATTTTGCCTCCCTTTTGTTTCTTTCTACGTTACCATTTTAATTGTTTTATTCAACCAATTTCTGCTGTCAATTCTCGTGAATTGGGTTGTGTCCTTCTCATCTGTTTCGCTAACTACCTCATCTTATGCCTGATTTGGTATTCTTAATTATTGTTCTTCTTCTTTTATTACTCTATTGCTCTTCTCTTTGATTCTTATTCTAGATGATCTTAATTTTGGAGATTTATTGATTGGCAATTTATGAGGGATATCTCCTATTTACTTTGTTTCTTCTTTCTCTTACTCCTTTGTGAGCTCTTATTTCAATTCTTTGTTCTTCTGATTATATTGAGTTCTCTTTTCAGTTAGATTTCTTGTGAGACCTTTTCTTTTTCCCTTTTAATGACCGAGATATTGGTCCCACCACTTGGAATATGCTTATACCCCACCCCACTATTATTTGGGAGGCTTTGCCTATCCAATTCCACGCCAACTTCAAGAGATAACTAGGGGTTTTAGGTTTTAAATTCTAAACCTGGGGTTTAAGGCTTTAGCCTTCGCCCCAATATTGTTAAATTGACTGGTACATGCTAAAATTAAGAGCCTTAATTTGCCTTGGGTAAGAGAAAGCACAGGATGGGGCATTGGAGTCTGACCCTTATCCATATCTTGTTAGATTAATAGGTATATGCATGAGGCTTATGGTATGGAGAGGAAGCTCATCTAAGGGGATTTCTCATGAGTTTTTTCATTTATTTATATAGGCCATCAAGAAACATTTCATTGAACTTAAGAAAAAGGCCCTTATAAATTAGTACACATTTTTGTCAGTCCTGCGTGAAACGAATCTTTCAAATTTATTGTGCTCTGTCGCTCTGATGACTGATGGGAAATGAAGGAAATCTTGATGGCCTACTTATAAGTAGAGGATTTTGATATTTTACCAAGGACTTCTTTTTCCCCCCTGTGATTACTTGCTTAATTTTGTTTGTTTAGTAACCTTTTAATTATACTGCTTTCTTTACTTGCTGGTGCCTTGGTGGTTGTTCTATTCATGATGTGTAGCTGCATTTTGACTTGGAAGGTGCGTAGTTGTGAAAGATGAGTAAGCTGGATGCAACCAGAGCAGAACTTGCTCTTCTAGTTCTGTACTTAAATAAAGCAGAAGCCAGAGACAAAATATGTAGAGCTATACAGTATGGCTCCAAATTCTTGAGTAATGGTGAGCCTGGCACAGCACAAAATGTTGACAAAACTACCAGTTTAGCTCGAAAAGTTTTTCGTCTTTTCAAGGTCAGCCTTTGATTCTTTTATAACCTGTTTTCAATTTTATTTCTACAATTTTGAAGTTTGTAGCCCGTCCTTTTTGGGGTATTACTATTAGTTCTTGATCTGTGTGTGATGAATTTTCATGATCATCTCATGTTGGTTTAATATTTTATAATCGTTTTATATATATATACTTATTTATGCTATGGGCTTTGGTTTACAGTTCGTGAATGATCTGCATGGCCTTATTAGTCCAGTTCCTCAAGGAACTCCCCTTCCTCTTATTCTTCTGGGAAAGGTATGAGAGTGACAATCTACTATTTTCATATCAATTATCAATTATGTGTTTCCGAAGTCCTACTTGTTCCTTTTTGTAGTCCAAAAATGCATTGCTATCAACTTTTCTATTCCTCGACCAAATTGTTTGGCTCGGTAGAACGGGCATCTACAAGGTACAACAGTTTTCTCTTTTCAAGTACCTTGCTCTATTCAAGAGTAGAAGGAACTAGGCCTGATTTCTTATCTGTAATGTCTGCCAATAGAATAAGGAACGCACTGATCGTATTGGAAGGATTTCTTTGTTCTGTTGGTTGGGCGCTTCATTCTGTACAGTGTTAGTCGAGGTATGTTGGTTTGACTTGCAAGCAAATGATTCAAGACTCTCTGGTTCAGTAAATTATGTTTTGAAGTTTTGCATTCTTACAATCTCAGATTGGAGAGATCGGTAGGCTATCTGCTGCAATTAAGAAGCAGGAGAAGGATCTTAAGAATAAGGATAGCAATCAACACCAAGTGTGTTATCATCAAGTGTGTAATCAGTTGTCAAATAAATTGAATACTTTGTCAGTAATCCCTATTTATATACATTAATATTTACTTTGACGACATGTTTTGAGTGTAGGATGAGAAATACCGCGCAAATCTTAAAAAATCAAATGAAAGGTCCCTGGCCCTGGTTAAAGCATCCATGGATTTATTGGTTGCTGTTGGACTACTTCAGTTGGCACCGAAGAAAATTACACCCCGTGTCACAGGTGCTCTGGGATTTGTTAGCTCACTGATCTCTTGCTATCAGGTATGCCAAAATTACAGTTTGTTGTCATGTTGAACTTGTTTCTCTTGATTACGAGAATGGGCTGTAAGTATAAACAGATTAAATGCAGTGTAGAAGGACTCGTTTGGATTAACTTTTTCAAAAATTCATTTTCATTTAGACATTTTTTATAAAATCGTTTTAAAATAAAGACACTAATGGTTTTCAAAATTTATTTTGAGAAGTTGTCAAATACTTATATTTCTTTAAAAAATGACTTGTTTTTTAAATTAAACACTTGAAAAAATATTTCAAACACATCCGAAGTGTAGAGTTTAAACTGTTGGGGTCGATGGGTTTTGCGTAGAAACTGTTTTAACATTTGATGATGTATGTGCAGTTGCTTCCTCCCGCAGCGAAAGCGAAGGCGTCGTGAAGAAGGAAAGGGAAATCCCAGTGGAGTAGAGGAACGAATAAGCAGTTGAAATTGCGTGTTGTTAAAAGGGGATGTGGTTTAAAGTAGTAGTTTGAAGGCCCATTAGAAGGGGTAGGGTGACCTTGAAATGTTTGTTGGATCAAATAATAGATGCTGTTGGTTGAGGTTATGCATCCTTGAAATTTCATTCTTGTTAGCATGTTTTGATTGAGAACGCCCGCTGTCTGTCTGTCTCTCTCTCTCTCTCTCTCATCAGCACTTCTCTGCATAAGCCTCTCTCATGCATTCAGATTTCAGAGTGTGTTTAAATACATAAATAATTTCAAAATTCTGAAAGCTGCCATTGCCATCCATTGCAGCTCCAGATATCCATTAATCTTCCTCTCGTCCTTACTCAAATAAGATTGCAAGATTTTGGTTAATTTACTATGATTTAAATATCAAATATTATGATTTAGGTTAATTTAGAAGGAATATTTCATGCATTGCTATCTTTGAAACAAATTTTTTAATTGCAAATTTACATTTTATTAAATTTGAATCTTAAATATTTGACATATTAAATTAAAAGGTAATAATATGGAATTAAAAGGGAAGAAGAGAGATAAAACTTATAAAATAGATAAATGATTCAAACTTTTTAACAATATTATTGAAAATAAAAGTCGTAAACTCCCTGATCAAGTGACTTAATAAGATAGTTTATTAACTTATGAGCTTTTTTTTTTCTTTGCTCTTTTAAAATAGTGATTGATCCCTAGAGAAAAAGGAAATATACTCCATAACATAGATAACAAAAGAGTTGTGAAATGGCTGAATTGGACTATACTTGGTCCTTTTATGATTTATATCAATCTAAAATTAGAAATATAAGTGGATTTTACATGAGTCTTTCACTGATAAACAAATATCATTACCGTTTACTCACAAAAAAAGAAAAGAGATAAAAGTGGATTTCATGATTTTCATAAATAAACAAATATAATCTTTGCCTCACAAGAAAAGGAGAAAATAATCGGATTACATTTTTTTCACCATTCTAAATTTTATTTTTCATTCAATCAGCACGTAGTTGATTGTTGTAGTCATGGGAATATTTGGTATGAAAAAAATCATTTTATTTTTCCATTCAATCAACACTAGTTAATCATTTTATTTTATTTTTTAAAGTAAGAAAGACAATCAATTTTAGAGAGATAAAGTAAAATTGAAGAGGTACAACGACCCAATTTTCTAAAACTTCTAATTAGGTCATTACTAAAATTACATGATAATTAAAATACCAAACCAATCGAGGACATGAACTTTATTTAAGAAAAACAGGAGTAAAAGAATAAAATATCCAAAAACAAATTGATTCAAAATAAAAATAGCTTTGTTTTGAGATCCCTAAAAACACTAAATGGAAGAAATATTCGGAGTGTGTAAAGTTGCTAGTCCTTAAAACTTTAAACAAGAAAATAATAATAATAATAATAATAGCTCTAAAAATATGACATAGGTAAAAAATGACAATGCTAGTCCCTTGGTTTATAAATTGTAACTATTAAAAATATTCCATAAGTAAATCTGCTACTAGAGTTGGGCTATAAAACATGCAACTAAAAATTGTAACTAGTGTAACCAAAATTGATATTCTAAGTAGACAATTAATTCGTCCCATAGTAATTGAGATGTATAGATTTGTGATTAACTGATAAAAACACATGAAATTTCGTAACATTTTTCATACTATCACATAAGAGAAATCCAAGTTTTCATTTATATCGGAGAGTAAAATCACTTACCTCAAAAGTAGACTCTATGAAATGGTAAAATAAACACAAACTTTTCCAGACTATTCAATAATGATTATTTTTTAAACTCAAAGATCTTCTTGAATTAAAATTGTGTGGAAAAAAATAATAATAATAAATAAAAGTAATTTTCCCGCTACTTTATAATGTTCGGTTTTTAATTCTATAAGTCTCTGTAACTAACGGTAGCCAAACCTGGGAAATATTTCCGTTGTGCTACTGCAAGAAACATCTTCTTCATCGACTCCCGCGAAACCGATATCATCTACGGCAGTATGGAAGGCGACGGAAAGTTCTTCAGAGGCCAATCCAATAACAAAGAGGAGATTTGGAAGTTCGGAAACTCCAGCGATGAAGAAGAAGCCGAAGAAGAAGAAGAAAAAGAGAATCCGAGTAGGAGGCCGATCTTGAGAGGAAAGCATTTCGACATCGAAGCCTATGCGAGCAACTACCGAGGTCGAAGCAAGATCCTCCGCCTCCTCTTCATTGCAGATCGCTGCGACACCCATGAACGGTCAGCGATGCAACTTGAGGCTCTTCGAATAGCCTACGACGAGGCTAAGGAAGGCAAAGATGTGGATGCAACTTGAGGCTCTTCGAATAGCCTACGACGAGGCTAAGGAAGGCAAAGATGTGGTGCTCTTCACCAAGGTTGTTCAGAAGATTAGCGGCAGATTGGGCCCTAACTACAAGATGGATAAAGATTGGTGCGATTCTGTTAATCGAATCAGGCAGCGGATGGAGTTAGGGCTACAGAGCCGGTTGCAGCAATATTGGTAGAATAATGATCTTCTCAAACTTTTTTACTTCAAAGGTTACAAAATTTCTGTGTTCTTGATTCTTTCTCGTTTCTGAGCTGTGGGATTTGAATTGTTCAAGGAACGAAACTTTAGAGATGCTGCTGTTATTGTTTGTTTTCCTTTCTCTCTTTCTTTCTTTTTCCATATATATATCTGATTCCTTGCTCATTGCTTTCATGGAATTTGATTTTGAAGTTCCATAGCAGGTTTAGTTTTATTATGTTGTTGTATATCTGCAGTTTTTGGGAATAAGTAGACAATTGGGAAGCCAGTTTTCAGTGGTGATGGCTGCTCATGATATTGCAGCTTATGGCGGCCTATGTGCACTTGCAACTATGGAACGAGCAGAGTTGAAGGCACCGCACCCATTTTCATACTCTTTTTTTTCCTATTCTTCAAAGTTCTACTTTGCACTTTAACATCTGTCTCATTAATTACACATTTTTCAGAGTTTGGTTATTGACAACCATAATTTCCAATCCTATTTGAATTCAGCCATTGAAGTCAGGGAGCTCATCCATGATTTCTACTCAGGGTAACTCTGCCCAATTTTTTCTTTTACTGACTGATATCTTTAATCCTCACATTAGATGATATGATTTTAAATTTGTCTTTCGCCCGTTACTTTAAGCTTTTGGGTCAATCGCGATTTAAGAGTTGATGGATGTACTTATGCCATATAATATAATTATTGTTTCCGTTTCTGGGCAGACATTATTCTTCATGTTTTGAGCATCTTCATAATCTGAGAGAATGGCTGGCATTTGACATACATTTCCACGACCAATTGGAGATACTATATGGTCAAATTAGAAACAAAGCACTGGTCCTCTATGTTCACATATTTATATCGATTGATTTGCAGTCAATGGCGAATGTTTTCTGGACAACTCTCCAAGCTCTTGAGAAGGAGCTTAAAGCTTTGATAAACACCAACCAAATTCAGGTCGCACTCTCATTTCACTCTGCCCTTCACAATTTGCTTCATTCTTTACTCATTTTCAACATTATATTCTTTCTGTGCAGGCCAAAATTGACTCCATTCATAAAGTTTTGTATGTACGTAAAGATCATAGAAATGCAACTTTTCGAAGAGTCATTCAAAATTGTAATGTAATTGAACGTGATTTTAGGTCCATGTTGTTGTGGAAACCATTTCATTGACATTCCAACGTTTCACACTAGTACGACAATGCCTTCTTGATTTTCTTTTTCTTTTTACACAAATTGTAATGTACAAAGTTTATTAATTGTTGATGGAAAGTTAGGTGTCCCAATTTTATAAAAGTCTACCCATATAATTGTTTGAAACAAACCAGATGAGAACCTTCCTCTAGTACAAGTATACAATTTCATCGGTCATTTTTATGGTTTAATTAATTCAGTTTCATATATTAACTACAAAAGCAATGTGTAGCTTCCGTTCGATTTGATTATTGAAATTTTCTTCATAGAAAATAAATTAAAGAAAAGAAAAAAAAAATGATAACTATTGATAGTACAAGAGGAGTAATTAAAAGTGGTATGTGATGTACAAGCTTGATTTGGCTGAATAATTAGCCGAAGCTGCCAAATTTGCACTATGTTATACGGTGTGACAAATCTAAGCTTGTGTTCACTCTCCTTAGATCAAACCAAGGAGTTCTCGTCAGCCACGGAACCATTTTAAATTGAGAATTTTTAAAAATAGAAAATAAGAAAAACTATTTACACAAAATAGCAAAATTTTTAGATAGTTGCAATAGACGCCGATAGAAGTCTATAAGTGATAGAAATGATAGAAGTCTATCACTGATAGATGCTGATAGAAGTCTATCACTGATAGATGCTAATAGAAGTCTATCGATGTCTATCAGTATTTTTTATGTTATTTTCTATAAATAGTTTGACATTTTTTCTATTTTTGAATTTTTTTTTAAATTTATATGTTAAATTTTTTTATAAATAAAAAATTAAACGAGAAAAATAAAGTAATCAATCAACAAAGGTGATGGATGCATGGTCCATCCAAATCCAATTTATATAATTAAAGTTGAAACTTGAAACCCATCAATCATAATTCATATTGATAGTCGAGTGAGGGAAAAAACTCAATCTTGTCTTATTCCCACTTCCAAACAAAAACATATAACTTCTAATTATTGATATTTTAATTTTATCCCTTTTAATTTTTTTATCTTAAAAAGATTTAACATAGTATATTCACGATTAAATTCTAATATCATTTACGTAAAATAACATTTGAAAATAAACTTTGTCTAAAAAGAATGATTTTCAATTCAAATTAAATTTTAGAACAACCACAACGCCAGACATGAGAAACTATAACATGTTCGACAAAGTTTCACTTGCAATTGACTAAAAGGAAGTCAAGGACAGAAAATCAAATTAAACAAGGGAAATTACGAATGGAATCCACGAACACTTGAATTTCATTAGCATAGTTAATTTTTCCAATCAAAAAATTTCAAAGAATTAGAGAATATGTTTCGACCCGAAAAAGAGAAATACTAGCTTCAACTAGTTGTGAGTTATAATCATATAAATATAATATTATCACATAAATGTGAAATAGTAGAGAGAATATAAATATGTATTAAGTGCCAAATTATACTCAAGCGCACATTAACAAACTGTATTATACATTGTTTAGTTAATTTTAATATTTTGGATATCAATCAATATTTTCATATTTTCATGAATTTCAAATCTATTTTTTTCAAACTAATTATTTCTATGATTTTTTAAAAAAGACTTAGCCAAACAACATTGATAACAGTCTGTTAATCTCAGAATCTTTTTTATAAAATATAAGACAGACCAAATATAGACATTAGCATTGAAAATTGATTTTTTTAAGTAAAAAGAATTAAGGTAGAGCCTCATCCTTATGGCTGATTTAACCTAAATTTAACTGCTATTCTCTCTTTGTGGTTATAGTCCTATACATAAATATGTAGTCCTTTTATAATTAAAAGAAAAGAGATAGTTTCCCTTACATAATAATTATTTTCCAATTATTTTTTTTTTTTTGTTCCCTTACACAATAATAATTTTCCAATTATTTTTTTTTGTACTACAAGTGTTAGATTTGGCTTATTAAATGAAAACTTTTTAGCTATTCAACATCAATTATGCCATAGCTATACAAATGGGAGGGGGTCCTTAGAGTAAGTAATGACATTCTTACTTAGACGTCTTTTTAACTCCTTATTTTCTCTCACACTTCAATATTTTCGATTTTTTTACAAAATATTTTCATAGTTATGCAAATTTAATTAATTCCTTTTTTAACAACAATATATTTTAATTTAAAGTTTTCCATAGCAACATAATTTATTGTATTTGTATGTGCTTGTATTTCCAAACCTTCTTCTTCATTTAATAAATTTGTTTGGCATTTTTCTCCCAAATTTAAGAGATTTGGTCAAATATGGCATAGGATATAAAGGTCAAATATAAGAAAATAAATAAATAATAAATAAATACAGGGAAGTTTTGTATTTGTATTTAGGTTATATAATTAAGGTTAAAAAATACTTTTAGTCTCTAAACTTTCATAAAAGTAACAATCTAGTCCTTGAACTTTAGTTTGTAATGATTTAGTCTTTATACTTTCAATGTTGTAACAATTTAGTCCCCGAACTTTAGTATGTAACAATTTAGTTCCTGTAATTTCAAATTTGTAACAATTTAGTCCCCAATGTAAAGAAAATTATCAAAATTAGATGCCAATTTTTATTATTTTATGATGTAGACCTTGTATTTTATAAAAATATTGAGTCTCTAATTAATTTATCGGTTCATTTATGCAATAAATCTCATTAATTATAATGGAAAAATGACCAACACTTGGAATTGCATTACACAGCCGACTTAGATTCTTAATGAAGTCATGTCAACCGTTACCTCTCTTTCCCTTTCCTCAATGCTTTGCATTTATGAACTTTCAACCCACAGATATATATATATATATCCTCCTTCATGTCCTCCTCATGTTACACTCATTCACATTGATTGCATTTTTTTTTAAAAAGAAAACTTTTTTTTCTAGTTCAACAATATATTGAGTGATTTCTTTAATTTTTTATTGAGGTTATAATACATTAATTGTGAAAAATTAAACTTCTAAGTATTCGTGTAGTGTATAGTACGATACTTACTCTTTATGTTTACACTATAACTTTTTCTACGTAAATAATTAGTAAATGTTGTTAGATCTCACATCAATCTTAAAGAATTTGATGTGACAACAATTAATGGAGAGTAGTAAATGAATCTTTTTCTTAACTAGTTGAACGATGCTTAGAATGTATGAATTGTTTTTTTTTTTATTTTCTTAAAAATTACATTATGCTTCTTAATTTAAGTTTAGGTGAGTGGATTAGACATTTAGCATCATCCTCCTAATGATAAAAGATTCAATTCTTCATCTATTGAACTAAAAAAAAAATGCTATTTTTGCCAACTTAATTATAGTTTCGAAAAAGAATTATAAACTTTCCTCTCCCTATACGTGACCTAATTTTTTCTCTTAAAAATTTAAGGGTATGTTTGAAATAGATTCAACATTTACCAGACTTTTTTAAAAATAAAAATATCTTTATATCATATCATATATAACAATATATCTTCATAGTGTGTTGCACTAAAGCGTGTTTCTAGTAATTAAATTTATATTCTTTTACCATATCTATTCGAAAGATTTTTAGTTAGTTGTTTTTAGATTATCTATCTCTCAAAATTTTTCTTAAAAAGATAGCTTAAAAATTAATCCAATAACTTTTTTTTATAGTGTTTCTATTTACAAATATCAAGTTAACATTTTTTATCGTATCCAAAATCCTAAACGCACGTTAAATTATTATATTTTTTAACAATACTTCTAGAATTATTGAAAATATTAAAATGTTCACAATAGAATAATTGATATGGCTTACAAAACATTTTTATTTTGCAAAATTATTCCAAACACATGATAAATGTGTATTATGTATTTAGTTTTACATAACACCTATAAAAAAGGTTTTAAATTAACATATGAAATTAAATTGAAAATTTTAAAATATGGAAAACTATACCCCAAATATTAGGTACTAAAATTTATATTAAGTTTGAATTAAAAGAAAAAAAAAAGTTGAAATCTACTATTTAATAATAACTTTAGTTATGTTCACATCAACTGTGGAAAAAGTTTGTTTTAAAATTTGTTGCGATCGCTTAATGAGTGAAGATAATTTATATATGTTTGAAGTAAGACCCATAAAATATTCATTTTATAGATGACGTTACTCTATTTGGTCCATGGATGAATTTAAGTATGGTTTGTGTAATAAACGTGTCATTTAATTTCATCACTCAATTTTTGTTGGTAAGAATTATATAAAATAATTATAATAAAAAAAATTTAGAGACGTGACTGAAAAAAGTTGTGAAGTTGAAGAAGAATATAGTGTGTATGTACAGTTCAAGTACTTTGTACGTTAGTAACCACGAAAATATGAGTTTGAAAAAAGGCCTTTCTTTTGGTGTTTAAAAGTCTTAATTAATTAATTAATTAATTTTATTTATTTATTTTTTTTTTTTTTGGAAAAGGTTTTAACTTTTTGTAATTACAAGTCTATTTCAATTCGTGTCCCAAATTGTCATACGCCAAATTTTCAAACTCCAAAAGCCAGTTTGGACCGCCGGATAGGATAGAATAGGAGACCTTTTCATTATTATTATTTTTTTCTTGCATTATTACAAAGTCAAAGTAGAAGAAAAACTCAGCCAAAGTCTGAATAATATGAAGGTGATAACATAAATTTGGAAGGGATTCTTTTGCTTCCAACTCAAGTATTTTTATATGAGTAATAATATTTGGATGCAATTCATGTTGAATTTTTTGGCAAAATATTAGAAGTACAGTTGTCTCACATCAAAAAAATTTAGAAAAATCATGAACTCGTCCTACATTGAAAAAGTTTTGAAAAGTCATGAACTCTAAGTACTATAAAAGGAGTCTATGACTTTGGCTTTCAATTATTTTAGTTAGAAGCACTTTAAGTTTAGTATGCTAATTTTAGTTAAATTCCATTTATATGTTTTCTAATTTGAGAGTAGAAAAGGGTGTGAGTAGTATAAAAGTTTTGAGATAGGGCTCTTGTAATTGGGACCAGAAGAGAGAATTGTTGATTGTAACAATTTTTCACATAGTGAATTTCTTTTTGGTGGGTCGTGGTTTTTCTTTGAGTTGAGAGTTTTCCACGTAAATTCTTGTGTTTTCAGTTTTACTACTTTCTCTTAATTTCTTTATTATTTTTTCTGCTTATTCTTTCGGTAGAAGTGAGAGGTTTTTTCCAACATCTCAAGATATATATCCAATCTCATTACACAAATTTGAATTTTTTTTTTTTTTTTTTGGATGAAAGGGATTCTGTTGCGAATTCGATTGGACAATTTGATGGGATGCATGTAATTTTTTTTTTTTTTTTGAGTATTTATATAGTAATGAGAGTCGGATGTGTTGAGAAGCAAAATGGGGAATGAGTGAAGGTTATTGTGAAAGACACTAGTGTAAATGGCAATAAATGGTACAGCAAAAAGGTTAAGTGAAGTGAGTTTGGTGGGTCCTAATTAATGTGTGTTTCTAAATTATAAATATAAATATGAATGAATGAATGAATTAGGAAGTGGGGCCCTGTAGAGTTGAAGAAATGACACCCCCTGCCCCCTGCCCGCTGCCCGGAACTAACAAATATATTGATTCCTCTTCTTAAATTTTACAATTACACAAACAATATTTGTTACAATATTTGTAATTGTTTTGTTGGATAAATATTTCAATAAAATTGCATGCCCTCATTGCCCATGTGCCTTTGTTTCACCATTTCCATTTACACTTCTTCACTACACAAATTATTTATGTATTATTTCAAAAAGAAAAATAAAAAGAAAAAAAAAACATAGGCATGGAGGTGCACGTACGTTGGACTATCATGTCTGTCGTTCTATCAAATGAAACAAAATCGACTGAATAATAATAATAATAATAATAATAATAATAATAATAATAATAGAAATCTATAAAACTCACCTATATATTGTTAACAATGATGTATATCTATATACTTTGATGATCTCTATTATTGAGTTTGTGATGAACCCCCAATTTTGACGCTATCTTCACCGACTAAACTTCCTTCCATATTGCATTGCATCGCTTTTTCTTTTGTTCTCAAAAAAAAAAAAAAAAAAAAAAAAAGTGATTGAGGTGTGAGATGGGCCGGGGGAGAATATATTTCTTGTGTTAAAGAAAATTTTATTAGCTTCAGATTTAATGGGGAAAAAGGACGATTACTTTTGAATTTTATGGCAATCAATCTATATACTCTCCCATTCCATAAATGAATTATTTTATGAGATCGGTTCACTATTTTTTTACTAATGAAAAATTAAAGCTAGCAAGGTAAAAAAAAAAATAATAGTTGGATTTTAGTTCTAAATAAACACTTTTGATGACTATAAAAGTAACGAGGTAGTTGTTGACTTTTAGTATCTATATAATTTAGATCATATATACTTTTAAATGTGTAACAATTGAGTCTATAAATTTAGTTTATGCACTTTCAAATTTACAACACTTTAATCTATATCACGAAAGTTTCATTAAAATTAAGAATTGGGTTTTATTAACTAAAATTTTGATTTTTTAACATCAAGGTTATCAACACCACTTGCATCTCTAAGTTTTTATGTTCTTTTCCTCAACTTTCTACTAATAAAATTGTTATATATATATATATATATATATATATATATATATATATATATAAAGAGAAATATCAATTTATACTCCTGAACTTTGGAAATTGTATAAATTTAAATTATAAACTAATAATTGTATTATCCTCCAAATATCTCCACAGATGGGTATGATATTGTCCACTTTAAGTATAAACGGTTTGCTTTTGGTTTCACTCAAAAGATCTCATATCAATAAAGATAGTTGTCCCCACTTATATACTTATGATTATCCCCTTATCTAATCAATATGAGTCTTTAATCAACACTCCCACGAATGGTCTCTCTTTTAGCTAGGTTTACGAAAATTTGTGTGGGTAGCTATGTTTATAATTGCATTATATTTGAAGAAAAGAATGGTAAATATCAGGAAGTAATTATCGATTATTGATATCTGGTTAACTTTGATCATGTAAACAATACATATTTGTATTTTCAGGTGGTAATAATTAATTGGGAAAAATACATTTTTTTCATTTTTTTATATTTATATTTTATCTCATCACACAAGAAAAAAAAAAATAGTATATTTAAACAAAGATGTAAGAGGAGTTTTTCACGTGATAAATTATGATTGAATAATTTAGTGAGATACACAAAAATTGATGTAATCTAAATCTACCTAAATATTTTTCTTATAAACTTTGAGCCTAAAACTGATAATAAATTTATTTTTAGTTTATCCAAAATGTCTTATATTAAGGAGGATAGAAACATTTTTAACTATATACTATTGACCTACTATATTTTTATTGAGTTATAGTACGGGTTTAGTCATAAACTTTTATATTTATGTCTGACAAAAAAAAAAAAGTATATGAATTTTCGATTTTGTGTCTTAAAAGATATTTGTAACTTTAAAAATGTCAATTAGGTCCTTAGCATATTGAACATTTTTTAAAATCAATAGATCTATTAAATATAAAATTGAACTTTGTGTTTAATAGGTTCATGAAGTTCCAAAAAAGTTGAATAGGTCAATGATCCATTAAATTAGACATATAATCGAAAGTTTAGAAATGTATTAGAAATGAAATAAAAAAATTTAGAGACTTTTAAAAACTTGTTTATGTTTTGGAAATTTGGCTAAAAATTCAACCATTTCATTTAAGAAAGATACAAATCATTATAAGAAATTGAAAGAAAGTAGACTTATTTTTTAAAAAATTAAAAACAAAAAAACTAAGGCACTGTTATATTGTAACCATTTCATTTTTTGTTTTTGTTTTTTAAAATTAAGCCTATAGACATTACTTCGACCTTCAAATTTATTCCTTTATTATTTACTTTTTTGCCAGTGGTATAAAAATCAAGCCAAAAATTTGAAAACTAAAAAAAGTAGCTTTTAAAAACTTGTTTTTGTTTTTGAAATTTGGCAAAGAATTCAACTATTGTACTTAAGAGAGATGCAAATCAATGTAAGAAATGAGGAGGAAATATGCTTAATTTAAAAAAACAAAAACTAAAAACGAAATAGTTACCAAACGAGTCCTAAATAGTTACCAAATATGACTTTAGATATAACACAAATAACTAAATTTGTAATTTAGTCTTTTTAAATTTGATAGTAGACCATGCTTGTATCTCTCTAATAATTTAAATTACATGACTTTTCTCCTTTAAGGGTAGGAAAATTTTTTTAAAAAAAAATTTGTTAAACTATTTATAGAAAATAGCAAAAAAAACACTAATAGACATTGATAGACTTTTATCAGCATCTATCAGTAATAGACTTCTATCATTTCTATTATTGATAGATCCGGATAAATTTCTATCGGCGTCTATCATAACTACCTAAAAATGTTGCTATTTTGTATAAATAGTTTCCCTCATTTTTCTATTTGAAGGTAAAAATCTCAAACTTGATACAATAAAGTTCAATAAAGCCTAACCCTACTTATTATCCATAACGTAATAAAACTATAATTTATTGTTCTAAGTAGCTTAAGCAAAAACAGCTCAAATGACGATTTAAGTTAATTGCCAAACCCAAACCAATGGCTTACTTAATAGGGTGTCACCATTATTGTGAAGCATTTATTATTATTCTTTGACTTGTCCATATGTATTCAGTTATTTAGATGAAATCAAATCAAAATTTTATGGCCAAACCCTTTTTTTTTCTTTCAATTTATTCAACAAAGGTAAGATTAGGATTTGAAATCTCCGACCTCAATTAAAAAAATATATAGATATCTTAAAAATTTTAAAAATTAAATTATGCTTATCAATTATTTTCTTTATTAAAATGAAAAACATATTATGTTATAAAAGGGCAGAAAAAGGTTAACTTTATTCCGGAATATAGCTACCTATTAATTTTTATTCTAATTCAACTTGAACTTAAACTTTTTTTTTAAAAAAAAAGTATTCTAAAGTATAAATGATTATCGAAGTGATTTTGTGCATTGGCAAAAATAATTTTGTATGGAACTTGATTATCATTTTTTAGATCAATAACATGTGAGTGTGTAATTCGAACTTTTTACTTTTTAGTTATAAGCATATATCTTAGCTAGTTGATGATCTATACCAGTTGAATGTCGTTGCATTAGTAAATTAGAGTTTTTCATTATCTCTTTTGGTAAATAAGTGGGTGAATTAGAAGGTAAAAAATTTAACATTTATTTAGAATGCGATTCAAATGGAATGAATTAAAAATTTGCCAGATTTTGAGTAAAAATCAATTCGTATTTTCTATAAAAGAAATGTAGGATCATATAGATAAACCATTTGTTTTTTTTAAAAAAAAATTATAAATAATACTTTCATTTACTTGCTGATTTATTTATTTTATTCTATTTTTTATAAAAAACTAAATTTAGTTTGAAAACTAAAAAAAAATTTATTTTTATTTTTAAAATTTAGCTAAGAATTTAAATATTTAATTTAAGAAAGATGAAAAAGATGTTATAAGAAAACAAGCATAACTTTAAAGAATTAATGGCTATCAAACAAGTCGTTACAATTTATTTGGTATTCGTTAAAGTTATATGAATTTGTATTTTTTTTTTTTTTTTTTTTGGATTTTCCATTATTCTTAGTGAAATCTTGACTCCATTTTATTTTAAATAGTTTTATGGACAGACTTTCAAAAGTAGGTTCAAATTAATCCCCCGTACTAATTTGTTTCAATAAAATTATGAGATGAAACTAAGTTTTTTTTAATCTAATAATAGTATGGATAGGAATCAAATCTTCAACTTTTAGAGAGAAAAATCATGTCAATTACGGTTGAGCTAAATTCACTTTGACCGATAAAATTAAAATTATTATTAAATAAGTTTTCATAAAAATGTAATATGCTTTTGGTACCTATATTGATTATTTTTTAGAAGAAATGTATTGATTATTAGATACAAAAGGATTATCAAAATTAAAAATGATATTACTTTTAGAGAAATTTTTAAAAATAGGAAAATAAAGAAAACTATTTATACAAAATAGCAAAATTTTTAGATAGTTGTGATAAACGTTGATTTGTAAATAGTTTGACATTTTTTCTATCTGTGAAAATTTCCCTTACTTTTAGGCTTTTAATAATAAAGAAATTGTTGGTAAGACTATGAAATTAAATAAAAGAAAAATTATGTACTAAAAATGGTCCTTTCCAAAAGAAATAATAATAATAATAAAAGAAAGAGGTAAAATGATGGATTAAAACCACAAACACTTAGTCATTTTAGCAATTCACATTATACTTATGAAAGTACTATTAGTTTAATACACGTAAATACACGACACTTCATTGTCTAATTTATAAGTAGAAATAAATTTAGTCTAAAAAAAAGTAGTAATCAGTTTAATTGTATCTTAAACTAATATTCATTTTATTAGTAACTTCCACAAATAATTAATTAAAGATATTCATTAATATTATATTAACTCCTCCGTCGCGGGGTAACAAATATGCAAATTTTATTCTAAATTAAAAAATGATAAATATTTATTGCAAAATAACAATGTCCGACACTATTAATTTGAGTTCAAGTGTAGTAATTTTTTTAAAAAAAAATTATTTTAGTACCATTAGGAATAGAGAGATTCAAACTATAGATTTCATGATTACTAACACACTCGTATGTCATAGATCTTGTAGTTTAAGTGTAGTTAACGAACTTTATTTAAATTCTAGGACGGATAGAATTTTAAAAATCTCATTTAGAAAGATTGAAATACGTTACTATCTTTATAAAATACATCAATTATTATTATTATTACTAATTAATTTTGAGATGAAACTTTATGTTTATCTAATATAATATTAGAATCCATAAAACTCAAACGAATATTCAATTTAATTATGATTTAACAGTACTAAACTTAAAGAAGCACTATTTTAAAAAGGCAAAATGAAATTTTATGTTTATTTAATATAGAAAAGGGTGTATAAGCTGAAGACACAATACTAAAAAAAAATATCAAGATTCAATTGCCTCTTTTGACTTATAGCAAAAGAAGGTTTCAAAAAAAAAAAAAAAACTTATAGCAAAAGAAATGACAACAGCCTTTATATACAAACGGCGAGATATAAAAATATAAGTTTTTACCGATAGAAAAAATGTCAAACTATTTACAGAAAATAGTAAAAAAAACAATAATAGACATTGATAGACTTTTATCATTTCTATCCTTGATAGACCCTGGTAGACTTCTATCAGTGTCTATCACAACTATCTAAAAATTTTACTATTTACACTGGTAAATAGTTTCCCTTATTTTTTTATTTTTAAAAATTCTCCAAAATATAACCTATCAAATTCAAATTATATAGTTATGTTAAAAAAAAAAAAGAAAAAAATCAAATATGTTTCAAATCGTCATACTTACATTTGTTACACTAATTAGAAAATTCATGACGAGGCAAAACATTACTTTTAATAATTACCTCCCTAAAAGTAAGAAGTCTTAAATCTCCATCCTTTAAGCATGTTTGGGAGTGATTTTAAAATTGTCAAAATCACTTTTGTCATTTTTAAAATCACTCAAAAATACACTTTTAATCACTCAAAATTAATTTAGTTTTCAATTTTACACTTTGAAATGCAATTTTCAATCAACAAATTAGTTTTGAAGGATTTAAAACATATTTCACGATGATTTTGAAATTGACAACTGTAATTTTAGTCATTTTAAAATCACTCTTTTAGTAATCACAGTCTCAAATCTGAGTTGTGGCAAGTGATTTTGGCAACTAAAAGAATAATTTTTCAAAAGTGGTTTACTTGTAAAGTAATAATAGAAACATAGACAGCTTCTAATTAGGGCATTTACTCATCTCTCTACTGTTCAGAACACCACACTTACCAAACTTGCTTCTGTTCAAGTATGGCCCCATAGCTCATTTGCTTGGAGAAAATATTTGCTTACTAAATTAAAAATACATATTTTTAAAAGTTATTTCAAACTCCCTATTAGTTTGTCTTTCTTTTAATTTTAATTATGAATAAAGTGTATAATTTAAAAGCACCATATGATCATATCAAAGTTGATTCCACAATTGACAATTTCTATGCCAAATTCGATCATTTTCAATATTATCAAATGTAGAAGATGGATATTGGACCATGGTTCATGACAAGCACACCATTTTTTTTAAGTTCAAGTACAACAATGAGAGTCAAAATTCGAACCTCATATCGATCGTTTAATGATATTTGTCTTAACCAATAGATTAATATTACATATTTTTTATGCTAAAAAATGAGAATTCATTATAGAGAAAAAAAAAGTGAAATGATGATGACAGAAGAAAGATTGTGGGAGAGTTCATTTGGATTATTTTTAATTATTCACACATCAATAACATATAAAATCTTAAGGTATGAAAATTAGAATAGGCATTGGAAAATTTGCTACGATTGAAAATGATTTGTAAGTATGATAGTATATCAACGTTGTATCTAATATAAGTATATATATTATTGATACATTTTATGTTGGTATATCAATGGTACCATCTTTATATTATTGATAAAGTCTATCGCTCATATACTTAATATAAAATATCTCATAGATTTATATATGATGATTGTTGATTGATTTTGTTATAAGAAAAACTTGAACAACATGTCTTATACTATGACATGCAAATTTTACCTAGAGATTTTTTCTTATCTGTTGAAGCATGTAGCACAAATTTTCTGTCTTGCTTTACTATTCCTATAGAGAATACTTTCCTTCATTAAAGATCTTCTCAAAGTTAAGTCATATATATTTTAGGTCTTGTTTATTTTCAGAGTTATTCTTCTTGAAAATAATGTGTATGTAGTTAGGCTTTTGAGAGATTGTCTGGACCTTAAATCGTATGCACTGTTTGTGATCTTTGTGTACCTCACTGCTGAGAGTGTTGCCTGTAGTTGTTTACACTAGACTGGTTAAGTATAGAAAACCACATAGGCAGTAGTTGAAAACTTGGGATGAGTAGTTGACATTGTTTTGAGGGGATTTCATTTGAAGTTTGGGAGAAGCTTTTGTGTAGAAGTGAAGGGAGCTCAAACTTAGAGGAGCCTAAATTGAAAGTAAAGAGTAAGTTTTACGTGGGTTGCTGAAAATAGGGGTGATCATTTAAACCGCTGAAACCGAACCGACTGCAAAACCAAACCGAAATCGAATTGTGCGGTTCGATTCGGTTTAGTGTAATTTTAAACCGAATTTATGCGGTTCGGTTCGGTTTCAAAACCCAAACCGCATCAAAACCGAACCGAACCGCATATTTTAAAAAAATTAATATATTTATTGTTTTTAATATATATTTATTATTTTTAATATTTAATTTATTTTTAATTTTTAATAAATTAATATAAACCGAACCACAAAACGAACCGAACTGCAAAACCAAATCGCAAAAAAAAAAAACAAAACCGCAAAACCGAACCGAACTGAACCGCATATATGTGGTTCGATTCGGTTCGGTTCGAACTGAACAAACGGTTCGGTTCGGTTTCATATTAGCTCATATTAAAATTAGCGGTTCGGTTCGGTTTTGGCATCAAACCGAACCGAACCGAACCGTGAACACCCCTAGCTGAAAAATAGAGAGTTCTATTAGATAAGTATTTCGTTGTAATCGCTCAACTCTTTATGTAGTGAAGTTTCTTTCCACTAGACATACAACCTCCTAAAGTATGTGGTATTGTACAGAACTGGGTCACTAACCTCTGTATCTTTCTAATCGTGCTCTTATAGTTTGACATTAAGCTATTTTGTTTATTAGTTATCTTGTTACAACATCGTACTTGACTTGTGCGTATTTTATGCTAGCTTCACTTTAAAATTTCAATATGTATATGAAAGTTCTTACATTTGTATCATTTTTGTAAAATATATTATTATGTGACCAATCTATGGTTATTAATAAAAATGAGTTGATTTAATTAATGTGAGTTATATAAATAAAATTTAAATTACTAAAGTCTATTTAACTAGTTAAGTTCTAGATTATTAGAGCTCATTATTCCTTTAATATCACTTAAAATAACTTAAACAAACCAATGGCCTTATAATTGAGATTGAGTGCATATATAATCAGTTAACTCATCAAATAGTATGTATTACGTCTTGTGAGCAATCATTTATAATAGTTGTAAATATAATATATAGACAATTCAAATCATTTTTTTAAAAGCGTTTAACATATGATTTACGAGTTAGACTTTTATTGTCCTAAAATTAAAAAAGCCAAGCAAACATATTTAGCACACGAGTATTTGTTTATTAGAAGTATGAGAATTTACTAGTTTTCAAACTAATTTAAACTCGCGTGGTTAGAAAATTCAATTTTTATACTATATAATAACACACAACCTCACATTTTTACCGTTGATTCCTTTAATTTAACCTCTAATATTAAAGATAAACAGACGTAAAATGACAAAAATACCCGTTGAAGTTGTATAAAGTGTGGTTGCATTGCAAAACACCAAATAAAGGTTGAAAAGGGATGAAAAAGGAAATGAAGATGGGGTGGAAAAATTTAATAGGAGAGAGAGAATGGGCAATTGGGGAAATGCATCAATGAATGCATAAGGTAGCAAAAAAACCCCTCCTCTCTCTCTATGCATAGACTAAAGTTGAGAAGCAACCCAAAGAAAATAACATTTTGTATGACTCATAAAAAGCCACCATAACTCACCCCCTTCCCCTTGAAGGTAAGTGTGCTAACCTTTTCTTTTGTGGTCCAATGTCTAAGAAAAGGTTAGGGTTCACCCAAGATTATTTGGCTTAATAACTTCTTTAGCTTTTAAAACTTTGTCAATTTCTTCAACCCTTACCTTTCATCAGATTTCCCACTCCCTCATCTCTCCAAAAATTCAACCACATTCATCTTTGTTAAATATTGTCATTTTTGTTAAAATAATTCCCTCGTTTTTTTAATGCTACTATTGAAATTGTAGAGGGTTTGCTCAAAACCAGCAGCCAAACTCACAGAGTACCGAAAACAGGTATAAGAAAACATACGTCACAAAAAGAAAAAGTTAGTACCTCGGAGTTTGAACCGACCATCCAAGTTGGTAAATATATACTAGTCGGAAAATTACTGAGTTGTGCTTGGTGTGGCAACCTGCAACCTCGAGAGTCAGAAATAACCCTGACATCATTGGCGATACACGTAATCAGAGGCGAGGGTCAGAGCCTACAAATAGCCCCCATCGATGACTCCCAAGGGAGAGAGTAAATAATCTCTAAAGAAGAGTCCTGACATTATTTTTTGTATGCTTAGCTGAACTATACACACTTCTTGTACTAATTTAAGCATCGGAATGTGGTAGGCTTGGCATCACACCGGTGCAAGGATCTCTTACGTAAGCTCAGAAGGTGAGACTACATCGAGCGAAGTGGATCGAAGGTCAAACACACGAGGGTCCACGACGACAACGAATGCAGATGAGATCCCAACGACAATATTTGTTATGGTTTGTGGAGATGACTATAGTTGTCAACAATCGACCCGACGCTATCTAGGTCAGTCTGGCGAACCGAGCTATTGTTGTAATATTATTTTTAAAGTTTAATAGTATTTATTTATTATTTTAGTACTAAAAAATATATATATATTATATTTTTTTAAAAGCAAATAACGTCAAATGATTAAACTAACAAAAGTGCAATAATATAATTAAATTTCCATTCATTTTTTGAGAACTTCATTAAATTTTCATTCCAAATCAATGCTTACTCAAAATAATAATAATAATAATAATAATAATAATAATAATAATAAACAGTAAAAATATAATGAAGTTCTCAAAAAATGAATGAAAATTTAATGAAGTTCTCTTAATTTTAAAAATAGATGGAAGTAATATTAAATTAATGGTGAAAAATAGAGGAAGTGAGATGATATTTTAATGAAATAAAATAATGGAATAAAAGGAAAATTGTGAAAGAGTTACATAATTTGAGGGAAGAGAGTGGTACAAAAATTTGTAGTTCCCAAAGTGAGAGACATGGAAAGCAATAGAATAGATAGATATGATTTGTAAAATGTATATACAAATAGATTTATATATATTATAAAAATTTAACCTTGTTGTTTTTGCCTTCTTCTTCTTCTTCTTCTTCTTCACCACTGTAAGTGTATGACCTCCTCTTTCTTTGTTTCACTGCCATTCACAGACTTTGGGGGAAAGGCTATTGAGAGTCAACCGCACCCTCTTTTCCTTTTTGGATCTTTCTATTTGTAAGGCTTCGAATAGTCCACATATTGCGTTTTATCTTCACTCTCTTCTCTCTCTCTCTCTCTCTCTCCTCCCTTTTTCTTTTCCTTCTTCTTTCTGCACAAATCTTCAATATTAAATTATTATTTTTTTATAGGAAAAAAAAAGTCCATCCCTCCATCCCTCCATTTCTTTTTTTCTTTCTTTTTGGATTCTAAGTTTTCTGCTGCCTTGAAAGGGGTTTTGAACATGCACACACACTCAAATACCCCCCATTAATTAACTAGGGTTCTTCACCTTCTTCTTTTTTGAAGAGAGAGGGAGGGAGGAAGAAATAGCACAAGGGTTTTTCCATTTCACTCTCTCTCTCTTCTTCTTATTGTTTTTGCTTTTCTGGGTCTCTTTTCTCTTCTGGGTTTCTCAGAAAGGTTTCATTTCATTCATTTCTCAAGCATTTGGGCTAACTTCTTCCTAAAATTTTGATAAAACCCTCAAAACGGTAGCGAGTGGAAGAAAGTGAGAACAAACAAAAAAAAAAAGAAGCAAGTTATCGAACCTTTGATGAGTTTTGGGGGTTTCCTCGACGGCGGCGGCGGCGGCGGAGGAGGCGGTGGTGCTCGAATCTTAGCCGATTTACCTTACACAAATAACTCTACCACCAACGCCAATAATAACCCCACCGGCGGCATCGGCGGCGGCGGAAATATGTCCTCCGGCGCAATCGCTCCGCCGCGCCTCATCACTCAATCTCTCACCAAATCGATGTTCAACTCCCCCGGACTCTCTCTCGCTCTTGTACTCTTTTCTTCCCCTTTTTTCTTCTTCGTTATTCGTTTCGATTGATCTTGTGTGTTCTTGTGGCGATTTCTAATGGCTTTGAAAATCCTCAGACGAACATGGACGGCGGGCAGGGGGATTTAGCTGCCCGACTGCCCGAGGGTTTCGAGCATAATGTTGGAAGAAGAGGCAGAGAGGAAGAACACGAGAGTAGATCTGGGAGTGACAACATGGACGGCGGCTCCGGTGATGACCAGGACGCCGCCGACAACCCTCCCAGGAAGAAGCGTTACCACCGACACACTCCTCAGCAAATCCAAGAGCTCGAAGCGTACGGTAGCTTTTTCTTTTTTCCCCCCTTCTTTCTTCATCAATCCGTTTTGTAACCTATTATTTCGGGGGGTGTTTTGTTTTGTTAGTGTCTTTAAAGAGTGCCCTCATCCTGATGAGAAGCAACGGCTCGAGTTGAGTCGGAGGCTGTGTTTAGAAACTAGGCAAGTTAAATTTTGGTTCCAAAATCGGAGGACCCAAATGAAGGTAATAGATGAACTACACCCCTTTCTTTTTTTGAATTTTTTGGGTTCATTTTTGTGGCTTTAGATATGGATGATGTGTGTTTTTGATGTCATGGACCAGACCCAATTGGAACGCCATGAGAATACTTTACTTAGACAGGAGAATGATAAGCTTAGAGCTGAGAATATGTCGATTCGAGATGCTATGAGGAATCCAATCTGTTCGAACTGTGGTGGTCCGGCGATCATCGGCGAAATCTCGCTGGAAGAACAGCAGTTGAGGATTGAAAATGCTCGGTTGAAGGATGAATTGGACCGGGTTTGTGCGCTCGCTGGGAAGTTTCTTGGCAGGCCGATTTCGTCGTTGGCTAACTCAATTGCACCTCCATTGCCGAGCTCGAGTCTGGAACTGGGAGTTGGGAGTAATGGGTTTGGGAGTTTGACCATGGCGACGTCAATGCCTATTGGGCCTGATTTTGGAGGTGGGTTGTCGGGCAATCTGTCTGTCGTTCAGCCACCTGCGAGGCCAACACCGGGGATGGGACTTGATCGTTCAGTTGAGCGATCTATGCTACTGGAGCTTGCTTTGGCTGCCATGGATGAATTGGTCAAAATGGCGCAGACTGACGAGCCACTTTGGATAGGGAGCTTGGAAGGTGGAAGAGAAATACTGAACCAGGAGGAGTATTTGAGGACATTCACTCCTTGCATAGGCATGAAACCAAACGGTTTTGTCACCGAGGCG
The DNA here is from genome assembly GCA_002890555.2 of Lagenaria siceraria. NCBI lineage: Eukaryota > Viridiplantae > Streptophyta > Magnoliopsida > Cucurbitales > Cucurbitaceae > Lagenaria > Lagenaria siceraria. The sequence goes on from CM016488.1 coordinate 26,769,572, forward strand.
TCGAGAGAAACTGGCATGGTGATCATCAACAGCTTGGCTCTCGTGGAGACATTGATGGACTCGGTAAACATTAAAAAAAAAAAACCCTCTTGAACGGTCATTTTTTTAAAGTTCCAACTGCTTTTTGTTCCTGATTTCTCAGTCAAAATGTGTGCAGAATCGATGGGCAGAGATGTTTCCATGTATGATTGCTCGAACCACGACCACTGATGTGATCTCCAATGGCATGGGGGGAACGAGGAATGGTGCGCTTCAACTGGTAAGAGACTGCTGAATTTGCAGACTACCTCTTCCGCAGTTCATGAAGATCTAAGATTGGTTTTGTTTGAACACAGATGCACGCAGAGCTTCAAGTGCTCTCCCCGTTGGTTCCAGTCCGGGAAGTCAATTTTCTGCGGTTCTGCAAGCAGCACGCCGAAGGTGTATGGGCAGTCGTCGATGTATCGGTCGATACCATGAGAGAGACTCCGACTGGTGGTGGTTCGTCATTTGGTAACTGCAGAAGGCTTCCTTCTGGGTGTGTTGTTCAAGACATGCCCAACGGGTATTCCAAGGTAAGAACATGAGACAACCCACATCATAATTTCTTCATGAGATTAGGAAAATTAATCTCACATTTAATGTCTTTTCCATGAAAATTAAATGTTTTTCCCATGAAAGGTTCCATCCAAGAGCCATATTCTGTGGTTTTGATGTTTCTGGTCCTCTCTTACATTTATTTTACCTTTGCCATTGAATGCCATATTCCACAACATTCAAGTTCAAGTGAAAAACAACGGAGTCAAGTGAAAAGGAAGAAAAAGAAGGCGATCAAAATTCGAAGCCATTCCCATTCTCCAGTTGCCCATTTCCGAATTTCCAATTCCCAAGTCAGACTTTAAAAGTTTAGTGATTATTCACTATGATCACTAATCTGTCAGTAGTGCATTATTTTAAACAAAATAACACAATATTTTAGAATCTGAACCTTCCAAAATAATACAATAGGTCATTGGGATGCTTCAAATCTTTTTGACAAATTTTTTCTCTATCTAGAATTTGGATTTTCAACATCTGGGGTTGCTTAATTTACATTAAAATAATGTTTGGAAATCGAGGTTCCTGTTTTGCTACTGAAATTTCTGTGCCTCGAGCACATTAAATTGTATATTTATCCATATAAATAGTGGAGTTTGCCTCATTGGTTAAATGAAAAATAAGGCATTTTGATGTTTCTATTCGAATCTAATTTGGAGGCTACTACTTCGATTTTGCTGTGTTTGGTTTTTAGATGAATGCAACTGTGTCTGAACTGGTTCCAGCCTTTCTCATGTGTCAGTGTCTATTTTTTAATCGAAACAAGGACTATTTAGTCAAACTCTAATGACTTTTTTTTTTTCTTTTTTTCTTTTTTTTGCGTGGTTTTTTCTTGCTTTTGCCTTTTGTACACACAAAATTGTTCAAATCTCAATCTCTCCTCTCTCTTCCCCCCATCATCTTTCAGATTTCTTTAACAGCCAAATAAAATACCTTTTATCTTTTACCCATTTGTTTAATGTCTTGCTCAATTCTTCAACCATTTTTCTAAATTTGATTCCCTTGTTTTGTTCCAAATATTCATCTGACTTTTTACTTCTTGCAGGAAAAATTGTTTTTTTTTCCTTTTCTTTTTCTTTTTTTTTTCTTTTTAAATGAAGGTGGTCAATCTGCTGGGATCATGCTTTGACTTGCTGTGGAGATATTATTGTGAATAAAATATATGATTAGGTTTTTAGATGTAGAAAAAAGAATCTATATAGTATTATGAATATTTAGTAAATTATTGTGATGTCACGATTATGGGAGCAGGTTACGTGGGTGGAACATGCAGAGTACGATGATAGCCAAGTGCACCAACTCTACCGTCCCCTACTTAGCTCTGGTATGGGCTTTGGAGCGCAACGGTGGGTCGCCACCCTTCAACGGCAATGTGAATGCCTCGCCATCCTCATGTCATCCGCTGTACCAATCCGAGATCACACTGGTATTTTATCGTCTCACATTTTCCCTTTCAAGACAACCCGAACTTATTGACGTCTGTAGTTATTATAAGTTCAGTTTGTAAATGTTTGTGAATGTTTTCTTGGTGCAGCCATAACTGCAGGCGGGCGGCGGAGCATGCTGAAGCTAGCCCAACGAATGACAGCGAACTTCTGCGCCGGTGTGTGTGCATCCACAGTGCATAAGTGGAACAAGCTGAACGCTGGGAGCGTAGATGAGGACGTCCGTGTCATGACGCGGAAGAGTGTGGACGATCCTGGGGAGCCTCCGGGTATTGTGTTGAGCGCCGCTACGTCAGTGTGGCTCCCGGTGTCTCCCCAACGGCTCTTTGATTTCCTTCGTGACGAGCGGCTGAGGAGTGAATGGGACATCCTATCCAACGGCGGTCCCATGCAGGAGATGGCCCATATTGCCAAAGGCCAAGATCATGGCAACTGCGTCTCTCTATTAAGAGCCAGCGTATTATTTCTCTCTGTGACTTTTTTTTTTTTTTTTTCCTTTTTTTTTCTCTCTCTACCTGAATTCTTATTATTATTATTTTTGAATTCCAAACGATGCCTTTTTCCATAACGCATGTGCCCCTGAGTTGGAGATGTATCTTTTGTGGGGATCAGAGGGTCGACTTTGGGAATTGGAAGTATCCATGAGGACATTTTTTAGAGTGGGGGGCAGGCAAATTAACAGAGGCCCATTTGTTTGCTTTTGTAGCTTCTGATGGGAAAATTTTAAAAGTCAACAAAAAGGCAAAAACAAAAAACTTGTCAACTTCTCTTCTGAATTCTGACCCACTTTTCTCTTTTCTTTTTTTTTTTCCTTCTGATCCATTCCCCCACCTTTTTAACTTTCTTCTTCATGCCAAAAAAAAAAAAAAAAAAAAAAAAGTTTACCCTTTTTTCCATCTGGTTTTGACTAGTAAACTTTTGAGTGGCCTTGATTGTAAATTATTTAAAGTTGAGGGTTTTTTTTATTTTAAACACAGGCTATGAATGCGAACCAGAGCAGTATGTTGATTCTACAAGAGACATGCATAGACGCGGCAGGGTCGCTTGTGGTTTACGCGCCGGTGGACATTCCGGCCATGCACGTCGTGATGAACGGTGGCGATTCGGCTTACGTGGCGCTTCTACCGTCAGGGTTTGCGATCGTGCCTGATGGGGCGGTGACAGTGACCAATGGGAGCAGTCCAAGTGACGGGGAGGGTCCACAGAGTCAGAGAGCGACAGGCGGTGGGTCCCTCCTCACCGTCGCATTTCAGATCCTCGTGAATAGCCTCCCTACGGCCAAGCTCACCGTAGAATCGGTTGAAACGGTCAATAATCTCATATCTTGCACCGTCCAGAAGATCAAGGCCGCTCTTCAATGTGAAACCTGATGGTTGATCCTCTCGTTAACTCCCCACCTGCTGTTGGGTTGAATTTTTTAGGATTTTTTTTTTTTAAAAAAAACTTATTTTACTTATTTTACCCCTCCCTGAGTAATTTGTTTGTTATTATTATTGTTATTATTACTACTATACTAGGGTTGTCACAACAGTGTGTGAGAAGGGAAAAAAAAAAAAAAGATGTGTGGATTAGTGTATGAGATGTAATGATGATAGCCTTTTAAAAGGTGGCTAGGTGGGGGTATTGAGTCAAGAACGAACCGCCCGTGTTAGACTCCGAGTTGGTGGCTTGGGAAAGTGAAAAAAAAGGGATTTTCTTTCAAACTTATATATACATATAGTAGGGGTGGTGGTAGTGGTTCGGGTATTGACTCAAGTTTACCCTCTCGATTTTTCTGACGAAGAGAAAAAAAAAGGGTATTTTGTTGATTATGTATTTGAATTTATTCCTCCTTTCATTTAATGAAATTTGTAATCTTCCTAATCTTTGTTTGTGTTTTGATATCTCATCGCTAATAAGGAGATTTGGTTTAAGTAATTAAGCTGTGTACAGATTACTCCATGATACGATTTTATGACGAACTTAACCGGTTGAGCAAGAGCTAGATTGTCTGCTTGAATTTATTATGTTTTTAGGGTGAGGTAGAGTCACGCGCCGCCGTTGCAGGTGGAGTTGAAAGGTCAGATCTGTCTGGCAATGTAATAAAGGAGATGGCAGAGGCTGTTGGGAGAAAATGTAGGTTACATTAAATGTCAAGTTTTTCGGCTTGTTTCGATTGGCCAATTAGAGATGAACACGTGGTGGACATAGGTGACAGTCGGGGGGTGATGATGATGAACGGCGTTCTTGAGAGAGACGTTTATTTTATTATTTTTGTAGGGTATTTAGATAGATGGAGACTGGTAGATTGGGTGTCTAATCTCTGGGATTCGGGGACCGTAAGATTGGATATGGGCAGAAATTATGGGCTTATGGGAGTGTTTAGTTCGTACAAAATGTAACAACTCTTTTTTCCCTTTAGTTAGAGAAGTGATTTTATAAGCTGAATTGAAAAGCTGTATGAATGTGAGATTTTAAAATGTAGGAATGAAGTGAGAAGTGATTTTATATAAATTAATAAATAATCATATTTATCGATTAATTTAAATACTTCTTATGTCTGGGCAAAGAATTTTTTTTTTTATCTGTCCACTTTGTTTTTTTATTTCTTTAAATTAAATTTATAATTAATAATATTGAACTCTACTTAACTAGAAAAAAAATATTTTTAAGTTTGTCAATAAACATTTTAAAAACACATGCTAAGATTGGAGAAACTCACCCTTCCACCCAATTTAACCTTCACACTACTGTACTGCTTAATAATGCTATATCAAAAGGATAGTATTACATGTATTTTTAATCTCTAAACTTTTACGATTATAATCTATGTCATTGAGCTTCAAAAAATTGATAATGGATTGTATCTAATTGCCCACTCATAACAAACATTTCTAAATCAAATATATATATATATATATATAAACATTTTACAGTTTTAAATAAGTTAAACTACAAAGTATTAATTACATTTTTTTTAATTATTTCTTTATATTCTTTTTAGTGGAAGGAAAATATCGAATTTATCATTTACGTCAAAATCAAACTACAAAATGTAGAAATATAGATGAAAATTTAATACCATGCACATAAATGTCAAATAACCTTTTTGTTTTAATAAATGTAAATGGAAACCATCATGCGTTGACCTAATGGTAAATAGGGAGCGTGATCTTTAGGTTCAATCTATGGTGATCATCTACCTAGGATTTAATATCCTACTCTGGGTTTTACTTGACACTCAAATGTTGTAGGATCAATTGAATTGTCCTGTGAAATTAGTCGATATACGTAATTTGGCTCAAACACTCACGGATATTAAAAATAAAACACATAAAAATCGTTTTAGCTTGCGTTTGTTATTAATTTCTTTCATTTTAATGGCCTAAAAAGTACAAACGGAAGATAAAAAGATTTGAAAAAGTTCGTAATTAAGGAAGATGAAAAGAAAATGGAAAAATTGATAACTTAGTTGATGCAAGTTGAAGAGTGAGAATAGATATTGAATTATTCAAAGGATTTGGAATAAGGTCTCCATCCTGTCTCCCAATTCATACCAGAAAACCTACACGTGAGCCTTCAAGCAAATAAAGGTAAAAACAGAACGATAATGAAGGCTCATTTGGTTTTTAATTTTTAAAAATTAAGCCTATTTTTTTTTCTTTTTTTTCTTTTTACCATGATTTGTATTTTCTTAGATAAAAGAGTTAAATTTCAAAATTTAAACAAATATTTATTTTATTTTATTTAAATTTTCGCTTAATTTTCAAAATATTAAGTAAAAAATAGATAACAAAAAAAAAAAAAAAGTTAAACATTGCTTTTTGCTTTGATCTTTACATCTTTCATTACATTTTCTTTTAAGAAATAACATTTTATAGGTTTATCTTCCAAAATAATATTCTTTTTTTCACAAAGCCTTGACAATATCAATTTCAAACGTCATTTTCACATTGTTGTTTTAAACTTTCAATTTCCGATCGTTTAGTTGAAAATAAATGATATTATATGTGGTAGAAAAAATAAAAAAGAAATTAAAATAATAAAATTAAAGAAAATTACAATTGGTGGCAATTTTAATATGCTATTCTGTAGGTGTGTCACCCATATTTGATATTTTGCAAAATATGGCAAAAACTTCAAATATGACATTTAATTATATTTTATTCTATATTTGCCCTAAACAAACAATTGATAAAGAGAGAGAAAAAAGTGGCGACTGGTGACTGAACATACGGCAGTCGACGAAGGTAAGCGGCAGGGAGGTGGAGCGTAGCCAGCAGCAGATGGTGTGGAGCAATGCTAGTTGGTGAAAGAGAGATGTTGGAGAAAAAGAAAGATAGAGAGAGAGAAAATGACGACTGGACTTACGACGACCAACAAAGTAACTGACAGGGAGGTGGAATAGTGGCCGGCGAAAAATGGTGTGGAGGAGTGCTGGTTGGTGAAAGATAGATTGGGGGGAAGAGGGTCGGTTGCTGCGAAGAAAAATAGTTTTTTTTTTAAAAAAAAATCTAAGTGTATCATTATAAAGTATATCAACTCTGTAAAGTGCATTATTATCAAGTGTATCGATAGTATATCAACAATATATCAGTTAGCGTATCAACATTATAAAAGAGTGCATCATTATTAAGTTTATCAACAGTATATCAATAAAGTGTATTAAGTTTAAATGGGTGAATATGATTGACAAATTTATCAATAGTTTATTAGTCTTTTTTTTTATATCCGTGAGTGTCCGGGCCAGCTTACGCGCACCTCGACTAATCTCACGGGACAACCCACCCGACCCTACAACAGGCAGGCTGCCAACTTACTCGTAGGATATTAAATCCTAGGTAAGTGGGCACCATGGATTGAACCCACAACTCCTTAGGTGGCCACCATCAATAGCTTATCAGTCAAGTACATCATTTTTAAATAAATCAATATATATCATTCAAGTGTATAAGTGTATTTTAATAGTGTATCAAGCGAATTATGTATCAAGTGTACATCAATAGTATATCAAACGTATCAAATGTATATCAGTAGTGGGGACATTTGCGACATTTTGCATTTCTTACACGTGGTTGGGTTGCGTTCTTCCCGTTTTAGCAAACAACGATCATGTGGGCTATAGGCCTAATTAATGTATTTTGTTTTGCTCTTTTTACACGTACCCCTAAGATTAAAATTAATATTGATTATGAAACAGCGGAAGTTTTGGGCTATGAAACATATTTCTCGCCTTTGTCATTTTAAACTCACAAGGTTTAATGGTCAATATGAGCCCTTGGTTTAATAAAAATTTTGGAGAGATTGAAAATCTCATATGAGGATACTTTCCTAAAATTTAAAGTGTATTTAAAATACTTTTTCAAGTGTTTAATTTAAAAAATAAGTAATTTTAAAAGAAATAGAAGCGTTTGGCAATCACTCCAAACGAATTTTGAAAGTCATTAGTATCTTTATTTTAAACAGTTTATATGAGAAGTGTTAAAATAAAAATGAATTTTTGAAAAATATTCATATTTTAAGTTAATTTAACCGGACACTTAATATTCTACTAATTTTCTTGGTACTAAAATATTTTAAGATCAGAGAAATTGTCTCGTGAGATTAGTCGATGTTGTTGTAAATTAGCTTAAACACTCGTAAATATCAATAAAAAGAAATCACAATTTTCATTTGATTAATTGAAAATAAATGGTACTATGTATATAGGGAATTGAAATTAAAACAAATGTAAAATAAAGGATCAAATTGATTACGAAACCACGGTTCCTCAGTTTCTGCTTTCTCTGTTTATGTAGCTTTTACAAAGGATGTGAAACAAAGAAGAAGGAAGAAGAAGAGAGAGTATGGGTGGTGGAGGGAGGAGAGAGTGGAGATATAAAACCACATTTATCTCATTTGGGGGTCGGTCATCGGTGGCAGGCGGTGGGTTCTACCGGCATCCTCAAATCATTTGACTTTGCATCTCATTTTTTAACTCGACCTCCTTCTACAGTTACAGAGCATAAATGTATATATGTGGTTAGGATATTAGTCTATAAACTTTTAAATTTATGTTTATATATGGTGTCGAAACTCTACAAAAATGTTTAATGAGTCCCTAATTTTTTTAGTTTTTATGTTTAATATATAAATTCTTAACAATATTAATTTTACATCTACTAAGTTTCTTACCTAATTGAAAACGTTAAAAATTAAATGTTACATTAGACATTAAGTTTAATTTTTTGATTAATATATATAATTAAACATGATCATTTATTAGACATTTTAGTTAAAATTAAAAGTTTAAGTTGAGTTGAGTTAATTCAGAAAGTTTGTGTTTGGGGTGCAGTGTTGAGTTTGGGTATCTAGTGCAGTTTTTCTAAATGAAATTGATTTTATTTTAGATTTTTTGTTTTTGCTATTTTTTTAAAATTTCCAACCATATACGTATTTTCCTAAAAAATTTAACACTAAAAAATGTTTTTTTTAAACATAATAAATTCCTACAAAGTAAACATATAATAAACACACGTTTTGAGTTCAATTTTGGAACACTCAGTTACATAACATATTTTTTTCCATTCTTAGACAAAACATATTCCAAACAAATGAAAACTTTTCACAACTACTTAATTCTCAATTATGAACATAGAAGAAATTTAAAAATTAAACAATTTTTTGTTTTTCCTTCTTAAAAAATGTAACATATTTTCACCACACAATTTGAACACTCAATTGCATAACAATTTTATTTACATCCCCAAAGACATGTCATATATTTCAATAAAATGAACATTTTCTCAACTCCCTAACTCTCAATTTTTAACCCTCAATTAATTTTAACTCAACCATAAATATTATTAAAAAAAAACTATTATTTATATAACCAACAACACCCTACAATATACTTTAATAGTCTTAGAATATATGAGTTGAACATGCACAAAAAAAAAAAGTGTCATTAAGGGTCTATTTACATGTTAAATTATTATCAATTAATTAATTATTTAATTAACTATATTCAAAATAAATTATATATAAAATGAAAAACAAATGAAAATAGTAAAAGAGAACTCATAGTTTTGGTAGGGTAAAGAAAAGTTTTCTCCGTGGGAAGAGATGATGCCTAGGAATAATTTATTCTTAAGCAAGATGTTAAAAATTGTGTAAAAAATATAATTTTAGGATATCTATGTCAATTCTCATCCAAAAAAATCCTTCAACGGCCTGTAAGGATATTCTAGGATGTGCGAGCATCTCTTGAACATCTTATATTACCATAAAATAAATGTAATAATTCAGAGATGTCTAATATTCCATAGAAATCTTGGATTTCCAAGAAACAAACCGTCCTTAAGAATACAAAAATAAAAATAAAAAATATACTCAACCAAACTTAAATACCTTATCGAACCCTAAACAACACTAGTAACTACAACAACAATTGTGATATATAAAACACCTTTCTTTCAATTTCTAATTACATAACCTTCTTTCTCAAGGGAGGTTAGGGTGTCAAAATCAATCTTCCCTTTTACATTTTTTTTTTTTTTAGTGTGACACCTCACAAATGTTTGACATATTATATGTATTAATTTGCAGCCCTTAAAAAGATAAATCTTATAATAATGTATCAAATAAGTGAGACGCTAGAGTTCCCTACTTGAATTGTGCTCCACTCACTTTCTTTTCAATCAAAATGGTGTTGTATCTTTAATAATTGTGACCATTTTTCTACAATATTGTCTCATTTCTTAGGGGTCTATCTCAAAAAATAGTAAAAATAGTAAATTTTGGATAGATACTTTTCTGATAATAATATATCATAATTATAAAGAGAATAAATTGTATGATTTTTCCCTTTAAATGGGGGTGTCATTTTTCAATTTCTTTCTTAATAGTTTTAGATCATCTTCAATTTTATCATTTATATGTCATTAATTTTTCTAGTGAAAATTATTGTCAAAGAATGCTAAAATTTATTGTTGAAAAAAAAATGAGATAAAAATACATTTTCTTAATGTAAATATATTCCTAAACTTTCTACTTTGTTTCAAAAATATACCTTTAAACTTTAAAAACTACCAAAATTAAAATCTTCTCGCAAAATTAAGGACCAAGGACTATTAATTATCTTCAATCATTAGCCTCTTTTTTTTTTTTTTTGTATTAAACTCAAATGACGTATTAACTCATACTCAACTACTAACATAGAACCTTGTTAAAATATTTAAGTCTTGGTCGCTTGGTGGCCGATTCTGTTATTACCTTTGTTTCTTGCTATAGCTAAATACCTTGATGAAGGAGGTAGTTTTAGAGATTGAAAAATGGAAGAAGTAAAGTAAGAAGACATTGAAGAATAGAACGAAAAAAATAGAAAAATAGGGAAGTGTTAGGACATGTATTGAAGCAAAGAAGAGAGGAAATGTATAAGAGAGAGAGGTGATGGAGTTTAGAGATAAATGGTCTATGTTCATATACTAATGAAAAAAGTGTTTTGTTTATAATTTTTTTTCTTTTGAAAGGCTTAGGATAGATATTAGATCAACTTTTGAATGTTCAAGTGTATTTTTTAAATAAAATACTAATAGTCTCCGTCTATATATATACTAATTAACGACATGAGTATTTTTTTAAACTTATAATAAAAAAAAGCTGGTTAAAGTACCATTTTGTTCCCATAATTTGAAGTTTGTTCAATTTTAGTTCATGTACTTTCAATAAATCTTAAATTTAATCATTCAAAGTTAAATTTTACCAAAATTGATTAAACAATAATAATATTTTCATATAAGAAAATGGAATATGTGAATATATTTTCAAAATTTATGGTAAAAATGCTAATAGATAATAAAAAGTTTAAGAAAAATCAATAATAAACTAACAAGTAGAGACTACATTTAAGATTTATTAAAAATACGGGGACTAAAATTGAACAATTAGAAATAGAAAAATTAAAATTAAATAAACTTCAAAGTATATGGTCCAAAATGATATTTTAAATAAAAAAGTTTTAATAGTAATAATAAAACTTGTGAAAGTTAGAAAGGTATTTTTAAAAACAAATTGTATAGTAATTGGTCTCCATCCGAAATTAAGAATAACAAGGCTATCTTTTAATTTTTTTTTTTTTTTTTTTTTTTTTTTTTTTTTTTTTGTTTGAAGGCTAAGACAATTATAGACCTTTTTGAAAGTTATATATTTAAAACAATATACAAAATTTAGAGGTATTTTGATTTTACTACCCTTTGTTAACATAGTTAAGCAATTTAGTTTAATGAATTAATTGAACAAATAGATATGTCGACCCATCAAGAACAAATAAATGTGTCGACTCTATCAATTTGACAATCTACCTATTTCTTTACCTAACTATAATAACCTTACATATGCACCTAAAATGAACTCTTAGATATAAAAAATAGATTATTAAAGGCTTGAGTTTGATGAATGACTAAGAGGTTGTGAGTTTAATTCATGGTGGTCATCTACCTATAATTTTATATCTTATGAGTTTCATTGACACCCAAATACTATAAAGTTAAGCGAGCTGTCTTATGAGATTAGCCGAAGTGCGCATAAGTTAGCTCAGATACTCACGAATATAAAAAAAATGCTACTATTTTGGATTTCAAAAAAAAAATGTTACTATATACTAACACAATTAATAGTCTCGAAAAAATATTTTTAATATTCATATTTATCATTTTTCTTTTTCTAATGTTTAGTGAAAACAATAAAATATTATTGATTGAGAAAATGAAAGTTCAATATATAAATGATTAAATGAACACATTTAAAAGATTAGACAATAAATTGAGAGTGGCTCATAACTATTAAAAACGACATCATTATACATTTGGTTAATACGAAGATAAGTTATTTGCCTAGCTTTACGACAGACTTATAGTACAAGTATATGATCATGCATGTTTATATTAGTAATTGAATCATATTCATTAAGTTATTTAAATATGTTATATTTTTTTAATGTAAAACGTTCTAATGTCTGACATTATGTATTCATAGCATCAATTCAATTTAGTTTCCATCCAAAAAAAAAAAAAATCAATTTTGTTATATAATTTTTAAAATATTTATTTGACTAGTAATATGTATATATATTTTTAATAATTGAATCAATAAATCTTGGATTATATATTTTACTTGTTATCAGTTCAACATTACAATGGAATATTATTCAATAATCCGTTAACGCTATAATTCTGAAATTTTTTAGAAAAGAAATTAAAAGATTGGATTGTTTTTAAATATAGAAAAATGAGTCAAATTATTTACAAATATACAAAAAATTTACTGTCTGTCGCAGTCTATTGCTAATAGACAGTACAATTTTATTTGTAAATAGTTTGATATTTTTTCTGTTTATAATAATTTTCTTAGAAAAAAATTAATTTTTTTTGTTTAATAATAATTTTATGTTATCTAATCTAATTTTTTAGAGAAAAGTTGTTTTAAATTACAACCAAAATTTGAAAATCACAAAATAAAATTAGTTTTCAAAATCTCCAAACTTTTTGCCCATTTTCAAATTCAGCTCTCAAAAATAGCTAATTCATTCGGTTTGATAACGTTACCATTTTTTTGTTTCTTATTTTTTGCTTTTTAAGAACTAAAAATAGAAATATGTTTGGTAATTATATATGTTTCCGAAAATAGAAACTTGTTTGATAATCATTTCTTGTTCCTCATTTTATATATTTCCCTCTAAGGTTTTTTTTTATATATAGTTTAAATATAATTTAATTATGTAAAACAAAAAATATATAGCATGCATTAAATATAAAAAAATAATTATAAAATATTTACTCTATTAAATACACACAAGTCTCGATGTAAAATTAATAATTATAATACAATTGTTTCTATTATTCATATGTTGTTAAAATTTGATTTGCAATATTATTTTTCACTCAAGTCATTTGTCTTAAATGATGTTTATTCAAATTGAACTTAATTATATTATTATGTAAATATCTTGATTGTAAAATATTAAAGTGAACGTAAATGAATGTCTTAATAAACAATATTTATATATTGTAAAATTCTAATTGGTTTCAAATGTACTAAAAATAATAATTTAAAATTTAAAATAATATATTAACATGCATATTTAAAAAATTAAAAGTCAAAATTCAAAAAATATTTAAATATACATATTAAAAATTTGAAATTTGAAAATCAAAATAATATATAAATATAAATATTGAAATTTTTAAAATTCAAAATTAAATTAACATATAAATAAAAAAATATTAAACAAGAAAAACAAATCTTACCTAGGACTTGACATCAAAGACAGGAAGCCCAAATAACCCTTGAGACATGGCTACATATCAACAAACCAAGCATTCATTTTTTAAAATATTTCTCAAATTTTAGAAATAAGAAATGAGAACCATTATCAAATATGGCAGTTTCTTAAAAATAAGAAACAGCAGCAGAACCAAAAAACAAGAACGGGAACGTTATTAAATAATTTTTAATTTCTTTAATATTTTACGAATATAAACCTACAAAATAAGACCTTTACTAAGAAACCCATTTAGTGAGCAAGCCCATATAAGTTGTAGCCCATTTGTTTAGGCAGCCCACATATTAGGTCCATTTAAAAATTTTTGGATTGGAAAATTGTGATTAGCTTGTTAAAATGCAAGTACACTTTTAAATATAGCCCAATTGTATTGTTTTTTTAAAACATATAGTTAATCATGTTGTAATGGAGGAGAATTACAAGGCACTGCAGGAGCACAAATCTCGAAAAATTATAATATTAAAATAAATAAATAAGAAATATTAGAAATTTGAGAAATATAAGAAAATATAGAGAATATGAAAATTGTGAAATTAAATTTCTCTCCAAAATTTTTTGATTTTTCACCAATCCACACATCTCTACAAAGATCACAAATGACTATTATTTATAAGAATTTTGACAACTAGGATGTGACACATTTAGACACTAAGCATATGTAGTATATTCAGATGTTAGTTAAGCTAATTATTCCTGCGGTAGAAGTGAGAGGTTTTTTTTCCAACAAGTGGTATAAGAGCTTTAGGTTTATAGTTTCTTGAAATTTTTTAGTATGGTCTGTAGTTGCAGCACTGTCTGAACTTCCACATCAAAAAATAATTATTGAAACATGTTGCGGTATCGTGAATAGTGTGAGTTGTTCACTATTTGTAAAATTTCTAGGAGTGAATTAGATGTGTCAAGCTTTATGAGTTTAGTAAAGTTTGAAGTGGAGAGATTTGATGGAATGATCAACTTTGACTTGTGGCAAGTGCAAGTCAAGGATGCGTTAATAAAATTTGGGTTACACAAGGGCAAATTAAGCGGTGATGATGTTCTAGTGCAGTTCCAAAGTGATAGAGAGTCTTCAAGCAGAAGATAGGTTGCTAGGAATGTAACGCCCCGAGTTTAGGAGGGGAACATGAATGAACCGATATCACATCTAAATGAGAGAGATCATGAGGACATGAAAGTATATTTAAAAAAGACTTAAAAGAATTGAAAGTTACTACTTATACCAACAAGGTGCACCTTTCTATAAGGTGACTCAATTATAAGAACTCCAAAGTTAAGCGTGCTTAGCTTGGAGCAATCTTATGTTGGGTGATCTCCTGGAAATTTTCCTAGGTTTGTGGGGACAACAAGCAAGGTTGACATAGCCAGAAATGTGTGAATGAGAGGGATCCTATAAAAGAAGCCATATGTCTTTGGTTTTAAATTGTCCTAGTTGGAAACACTTTGAGCTTAGGTGTGTTAACTCTAGTTAAATTCCCTTTTGTATTTCCTAGTTTGAGGGTAGTTGGCAGGCATGACAGACATGCCGATATCACATCCGAATAAGAGAGATCCTATAAAAGAAGCATATGCCTTTGGTTTTAAATTGTCCTAGTTGGAAAAACTTTGAGCTTAGGTGTTAACTCTAGTTAAATTCCTTTTTGTATTTCCTAGTTTGAGGGTGAGATTAAAAGAAACATGCTTAAGGGACTAAACAAGTAATAGGTAATTTTTCTATATATATATATATATATATATATATATATATATAAAAGATTGAGGGTTACGGTATAATTTAACTTAAAAAAATAATATACGAAGAGAGATGAAATAAAAATTGAGGGAAATAGGGTGAGGATACAAATGCAATTGAGGGAATTCAAAAAGTGTAGCGGTAGCGGGTAAAATATAAACGGTCATAGAGTAGTCAAAAGTCCCCACCGAATATTCCGTGTTTCGTAAGAAGGAGAAGCAAGAGGGGTAAATTGGGAAAATGAAGCACCGGAAAATCACATAATGAAGCATCGACAACCAGAGATCCTGGTTTGACCGACGTACATTAAAAACCGGCCACGAATGATTGGTTTTGATCCCTCTTTGACCCAACCAAAATTTTCGAAAAACGCCATCTCTAATCTTTTTCCCCCTTTTTAAAACCTAATAATTTCCAACAATCCAAATCCCACACACTCTCTCTTTCTCTCTGTTTCTTAATTTCGTTTGTTTTTTTTTTCTTTTGTTTTTGGATCCACTTTTCTTCTGGGGTTCGTCTATTGAGCTGTTTAGCAGCTGGAGGAGAGAGAAATTTGAGTTTCTCTCTCTTCTGGTGAAATCCCTTTTGTTTTTTCCATTTTTGTTTTGTGCCAATTGCTGAAGAAATCTGTCTTCTGTTTGGGATTTGTTCTTTGAAGGGTGCTTGCTCTTTTTGTGTTTTTGGGGCGAATTAGGGTTTCATCTCTCTGTTGGGGGTTGAGAGGACGCGGCCCTATCTGTAATCACCATGAATGTGATGCGTCGCCTTAAGAGCATTGCTTCTGGTCGGACTTCGATTTCTTCTGACCCTGTGAGTTTCATTTTCATATTTTTTTTTTTTTTTTTTTTTTTTTTTTTTTTTAACGTTTGGGATTCGCTTTCGGTCACATCGGGGAACAACTAGATTAATATTTATTTAATTTCTTTCGTTTTATTCTCATATATATATTCTTTAAAGGAAATGGGTCACTTGGTTCCTCTCTTTGAGTTTATTGATAAATTGGGTTCTTTGTATGCAAATCATTTGATGGGCTTTATTGGTGATCTTCGTTTAAGATCTATGTCGTGGTGCAACATTATGCATTCTTTCCCTTATCATAATTGAGATACTTTCAATGCTATGCTATGGTATTATGATGTTTCACTTTCATCAATTTTGATCTTTTCCTTTTAATCTGTTTTTGAAGGGTGGAGATTTTGGCATAAAGCGAGCAAAAGTTGATCAAGAAACTGAACAAAAGGTTGATGGGGTTTCCGATGATGTCGGAAGAGTTGCCTCTGGTTTAGAGCCGGATTTGGCTTCAACTTCTTTGGATAATGCTGCGAGCACATCAAACATTTCATCAACAGCTGGAGCAGAGAAATCTGGTTTTGATCACCTTCCAAGAGAAATGCGTGAAATGAGAATTAGGGACGAGAAATCCAACCATGATGAAAAGGTTATTCATAGATAACTTCAAATTTAAATATAGCTCTTTGTTTTGTTGTTGTTTTCTTTTCTTTCTTTCTTTCTTTTTTTTTTTCGGGAAAAAAAAATCTCTTTCCGTGTTTTCCCTTTTTTGTAATTCCAATTTCACCCCGTACATTGTAAAATCAACTTTCTATATTGAACTTATATTAGTCGAGATGCGTCTATCTTGTATACTTTGATATCTAGCCCATATGGAAAATGTCTGTGTGATGGACTTGGATACAAGCCATAAAACAGAAACGAGTATTGAGATTCTGTTTACTGTGCTTCTGTTTTAGGATTTGGAACCTGCTGTCGTGAATGGCAATGGAACAGAAGCCGGTCAGATAATTGCAACTACAGTTGGTGGTCGAAATGGAAAACCGAAACAGGTGACTTTTAATAAGCGGCTTATTATATTTCATTTGGGGGCACTTCTCCTCCTCTCTATATCTCCAACTAACACTCTTAATCTCATAGAATAGAAAGTTATGATATATTTTACTGTAACCTTCTCAATCAAATCATGTGGTCTCTGATTTCCTGTAATTGGGGTAGAGTTGTTTGAAAAATTTCTTTCCTATTGTAACTTTGTTGCAGACAATCTCCTATATGGCAGAGCGTGTGGTCGGTACTGGTTCTTTTGGCGTTGTCTTTCAGGTACTTGATTGAATTCTACTGTGCCTGTTCTGGTTCTTTTTAGATCCTGATGTTGGTGCAACTTTTGAATTCACATGTACATTGTTATAGGCTAAGTGTTTGGAAACAAATGAAGCTGTAGCAATAAAAAAGGTGCTACAGGATAAGCGATATAAGAACAGGGAACAGGGGACATCGATTATACAGCTGTACCTCAACCTTGTCCTGGAATATATATCCGAAACTGTCTACAAAGTATCTAAGCATTATATCAGGATGAACCGGAGTATGCCCATTATTTATGTGCAGCTCTATACATATCAGGTAAACTCTCAATCAACAATGAATTGCTGTTGATGGCATTAGTAATATTTTAACTTTCAATTTGTAGTTCTTGCTGGATTTGGCTGTTGCAATTCTACATGTACATTCAGTAACTCCTGTTCTCACTTTTCCAGATTTGCCGGGCTCTAAATTACTTGCATCATGTCGTAGGGGTATGTCACCGTGATATTAAGCCTCAGAATTTGCTGGTAGGTCTTTTCCCTTTTTCCACCATCCGACAATTCATTTTGTTTTGTTTTCTTCTTAGCTTGTTTGTTTTTATTCCCCCCTCCTAGAAAAACCAAGCTTTCATCGAGAAACCAAAAAATAGGAAGAAAACAAAAAACAGAGAGAAAGAGAGGAAACTAAAGAAAACTAAAGATAGGCTGACAAAAGGGGCTGAATCAAACCGAAATTACTATATAGAAATGGTTCAAATTTGAATGAATAGGGCCTAATGGATTATTAATTTCCCACCCACCCAAGGCATTGAACTAGCAACTAGCAAGAGACTCCCCAAGCTTAATGCTATTATTCCCCCCAAGTTAAAATTGCCACTGGCTCGAAGATACAGCAAAAGGAAAAGGGGATTGAAACCTCCACCATAAAACATCAATCTCTTCTAGAAGCCAAGGCGAAGTAACAGCTCCGAAGATGTGATCCAGACTTGAGTGTTTTTAGTCTTTAAAAACTATATCCATTGCTTTTTTGAAAAATGTTCACACAAGTGGTATTGTGAAACATTATACAAGGGGATCTAATTGAGAATGGCACTACCTACCTGCATTGCATTCTATTTGCGTATGTCTGGCAGTATGGCTGCATATGGTACAGCCAAGTCGTCAAAGGTTGGCTAAAACCTTAAATCGTTGACAATGTTTCCATGTTAACAGTTATTAAAGTACACTTTGTATAAACGTATTAAAATGGTAAGGAACTTCAAGTATCCTTATTATGATGTTGAGTTAAAATGTATGTACATAGACGATCTTGTGATACTCTGGATACGAAATTAATGTGGAAGAAGTAGACAGACCATGTCTCCCAAAAAGGGGTTCCTTAAACTGAAAGATTAAGGTAGAAATGATGGGTAGTTATCTTTTACCTGCTGTTCACTTTCTTCTACTCATTGTGCAGGTTAATCCTCACACTCATCAACTAAAGATATGCGATTTTGGGAGTGCAAAGATGTTGGTATGCATATACATCTTAACTTGGATATGACTTTTATTTGATGAAGTTTATTAATTTATGACCTGATGCGACTTAATTTTCAATTTCAGATGCCAGGGGAACCTAACATATCTTATATTTGTTCGCGGTATTATAGGGCCCCAGAACTCATATTTGGGGCAACAGAGTATACCAATGCCATAGACATGTGGTCCGTAGGTTGTGTCATGGCTGAGCTTCTTTTAGGACAGGTTGGTCCTCATTTTAGTGGCTGTTGAAAATTTGAAGTTGTAGGGCATTGTCTAACTCACTCGTACAGACTTGTGGTTCAGATAAAACTGTGTTTTGATTTCATAATTTTTTTCATCATATGTACATCATCTATCTATTCTTTTTGGCATAGCATGGTTTATGCAGAAAGAGAAATTTTAAAAATATTGAGTTATTTCAATACCATTTTTTTTAATCTTTCTGATGTGTCATGGACATGTAAATTGTTTGCAGCCTCTTTTTCCTGGTGAAAGTGGTGTTGATCAATTGGTAGAGATCATCAAGGTACGACCAACCTTCTGTTTACTCGACTTGCTTCTTTTTTCTGTTTCATTTATCTGATTTTTATTTTTTCCCTTTACACATGGATTAGATATTGGGAACACCAACCAGAGAGGAAATCAAGTGCATGAACCCAAACTATACAGAATTCAAATTTCCTCAGATTAAAGCACACCCATGGCATAAGGTCTCTTGCATTTTTGTCAAAAGTTTATAGTCATTTCGGTTGACTTGATTTTTTATTTTTACTAGTATTGTTATGAGGGTGGGATTCTCATTGAAGTTGTAATCTCCAGATATTTCACATGAGAATGCCTGCTGAAGCCATCGATCTTGTGTCAAGATTGCTCCAGTATTCGCCCAACCTCCGTTGCACCGCGGTAAGAATCTTTACTTATTTGAATGTGACTTTGTTTCTCTGAAATTGCAAATATTGTATTCCCTTTAACTGATGTTTGTGACAGTTCTTAGTTTCTTTGTAATCATATTCATACTACATAATTGTGTCATCTGATGAGTGCCATTGTTAACCAAATGTTTCTAGTTGTTTTGACAGCTCATAGCAAGAACTCTATTGGTGTCTTTTTTTTTTTTTTTAGTTAAAAAAGTCAAGCTCAAAATCTTCCTTGTATGAGTTTCTTTATTTTGTCATCTACTTTACAAAGATGTTTTCAAAATTTTCAAATTTTCAAAACAAAAAAAAGTAGTTTAAAATAACTTCGTTTTTATTTTTGGAAATGGACTAAGGAATTGAAGTGTTTCTTTAAGGTAGGTAGAAGTTATAGTAAAGAAATTATGAGGAAACCAACATAAATTTTGTAAACAGAAAACTAAAAATGAAATCATAAACTGGCCTACATGTTTGGCATTTGAGTTTTCACATTTTGTGTTTGTTCTTCGTTCCCAAGTTTTATTTATAGCTATATATGATTTTATCTATGAATTTTGTGGACTGTTTCATCTAGTCTCTGCCACTACTTTTATTTAAAGGTTGCCTGAACTTTTCTTTAACTAATTTTATAATATTCATGATAATGACATGACATTAAAATATTATAATTATAATAAAATGAAACTATGTCTCGTAACTAAGGATTATAAATTTAGGAACCAAATGGATATAAAAATGAAAACGTAGAGACTAAAAGTGTACCTTTTACAGCTATGTGATGTCTATCTCGACACAGTGTGCATGTTGGTTAAAGTGTCTGTTATATCATTTTGATCATAACAACACAAGGAACTAATATAATTTATCATATGGTTGAACAATTAAGTGGTCTTTTTTATCGCAGTTGGAAGCTTGTGCACACCCCTTCTTTGACGATTTGAGAGATCCGAATGCATGTTTACCTAACGGTCAAGCACTACCGCCATTGTTCAATTTCACAGCACAAGGTAAAACCAATTTCATCATCATTTTCAATGCGTTAACGAAACTGTTCTTGTTGGTTCTGAACCGAAATCACCTGCAGAACTTGCTGGTGCATCGACTGAATTGCGCCATCGTCTCATACCCGAACATGCACAAAATTAAATTAACGTGAATATGGCCTCCTGGATATTGTTGTTCTTTGGCCAAACCAACCCCGGAAGATCATCCATCCACAGTAGATTCATCACCACTGTCATTAACAACCTGCTTGTAACACGGAGAATCAAAGGGCATGACCACACACCTCGCGAAGGAAGCAGGTGTGCTGGCTAACTAGGCTCGTCTAAGTACTAATGTTAACACTCAGCTTCATGGCAGGTGTTTTTCCTTTTTTTTTTTTTTTTTTTTTTTTTTTTTGACAATGTATGATCTACATTTGTTGGATGAATATAGGCTTCTTGGATGTATGTATACTGTTCAATACGAGTTTTGGTTTAGCACAGAGAATCAGACCACCACCCCCCATTCAATTTCTTTCTTTTCTGCCTATTTTATTCTGATATGTGCTTTAGCAGCATGAGAAAGAAAATTAACGGCGGAGGGCTATTTTTTTAGAGTATTACAGTTGAAGGAACTGGCGGGGGAGTTCGAATCTACCATTAACGTTTCATCTAATTGAGCTTTGTTCAAGGGTTCGGTTAAGATCAAGACTATTTGGTATAAAACTTTTATGTTTGGAAATCAAGGATAATTGTGTTTGGGTGTTGGAAAGGAATGTTGTCAGATCACATAAACAAATGTTACTTTAAGTTCAGTTTGCGAGGTTACTTTTAACAATTTATTCAATTATAAAATATAAGGCCACTTGCACTAATGACAAAACATAAAATAACAATGAAATTCATAGCTTAACAATTTAAAGTTTATAGGGCTAACAATTGGAATAGCAGTTTTTAACTTTTTATTTGAAAAAATAACAAACCCACTTTCTTTTTATAAAATTGGCAAATGAATTAAAATAATAATAAATTCGAAATTGTAAAAGTACAAAGTTCTTCAAACATGCAAATGAGATGTTACAAACTCTTATTAAGAAAAATTATTAATTACACTTTATTTAAAACCAACAAAATTAACAAACTACCTTTTGGATGGGTTGAGAAACGTGAAACCCCATATTCATTTTCTCCAAAAAAAAAATCATTTTTACATAAATAACTTCTAACTTTGAATGATGTGAGTAGCAGTAATTAGTGACAACAATCATGACATGCAACGACGTCGTTCTAGTGACAATCAGCGGATGTTGACAAAAAATAATAAGCCTGCAGAGACTGGTTACAACGAGCAATGTTAATTTCTGAGAGAGAGA
Organism: Lagenaria siceraria; assembly: GCA_002890555.2. Lineage (NCBI taxonomy): Eukaryota > Viridiplantae > Streptophyta > Magnoliopsida > Cucurbitales > Cucurbitaceae > Lagenaria > Lagenaria siceraria. Next base: position 26,791,502 of record CM016488.1, read on the forward strand.
GAGTGAGAGAAATGACACACGACTTACTCACAATGGTCCGCAATAGATGGTGGTTGGTTGTAGGTTAGAATTTATGGGTCTAACACGAAGAAGGAAAAGATGGAGTTTGCGTTCAAGGTGATTTGTGCAAAGGAGCAGAGGGGGCATGCAATGCTTTTTGGCTAAAATAATTTAAGTTTTTTTTTTTTTTTTTTTTTTTAAACTCACATAAACACACACATCAACTCTTAACCTAACTCAACTCAACTACGAATAAGAGTAGATGATTAAAAAATCTATAAAAAAAAAAGAATCATAAAACTTACCACAAAAAGATTTAAATTGAGAGAATGTTGAATTGCTAATAATTTAGGGCATGACAAGGGAGCTTGAGAGCAAAGAAGTTTGAGAGAAGATGGAAGTCACAAAATTTAGAGAAAAAGAATGAAAAGTTGGGTTTTCTCAATTTAAAGGTAATATGGACTTTTTACATTTTTTTTTGTTTTTTCTACGCTATACTTCAATGATCTATTAAGTTCGCCGACTATACAAAATCAAAAACTTTTTTTCTATTTAATTTGTTGGCTACATGAAATCGACAAAAACCGACCAACCGTTGGTGTGACTGGTCGGTCGGCATGTTCATCCTCTTCAAAATCGAGTAGAATTGACCGTCGGAAAATCGACAGTTGGTGGTCAACATTGGTTTGAGCTCAAAATCGACACCGACGGATGAATGCTCACTCCTAATACCAAGTTTGTTCCTAATTTTTATCATCAACATAATTTAGTAATAATGGAGGTTGAAATTCCTGGGATACATACGATATGCTAAAAAAAAGGAATTCCTCTAAAAAATAAATTAAAATAAAATAAAAAGACATATATATAGAGAGAGTACTTTTGCAATATTGCCACAAAACTCCCCAATCCCCACCAGAAGGCCTACGAGCAACGTCGAAAGATCATCACTTGGATTTTTCTTCTTTAAATCTAGAATCACTTCCAGGTACATTTCGTAATCTAATTTTTTCTTCAGTTTTTAATTTGGGTCTTTCTGATTTTTATTTGTTCAACTTCCCGTTTCGTTCCTGTTGGTGTTGGTTCCAAATGAACTGGAGGGTTGGCGAGGGAAGAAAAAAAGAATGGCTTAATATTGGGAAGCCATTTATTTTTGTTGATTTACTGCCCATAAATGTTCTAAATTGTTGTTGCTGTTTAAAATTTTTAGCCAAATTTACGTCGAATCTCTTTCTCGAGAGCCAACTTCTCGGTCGGTTGGTTCGTCAATGTTTCATTGTTTTGGGTATTTAGAAATTCATTCTACTTTTGCCGTAGAATGATAGAAGTTGTTTACTACGATCTTTAGATAATCTCAAACTCTGATTTCTGTCAGTCAAGTATTCAGTAGCGAGGGAGTGACACCTGAATTGCAATTTCGCCTTCATTTGAGTGTAGGTTTACTTGGAAGATCAATGGCTTTCTGCATATTTTGAACTCCTTAATTTGTTTTTCACCTACTTGAAATGAACTTTTATAAGGAGCTGAGGTGTTGATACAATTATTTTTGCTGTTTTGAGTAGCTATCTTGTGTTGAGAAAAATTCAAATTCCAGTTAAAAATCAGTTTTTGTCCCTAAACTTTCATGGAAGTAATAATTTAGTCTCTAAACTTTAGTTTGTAACAATTTAGTCCCTTTACTTCCAAATTTGTAATAGTTGAGTCTTTGTACTTTCAAATCTGTAACAATTTAGCTCTGGAAGTTTAATAAGTATCAATTTAATCCTTATACATTAAAATTTGCAACGATTTAGACCCTATCATGAAAAGTACTATTAAGATTTTAATGAGTTTTCTTTCCTTTAATTGTTTTATGGATAGAATTTTATCTGCCGCTTCCTTTTGGTATAAATCTCAACATCTTTTTAATCATTATGGCCTTATTTAATCTCCAATTAGAGAGTCGTTTTGTAATGCACCAATAGGAGTTGTTTGGAGTTATACTTCTTTATTTCATCCATCAATGAAATAGTTTTTTCTTCTTCTCTCTCTCTTTCTTCTTCTTCTTCTTCTTCTTCTTCTTTTTTTTTTAAATAATAATGATAATAATAAATTAATGAATTGATAAAAATTTTACACGTAGATTGATCAAAACTCATTAAGGGTCAAATTTGTTTATAAATTATAAAAACTAAGTTGGTTAGAGTGTTGTAATATTAAATTTACCTTCAGCCATCAACTTAAACTTTTGAGTTCATTGGTGATTTAGGATGATATCGAGCAAGAAGTCTTGTGTTCAAATTTCTATAATGTCATTTATTCCCCATTTATTATTGATTTCAACTTTTTTTGCCTTCTACAAATTTCAAGCGGGTGGGTGTGCGAATGTTGATGTAATGTTAAATTTCCATTCGGTCCTTCACACATCACCTTAAGCTTATGGGTTCATTGGTGATTTAAGAAAGTTGTTACATAATCAAAATTGACTATTAAGTTTGATGAGATTTTTATCGATATGGACTAAATTGTTACAAATTTAAAAGTATAGGGACTAAATTGTTACACGCTAAAGTCCAAGGACTAAATTATTACAAATTTGAAAGTACATGGAACAAATTGTTATAAAACAAAGTTCAAGAATTAAATTGTTACTATAATGAAAGTTCATGGAAAAAAGGTGATTTTTAACTTATTGAAGTGTTATCTTACTTTCATTTGTTTAGTGCTTGAACAAATGTTGATGGGACATACAGAGGGTCTATCTCAATGCCAGCACTCGAAGGATCATCTTCTATCTGATCTGGTATGTGAGTTGGATATTGATGAAGCTGCAGATTGCTCTGAACAGATTCTGTATGAAGCGTCTTTCAAGGAATTTGGGAGATACAGTGTTCAATATGACACTATTATATGGCTTTCTATATCATTGCTGCTGGTTTTAGCTTGGGGTTTTGGGATAATCATGCTACTATATCTGCCATATAGGAGATATGTGCTTCAGAAGGATTTTTCCTCGCGTAAATTATATGTCACTCCTAGAGAAATAGTTTACAAGGTTCACTTTTAAGCATTTGGTTTTCCCCCTTCAGAAACTGTGAAACTGTATATTTTTCAAAAGAAAGAAAGTGAAGGAGGTAATTCTTGTACGCTTCTTTTTTTAATTTTTAACTTTGCTTTTTCTCCCTTTAAGGTTTCAAGACCTTCATTCATACCTTTTTGGGGCACCACAATAATTGAGAAGCATGTTCCTCTTTCATTGGTGATTGATATCATTATCGAACAAGGTATTCATGCATCCCTCCTCTTGTGATCTTTCTGCTATGGAGTCTAGTTGCTATCTTGCTTGACATTTATCACTTAATTTTCTCCATCGTGATTTCTTGATAAACCTGATTCAAGGAAAGGAATTGAGTTGTCTTGGGAAGACAATTGGGAACCTCTGCTTAATATTCTCACTATATAGATTTTGCATTTTTTTTTTTATGTTGCTCTTTTATACTACTTTCGTGTGCCATATCAGTTTTAAAAGCGAGGAGTGGTATTTCAATTATCTCCTATATCATATAATTAATCTTGTGTTCTAAAAAATTCAGATGTATGATCAGATGTTGAAGTATTAGGATTGTTGTCCCACGATATTCTTATAAATTGCCAATGAAGTCGGAAAAATGAGAGGTTATTTGCTATGTTGATTTCATGCAGTGTTGGATACCAGTGTTTGAACCTTTGTTTTATTTATTATTGTTTTTTTTATATATGTAAGTGTTTGGGTCAACTTGCATGTATCCCGATTAATATCACAAAACATTGGTCGCTAGAGATTAAATCCTAGGTGGTTATCATGGTTTCAATTCATTTCTTCTAAACCATTTACTTTTTTCACTGGGCCTTATGATCACTACTCACTAGGTCTAGGACACCCCACCCCGGTGGTTATTTAAACCCTTGTTTGATACACATAGGATCACTTAGGACCTCCACCCCAGGCACTAAATAGAATCCAGGAAGGTTCAAGTATTTCCAATGGATGGAAATGCTTTTTTTTTTTTTTTTCTATTTCTCTATAATTTTTTATGTTTATAACAACAATATTTAATATGACGATGGATGTTTTATTCTAAATAAATTGATAATATTAGACCAAGTTCTATGAGCATATGGTGACTACAAGATGCGGTCTTGTAACATGAAGATCCTTGTGAACAACTATCTTTCTCTTTAAACGTGATGTTTCCACTCTAATATTTTATTATAATTCTTGAATTTACTTAATAGTTAATTTGACCTTATGGTCATGTGTTGAAAAAACAGTGTCTTCTACTGTGTAGGTTGCTTACAGTCAATATACGGAATCCATACCTTCAGAGTTGAAAGCATAGTACGTGGAAAAGCTTCTCCTGTTGATGATCTGCAGGTTCAAGGGATTTCTAACCCTGGTCTCCTGAGAAAGGTTGGTTTGTATTCATCCTTTTTCAAGAACAAATATTTCAATACTAATTTTGTCAATTTTCTGTTGGGATACCTCATACCACCTAACAAGAAAATTGAAGGACACACAAAGAACACAAAGAATAAAGATAGTAATATATTGCAATATAAAGAGAAGTTACAATATACCATCGACTTTTCAGAGGATTGCTCCCTCCCAAAGTCCCACAATGGAAACTCTCACAAAATTGAAATACACCTTCTTAGGTCTCTAATTCCCTTTATCTATAACCAAGACAATAGTAGTTAATTACCCTTAAAATCCCTTTCTAACATGCTACTAAGATTACCTATATACCCCTAACTAGCACTCTCACATACTTGGCTCTTCAAAATACACCTTATCCTCAAGGTGTGAGTTGTATCATAATCATTACAAGTACTAACAAAATACATGAACCCAAAAAAAACTTAAACCTAAAATATAAAGAACGAACATGGGATCCTTAAGCCTGACAATGACCATCTAATCATCTGGTCGTCCCTCTCTGCCGCACAACACCTTTACTGCTGCTTCCACAACCTGTCAGAGGACACACGTCATCATAAAACGATGATCCCAAATGCTTACCTCAAGGAATACACGACCAAAGAACACGAACAACCTTCAAAAGCCACTAGTGGCCACCGATAAGCACTTTGTTCGCCCACAACCCTGCCTTTTTGTCGGTATTTTTTCCCTTTCATTTTTTCCCGACTTCTTTGATCTCCTTTGAGGGTATGTTGGTAGTTCTTGTTTGTGCCCTAATGAATTCCATGCCCTTAAATACTTTTGGACACAAAACGGCCAAAACCAAACATGTTGGTTTTCAATCTTTGTGTTTTGTTTCCTCGGTTGTATCATTTGTCGACTCTCAAAAATCACTTTGTTGTCGACTTTTTAGTTTGGTCTGGGAGCTCTGTTTTCTTTTCCTTCGGGTTTTATCGTTCTCTTTTCGATAGGGAAGCGATGGAGGTGGTTGCTCTTCTTTCTTTACTCGAGGGTCACTCATTTAGAATTGGGAGAAAGGGATGTTAGCTTTTGAACTTACCACTGGAAAGTTTGGATTCGAACTTCCTTACTGACTTTATGTTCTCCTAGAAGTCGGTTCTCACGAATTCTTGCCATCAACTGCTCGATACTTTGCTACATGGACTTTGCAACATGGACTTTACAAACATACCTTTGATCTCAACAATGTCTTTCCATCCTCTTTTCTAAATTTTTTTAGCCATTTTTTTCCAGTCTTTCTAGGACAAATGTGCTCTAATATCAATTGTTAGGATACCACCTTATAAGAAGACGAAGGAAACACAAAGATAGTAATATATTACAATATGAAGAGAAATTTTTATTAAATGACTAATCAACCTAACAGCTTTAGTTGATGAGCTACTGTAGATTTACTTATATCAATACTTTTAACACTCCTCCTCACTTGTGGGCTTGAAATTTATAAAAGACCAAACAAGTGAAAATCAATATTAATTGAGAGGAATTAACATTTCAGAAGTTTGAACACATGACTTTCTGCTCTGATACCATATTAAATTATCAATCAACCCAAAAATTTAAGTTGACGAGTTAAGTAAATTTAATTAGATCTATTTTTAACAGTTACAATATACCATAGCCTTTTGAGAGGGATACTCTCTCCCAAAGTCTGACGATGGGAACTCTCACCAAAATGATCTACACCCTCCAAAGTTTTTAACTTCCCTTATTTATAATCTCCCTTATTTATAACCAAGACAACACTAGTTAATTACCCATAAATTCCCTTACTAATATCCTACTAATATTACCCATATACTCCTAACAAGTACTCTCACATTTTGTTCTTTGAGTTATCACTGCTTTTCTTTATATTGATGTCAGAAGATATGCTCACTTCTTGTATTTCAACAGATAATTGTAAGAGAAGCCTCGAAAGTCATTCAAGATTTTGGCAGAAGTTGGAATAGAACTTCAATAACTGCTGAAGGAGAAAGCATCCTTGCTTCAATATCAATGGAGGGACCAACTGTTTTGAAATCTCCATCAAGAGGGTTCAAGGTATGAGTTGGCCTTTGCTTTTTATCCTTGCTAGCTTTGAGACTCTTTTTCTTCTTCATTCTTTTTTCAGTTTAGCTCTCAAAATCAGGGAAGGTATAGACACATGGCTCTACCAGAAGTCTGTCAATTGGTATGGTGGATAGAAAGTAGAACAAAAGTGATATGGGCTTTTAAAGAGTCTGTTTCCAAGCTGTGCCGGTGCCATGGGCCACCACAAGGAAAATTTCTCTGGTGCTACTTGTTTTAGACATTCAATTCATTTATTTTTTGTCATCTGAAGGCCTTATGAAGATAAGGATTCTTTTATTCCCACCTTTTAGGCACTCATATTATGGCCAAAAAATGTAAAATTAAAATGCACGTTTTTTTTTTTTTTTTTTTTTTTTTTTTTTTTTTTTTTTTTTTTTTTTTTTTTTTTTTTTTTTTGAGGATTAAGAATATGCAAACCAAGAATTTTTTTTTTTTTTTTTTTTGTGAAAGGAAACAACCACTTTTGATTGATAGGATGAAAAGAGACTAATGCTATAAAATAAATTTTAGCAAGAAACCCAAAAAGGGATACAAAATCATAATAGAATGTGAATTAAAAAGCCCAAAGGGCTAAGGGTTCATGGATTCAATTCATGGTGGTCACCTACCTAGGATTTAATATCCTACGGGTTTCCTTGACACCTAAATGTTGTAGGGTTAGGCGGGTTGTTCCGTGAGATTAGTCGAGGTGCACGTAAGCTGGCCCGGACACTCACGGATATAAAAAAAATGTGAATTAAATGAATTTTAGGTGGGTTACTTGAAAGACATCGACATTATGATTTCTTTCTGTTTGTGCATATTTGGATTTCTGTCTGCTTGGTACTTTTCCATCTCATTGAAGAGGCGTTAATTATGTTGGATGTCAAGCTTTGATGGAGCTGTGTTTGTTTGCTTAGTTCTTGCCATTCTTATAGCTTTGGTTTCCAATCCTGCAGACTACTAGATCATCCCATTATGTGTCGAAGGAACAAAGAAGTATATTGTCTCAGGAACTGCTGCTTCAGAAGCTGAAAGAAGTCAATAGATCAGTCAAGGTATTATCACTTTTTTGGTTATTAGTGTAGGAAATAATTGGAATTGATGCTTATCAATAGAGATAACTGCTTGTCTGTAGTAGTTGATGTCAACTAAATTCGAATGAAATGCTTGTTTTCTCCCATCAACTCTCTATTTGATAGCTATCTTGTTCAAAACCATTAATGCTTCACTGAAAGCAAGCATGAACTAGCAAACCACATGTCATTTTTCAAGAAGTCAGGACAGCAACTTGGCAAAAACATTATGCTCATGGCCGGTCCGAGATAAGTAGAGTGGGCTATGAACGTAATGGAAGGAGTGATCTTAATGTCTTCTAATATTGTGAATTGGTGTGTAGTTCAGATTTTTTTTTTTTTTTTTTTTTGAAATATTGGGTACTACAATGTCCACAAGGAGCTCCAAAATAGATTTCTCAAGGTAGATGGAATATCATTAACCTAATTCTTTTATTCTTCATTCACCTGATTCTTTATTTTCCATTTCTTCCATTTATTTTGGTTTCTTTTCTTCATGACTTTGGAAACAGAAAATTGAGCAGCTTATTACAGCCCCACCCTACCCCCAGAAATCACCTGAGAAGAAACATCAAACCGGTGTCTGAACCTATTTTGTTAGTACAAGCTTGAGTGAACAAGGGAAAAGAAATGTGGATGTGCACTCTGTATGTATAAGGTAGGAAAGTAGCTCTGTAAATTATGATTTTCTTGGCAACATCCCCCCACCCCCCCAATCATTGTATTGTATCCGCGGGATTCATCCCATTAGTAATTGAGCTGATGCTGAGTTTTGTCTGGTATTCAAGTGGACAGTGAGTTGCAAAATCTGGTTTAGTATTCATTCTTTCTTCTGGAGTTTTTACACGTGTTGGTGTGTTTTTGTTGAGTATCATTTGGTTTAGATGGCCAGATGAGATTTAAACTTGCAATCCATGAGAAGAAATACCGATATCTGGCCACTTGAGCAGTTTGTATTTACCATTAGTTTGAGAGTGACTTGAGTGATATGGGCTCAATATTTCTTGATTTAGGCATGAACTAGTGACAAAAGCAGTCCATAAGTCACCACTCATGTGATACATGAAACAGAGAAAGGGAAATGCCGGTTAGAAAGAGACCATGGCAAACATGTTGGTCTTTGGGTATTTAGTATATTTTATGCGTAACTATCTTTTAGTATCGATTTATAAAATTGCGTTTGATAAGGAATTTTGGTGTTATTGTCTTTACATTATCGTTTAAAATATAATAGTAAGTGGGAAATGAATTGAATGCATATATATAAAAAAGTCTGGAGTAAAATTTTTATTGACACGAACATTTCTTTAAATTGAATATTGACATCAATAGCAATATCTTCATTTTAAATAGTCACGATTCTTGAAACATAAATACAATTGCGCCATAATATCTTTTTATTGTCACGACTTTGGTCTACCAATTGACTAAGCCCATCAACTCCACATTAGCATGTTCGTAGATGAAAATTGTAGAGATAGCAACACAAGAGGAGGGTGCACAAAAACGAAGAAGAATTAGAGTAGTGATGAAAATATGTTTTTATGTTCTGATCTCATCTTGTTTAGTTTTAACTCATTTACTTTTGGCAACTTCTTAATTTCACTAAATGGTTTTTGATCTCAATTAAGTCGTAATCATTTAAATTATAATCAATCGAAAATGTGTATGCGATTTGTATTTTATCCATATTAGATGGAGATAGGATAGTCTGATACAAATGCCTTTAAATAGAAAAAGTTTGCAGGTAACGCAAGCTAAACATACTACAACCTCTAAACAAATAGAGTAACTTAGTACATATTATAGCTTAATTGGTTTACAAATGATAAGCTGCGTAACCACTTCACAACTAACTTAGTACATATTGTTGTGTGATTTAGTGCATGTTGTCAAGTTTTAATAAATTCACATGAGTCAAGAATATCATCTTTATGATTGGTGTTTTAATTCACTTGAAAACTGTAGATAATGACACTTGATTCGTTTTTTTTTTTTTTTTTTTTTTTTTTTTTTTTTGTAGAAAAGATGAAACCATACCGAATGTAAAATAAGAACATAATGAGTATATGAGAAATTTTAAGAGGAAATAAGTTAAGAAAATAAATATGATAAATGTCCTTACCAAGCACAAATAAATATCATGTGAAGTTAGTTTCCTAATTTTTAATAACATGCATAACATTAAGAATCTAAATCTTTTTCTAAACAACTTTTAAAGAAGTCCTAATCTCTATCATGTTAGAATTACCTTTTAAGGCATGCAATTTTAAGTTTAATCTAAATCTTTCAAGTTAACATTTAAATCAAGATAACAAACAATCTTTGGCTAGAAGATCATAAGCTTTAAGCATACAAAAGCATGAAAATGATCATAAAGCACAATCGATCAAGACATACCCAATTAACATAAAATCAAATGACTACTACATCAATTCTCTCAGAAAATGAATCTAGTCACTCATGTTAACTATTACAAATACAAAATTCAAGAACAACTTCATAATAACACTACAAAATAAAAAGAAAAAGAAGAAATTAAACTATTGTTATGTGTTGATCCTCATTCATTTTTGTCAATGAAAAATCAAAGTAGATCTAATAAAGAATACAAAAGTCAAACGCGATGTTTAATAAGATAAGCCGATAAACAGAATAACGTAACGATTGAATGATTTCACGCCTTCTTGCACAATGATATACCATGAAAATATTTGTAAATATCCATAATAGAAGCTTGAGAATTACCGAATTCGTCCACTCACATTAATTAACTCGAATTGAGCTTCATTTTCACTTGCGAAGAACCAGAAAGTGGTTTGCCGAATTTTGGCAACCAATATGAGCAAGAAGAAGGTTCTGGTAGTGGGCGGCACAGGTTACTTAGGTCAGCATCTTCTATCAGGATTTTCGGAGATCGATGGATTTCCATATGATATCGCGTTCACTTATCACTCATTTGCGCCTGAAGATTTGTTGGGAGCTCTTTCTCATCTACCTGCATTTCAAGTTGATTTAAAATCTGGTCAAGGATTCGATACCATTGCTGAGAAATTTGGCCAGGTTTGCCTCTGCCTTTTGCCGATTGATGTTGTAGTTTAGTTTGTTTTTGACAACTGTAATGCTCGGAGATGTTATTGTAGAATCGTTGATTCTTGTTGCTTGAACTTATTGCTGAAATAAGATTTCAATTACCAGCCCGATATTGTTGTTAATTGTGCTGCTATCTCTGTCCCTCGTGCCTGCGAAACATACCCTGTTTCTGCATTGTCTATCAACGTGCCTACCGCCCTTGGAACTTGGCTGCTTAGTTTTGAAGGGAGGAATAGCCTTCTCATTCATCTATCAACTGATCAAGGTAACTTTCTGGTTTCTTTGTTATCCTTAATTTTTCTTTGCTTTAAGGTGTGTCTAATAGGCTTCTGCGCTTAACACGTCTATTCCATAGACCTCTGAGCCCGTCTGAAAGGCTGACTTATTCTTAAGTTCTCTTTCCAGCCAAAGATTCCAAAGCAGCGCCCTAGCAGTCATGGTCCACAGTGCCTTTCTTCGGTTCTTTAGCCTCCAACAAGTTAGATATAATCTGAAAATTCAGAGACCAAACTATTCATCCTTTTTGTTTATGCAACATTTTAAAATGTTTAGGACAAATAGATATAATGTACAAGTGTAAAGACCAAACTTGTCATTCGATCTTGTCTTTTCATTCTTAAGAATTATAATCTCAGTTCAGTTATTTAGGCGGCTTAATCTGAAGGTTTTGTTATTTTGAGTACAAGTAACCTGACAATCATCATTTACTATTTGCTTCCATCTTGTTGAGTGAAATTTCCATGATATATAAGATGCTGGGCTTTGTCTGTTTGAGGGAACATCTTTTTCATTCTTTATGATTGTTATAAATCAACTGGGTAGTGCATGATGTTATTTTCCCACCAGTTTATGAAGGCGTGAAATCATTCTATAAGGAAGAAGATGAAACCATTCCTGTGAATGTTTATGGGAAGTCAAAGCTAGCAGCTGAACAGTATGTTTCTGAGAAATTTTCTAACTTTGCAATCTTGAGATCTAGTATCATTTTTGGTCCTCAGACCATCTCACCTGTTCCTAAATCTCTTCCAGTTCAGGTAAGTGGTTATGCGTGTTATATCATATTTCTGCAATTTCCTGATACATTAATGCGTTTATAAACATTTTGAATTGTAAAGACAAGACAAGTATCTGCAAGTGCGCAATTATATCTGGCCATTTTAAAGACACCTAGTGGAAGGGAATTGTGTCACCGTCATTTTTGAATAAACATTAACTTATATAACCAACTAACTTAATTGATTATTTGTTTGCACAGTACAATAATGTTGTGATGGCCTTCTTGACTTATTTGTACATAGCAATTAATTTGTATGCATTTGATACAGTGGATTGATGCTACCTTGTCTAAAGGAAGTGAAGTTGAATTCTTTCATGATGAGTTTCGATGTCCTGTGTATGTCAAGGATGTCGTGAATGTCATCATAACATTGATTAAGACATGGATGTCAGGTACGGATTTTGTAGTCTTGCTGAATAACTTATTGTAGAATAAAAAACACGGTACATACAATGTATAGTTCGCCATTTTGTCACTTTCCTATGAAGTGATGAGAGGAACCTTCTCTTTTGAAATTGTTTTATCTTTGTTATTCTGATGGCATATAATGCATTGCATAATTGATAGTTGTTCAATCATCTTTCTCCTCAGTTGAGGCATGTTTGTATTTGTATTTCCTTTATTATATTAATTTAATTTCTTATTTGTTTGCGGTTATGAATGACTGAATTCCAGAGGGCAAGCAAATGCGATTGCTGTTAAATGTTGGTGGACCAAATCGTTTATCACGTGTTGAAATGGCAGAGACTGTCGCAGAAATTAGAGGGCACAAGAAATCATTGATCAAAAGAGTGTCTGCGTCATCAGTATGTTCGCCTCTTGATCTTCCATATATCTCTCAAAGCAGTATTTCTCATCGATCATATCATTCGGTATCAGTAAATGATGGTTGAATCCTCTCATTCATTTTCACCTCTTTAGAAATATTTTTCGATGGTACTTCTCTCCTGCCTGTCAAAAACTTAAAAACACTCGAACAGCCTAAATCCTTAAGCATTTTCCTTGGACAGGGTTTCAACTAATCAATCATACAACTCGTGATATGTCTAGTAACAGGCTACTTCTTCTTGTTGAATTCTTAAGGCAACTGACAAGTTCTCCTCTAGTCTATTGGGTAACATCGTTCAAAAGGAGAACTTGGGCTCTCAATGGGTGCTTGTGGTTAAGGCTCAAAGATGTTTGGAGATACCTCCTCCAAGCTCATGAGTTCAAACTTCAAACTCTTAGGCTTAACTTAAAATTTTGGTTGTATCTCGAGCCTGATCATAGGGTGGCAAACCTCCCGAGGATTAGAGACTATGAGCAGCAGAATACATGGAGTGGAGTCGTATACTCCAATTTTTTTTTAACAAAATGTGTGTGTGTGTGTGTATATTGTACTCGAATACTCCGTTTTATATAGTGCTGCTGCTGCTTTTAGTAGGTTAAAAAGATTGCAGATATTTTGGCAACTTTTCTTCGAGAAGATTCTTTTATTATATCCACTTTTGATTTGAGTTTTCACTTGAATGTTTCAGATCGATCGAGGTGCAAAATCTCCTGCCGATATTTCAATGAACATTAGTAAACTGGTCGAGTTACTTGCCATTTCTCCTGTTTCATTCACTGATGGTGTCAGATTGACACTTGCAGCCGAGACTACAGAGTGATTTGCATTGGACATTGTAATGATATGCAATACATCCACTGCTGCTTTGGTTTTGAAGGCTCAATGACACAAATTTGGTTATTATAGTCTGTAAACTGCTTCAGCAAATTAATCAATCAAGATTCTAAGAATTTCTATTCACCAGTGTTTGTTTGATAATTATTTGATTTTTTATTTTTAGTTTTTTAGCTCTTGATTTTTTGTTTTTAAAAATTAAGTTTATATACACTTTTTCAACTATTGATTTCTTTGTTTTGTTATCTACTTTTATGAGTATTTTCAATTCAAGCCTAGTTATAGAAACTAAAAACAAAAAAGTATAAGTCCCGTTTGATGACTATTTAGTTTTTCGTTGGTTTTTGAAAATCTACTTTTAGTTTTTAGTTTTTTAAAAAAACTATACATGAAACAAAAAAATATATTTGGTAATCGTTATAGTTCTCTATTTTTAAAAATTTGAAAAACTAAAAGCATGTTTGATAATTGTGTTTTTACTTTTTGTTTCTAAAAATTCAAAATAAGTTTGGATGACTTTTTTAGTTTTATATTTTTTGATAAAATAAAATCAAACTTTTCTTGCAACATTTTCCCATATGGTATACATAATTATAAAATATCATATATACTTTAACTTTTTTTTTAAAAAAAAGTTATATTGATAAAACAATATCAATATTGTTGTGTAAATAAGTATATAAAAGAGATTAAGATTTGGAGAATAATTCTCTGTTGGATTTTATGCCCTAAAACTCGTTGTTTGTAATATAATAAATTATTCATTGATATTTAATAAAATAATTATTATTTTATTTTGTATTTATATTTGCATAACATGATCCAATAAACTAAAAATTCCAATTTATTTTGTGAAATCTTGAATAGTATGTAGTTGACATACAAATCATGCTCAAGAAATAACCTAAAGGGGGTCTATAGTACATGGATCAGGTTGGGTGCTTTGTCCTTGTGACATTATAGATGATTTGATCTAAATCGTTTATGTGGAGACATGTGAGTGAGTTATCCTATACAAATAGTTTGTACAAGGTTTGACAAAATAATTAATTTCTCTTTGTAAATTTGTTAATTGAAGAGATTAATATTTCATAAAATGATCATATGTGACTCGATCTTAATTGAGTGAGTTATGAACTACTTGTGAGAGGTTATCCTTTGATTTGCTATCCTTTGATTTGCATGGGTGAGAGTGACATGAGTCATCGATTCATTATGCCTACCATTTTGGGAACTTGACCATATAGGGAGTTGGAAACATAATTTCACAAGATAAAATTCACTCCTTCCCATATAGGATAAGTAGATGAGTAGTTCTCTTAAATGCTAAGTTCAGACCATAAACAACTTGTTCATTAGAGAATCGGTGATACAATAGAGGTAATTACAGAAGTAAAACGACAATTTGGCTCAACTGTAATTATAAACATCTCATGAATGATCGACTTGTCTTACTGTGCATAAGAGTGCAACTATAGATCTATAGTGGTTTACCCTGGTTAATGAATGAAAACTAATTAATTAAAAAGTTTAATTAATTAATCTCGGATCATTGGTGCATATAATTTGTAGGTTCATGAGATCTCCTTAGTAGCTCATAACGAATCAACAAAGATCAATATATTTGAAGAATAATTTGAAGTATTCAAATTAATTAAGAGAAATATATTTATTATATTAGATACAAAACAATAATTATATAAGATTATTAACATAAACCAAGTTGATAAATTAATTAATATTCAACCTAATATTTAGGAGCAACTATAATTAGTTTTATGTTTATAAATATATTAGAAAACACATTTTTTAAAATTAAAATTTAATTTTTGGATATGCCACCCAACCCATGAAATATAATTTTGTTTGTATTGAACACCCTATTTTCAAAATTCTTTAAATTGCCAACCAAGTAGCCCTAGACGATAATTAAATTTAAAATTTTTAGCAAAGCTCTCAGACATGGACTTGGGAAAGGAGAAATAATATAATACGAAAGAAAAGTTAAATGCGAAATCAAAATTTGAATTAGAACTTATAATGGGAGTCAAAAGAGAATGGATGGCTGTAGATAATGAACTCTGACTTTCTCCAGTCACAATTGCATGATGATGTTTATCACCTTGAATACAATAGTTATGAATAATATATATATATATATATATATATATAACCTAAGGGAATCCAAGCATGGACGTTTCTTAGAATCCCTCAAAATAGAGAGACCTAATTCCTATGTTCAATTGTTTGGCCCAGACCCCGGCTATGAGAGATGACGATTGGTCTTCGAGGGGGAATAGAAAAGAAGAGTGGTAGAGCTCTAAATTATGCTTATTTTTCATGAACAAGAGGGCTATAAATCGGAAACCACATATTGCGTTTGATGTATTCAATCGTCTCCTCCTGCAAAACAAGCAAAAGACTTCAACAATAAACTCAAATGAAATAAAATAAATTTTAGCACCAAGCAGATTCCCATGCAGTTATGGATTTGAGAATTATTATTATTTTTTTCTTCTCCAAATGAGAATATAGACTTGAGAATTATCAAAGGAAACAAATTGTTTCCAAAACTGTTTTCTGAAACTTGTGATGGAATAAATTATAAAAATAAAAACTAGTGTTATTGTGCCTATTGAAATCCCTATATACAGATTCATGATCAGAAGAAATAACATTCATCCTTCTTTAAAAAATAGGTCAAGCGTCGCTCTAGAAATAAACTAAAAGAATCCAATCAGACAAATTTCACATTAGGCGCATTGGGGTTAGAGACACCGTTATATTTTGGGTATGAATCTTCTTGATTTTTTCAGTTGAGAAGATGGAAACTAAAGTAAAGACAGGTTCCTTCGTTTTTAATCCAAATAAAAACGTAGGCCTTTTTGCAATCTCCAGTCTTCAGGTTTTCAAGTTAAAGTTGTATCTCTCCTCAATTATCACTTTTTGATGATATGTGGCCATGTGTGATTGAGTAATTGAATCCTTGACTTTGAAGTTCATAATACCAGCACTATGTCAGTTGATCTATGTTAATTTTGAGCTATTCTCAATTGTCACTTACCATAGACAAAAAGTCATTTACTCTGAGATGGGTACCTTATTTTAAGGAAGCAGAAAAAAGAGAATGTGCTTATATCTTTATGCAGAATATGGGTTTAGTTCACTTTATTTTATTTTTTTGAGAGTGGAGATTCAAACATCAGGAATAATATGCAAAATATGAGTTTAGTTTACGTACTTTGGCCATTAGCCTGAGCTCTCGAGGCCCCACATCACCATGTCCTTCTGCCAAATTCTCTGAAACAGCACTCCGCAGGACTGCAGCTCCGACCTCTGCTGTGATTTCTCGAATGCTGCAAAATTGTATTTAGATATTTTGGAGGTTAGTTCTTTAGTCAACCAGCCTAAACAACGAATTAATCAGATTGTGTTGATTCAAATATATGGCAATTATATGATGGAGTATAAAACTGTGAATCCTACTCCTACCTATCAATCGATGGGTACAAAATACCACTTTGAACTTCTTCATCTGTCATATAAGAAGCAAGGCTGCAGAGATGACAACATCATATCAGCACATTGGAGATAAATAAAACATAAATCAAGGATAACGATATCAAAATGTTAAAAGTGCTAGAATATACTTTAGTAATTGTTGAATTATGAGTTTCTTCTTTATCACATTTAATTTCAAAATTTTATGTTTGAAGTTCTTTCTTTTATTGTTAGATTTAATTTTTAGTTTTTAGCCTTTTAAGTTTTTTTTTCAAGTTATGTAAATGTATGGTTTTAATGGTGCTTCTAATTTTTGTAAGTTCGATCTATTAATTTAGGTTCACCTTTGAAACTATATAAAGGTGATCTCCCATGCAAAGTTTGTATCACCAACATTTTCTACTTCAATAAGAAGTTTGAATTTCACTCTCTCAGTTTCCACTTTTTTTTCTTTGTTTAACAAACATTGAGACATTGATTTACTTCCGCAACATTTATGTTTTCTATTGATCTTATTTTCTCAATAATGGTATTCGAGCCTTAGATTTAAAGGCCTATGATTTCATTTGAGAGTGAAATTTTCATTTTTTTTTCTTTTTTTTTTAAATTGAAAAATGTCTTCTAAGGTGTCACCTCTCCTCCACATTTTAGTGGTGAAAACTATCATTTTTAGGTGGTTAAAATGCAATCCTATCTCAGGGCACTTGGCCTTTGGGAATCCGTTTCGACGTTGATCCTCAACCACTAGGAGAAAATCCGACGTTGAATCAGATCAGACTACATGAAGAGAAGAAATTAAAGAAGCAAGGCTTTATCTGTGATTCACGCTGCCTTATCTGATCCTATATTGTCAGGATTATTTATTGTAAAACGACAAAAGATGCTTGGGATAAATTGCTGGAAGAATTTGAAGGAAACGCAAGGGTGAAAGCTGTCAAATTGTTGACTCTCAAGAGAGAGTTTGAGATGCTAAACATGAAGGATTTAGATTCTATAAGGGACTACACAACAAAAGTGATGACCATTATAAACCAGATGAGACTGGTTGGTGAAAATTTTCTAGATCAGAGTAGTGGAAAAAATAATGGTTAGTCTTCCTGACAAATCTGAGTCAAAGATCTCAACCATAGAGGAGTCTTACAATCTAACAATTCTCTCTATAGTTGAATTAATTAGCAAATTACAAGCCCATGAACAAAGGATACAATGCGTAATGAGGAGCAGAGAAAGAAAGAGAAAGAAGGCAAAATCATTGAACAACTCGTTAACGTTCTCACAAAAGCCCTACTACATAGACAGTTTATGTTTCTATGCCAGAAGCTGGGTATAACAAAGAAAAACCAAAAGGAGGAGTGTTGAGTTATGAGCTTTTTCTTTATCCCATTTAATTTCAAAATTTAATGTTTGTAGTTCTTTATTTTATTATTAAATTTAATTTTCAGTTTTTTGTTCTTTAAGTTTTATTTTTAAGTTATTTATATGTATGGTTTTAACGGTGCTTTTAATTTTTGTAAATTGGATCTATTAATTTAGGTTCAACTTTGTACCTATATAAAGGTGATTTCTCATGCAAAGTTTGTATCACCAACATATTATACTTCAATAAGAAATTTGAATTTCACTCTCTCAGTTTCCATTTTTTTCTTTTGTTTAACAAACAATGAGACATTGATTTGCTTCCACAACATTTATTTTTTCTATTAATTTCTTCTCAACAGTAATCAAATTTAGCAAGACGGAAAATTTTGAGCAGAGAGTTAATACTTTTAAAGTAAAGCTATTGAACGGTTGTACGGAAAGAGATACAACCCAACTTATCATTTTTCATAAGCAGACTGCACATGGTTTCACCGCAACCATATGACACTCTCTTAGTACACCATAAGGTTTCGGCAGCAGATTATGCATTTTTAACATCTTCCAAATTTAAAATTCACAAAAGAGATGATATTGGACTGCCAGATAGAGATTCATACCATTCTGCAGCTGCTTGCAACATTCCATCAGTAATATAACGAGCACCTGATAGAAGAGATCCCAACCCAATCCTGCATTAAAATGATCACAATAATGGAAACAATTATGAATTTAACCCATTGAATTCGTACAAGTTCAAAATAGCAGTGTTTAAAAAGGAAAGATACAGACCCGGGAAACAAATACATGTTATTTGCTTGATTTACATGGCCAAATTTTCCATTACCTGCAAGTTATTTTACAGAAAGCCATTTTTCATTAAGAAAATGAAAAGAGACTAATGCTTGGTAATACAAGAACAAACCAGTAATGTAATCATAAAACAGCATACGCAGAAACGTAAAGTAGCATAGCAAGAGCCAGAAAGCAAAAAACAAGAAACAAAATACAACACTTAATGGTGCCCAGTAAAAACAAGCCAACGGCAACAATGATAAATGTCTTCAATTAAGAGCCCTTCAAAGGATTTGGAAAAATAGCACCATAGGAAAATTTTTATTTGATTGTTTTGGTATGGTGCCAACATTTTATTTATCAGAAACATAGAAGATACCAAGAGCAACGTTCTCAAAAGGGCTTCCACTAGCAAAGACTATGTTTTCTCCAGCATACTTGAAAGCATCAGCAGCAGTGCATTCAGCTGGTTAAGAAAAAACATATTATTAGTTTTAACAGTAAATAGCTAGCTAATATGAAAGTTATTGCATCCTAATAAACAAACCGTTCATGGTGGGATTTGACATAGCAAATATTGCAGGTTTACTTGAATCAGATTCTCGCATTGCCTTGAGCACCTAGATTAATCCCATCAAATATGAGAAATAGTAGAGGAAAGCAACCCAACAATTGACACCATCGTATATGGTGTTTGCCATCAGCTAAATGGATAAAGGACAATGAGGTTTCAAGTTCATTTACTTCTGTCCGCGTAATTATGAGGACAAAACGTACATCAACAAATTATAGACATGATGTGCAAGTAATTACTCAGAAGATGTTGAATTTCCCTTCTCCTATCCTTCCATTATCTCTTTCAGCTGAGGAGACATCTAAAATAATCTCCAGTCTAGAGAAAATGGACGAATCTGAAATGGATTCCTTAAGTTGCTTATTTTCCAAATTTATAACAACAAAGTGTGAGCTAAAAGCATGGACGACTGGAAAACCTTGACAAATGAAAATAACCTAAAGATCATACATATTGTTGAGATAATACTTTTTGGAAGTTGAAGTAAGCACTAAATAACGACAAAAAGATAACTTGGAGGATATGTACTTCCTCATTGAAGATACCGCCAACTCCTGACAGACCAAGAAGAACATGAGGCCTGACCTTTTTCACCTGAATAATGAATAAAATTTCATTCATAAATCTCAATGGAGATGGTAAAAAATTACTGAAGAGTAATGGCAAGAATCCTCTCAATGAGTGCTGAGGAAATTAGCTCAGTAACCATGAAAGGAGTTTGAGAATGCTTACCACTTCTAATAGATTGGCTCCTTCATTAAGTCCCTCAAGCTCTCTGGGGTCTTTAGCAAATGGTGCAGCTGCTGGATCAATATTTTTTCTCTCTTTTGTGATAAGGCCCTGCACAAAGACATAATTTGTTTTGCTCAGATGAAACATGTAACACAGAGTTAAAAATCTAGCAGCACCACCCTGCTAAAGTCATTACATCACAGGCATTATCATATGATTATAAGGAGTGAAGAGCAAATAACTATTAAATTCACTTCACAAAGATTAAAAAATCCACAAAAGATCCAAAAAGATAAGATCGATTTCGATTTCGATTTCATAAGAAAATAATATTCCATAAATATAGCACTTGCACAACAGTTGACTTTTTTTGGGATCAGATATATGGAAAATAAATATGATGTTAGATAAAAATCGAGAACAAGGAGGAGCATTCATCACAGAAAAATAAATAAATAAAGTAAAAAAGTACTACAAGAACTTTACCTACAATATACCCTAGTAGAAAAGGCAAGACAATAGTAATGACAAACAATTCATTTCCCGTTCAATCAAACATTAAACATAAATTTTATTTTCCACATCTTTTTAGAAGTCGAAAGTGAACGGAGGTGAGTTAAGATACACTGCTTTAACATCTGCTTTGGCATATTCATGAATGATAATTTTTACAAGCTAGAAACTTGAGTAGTTCAAAAGTAAGCAAAACAAGCCTACTGTTAAGCTTCCCCAGTAGGCCGATCCTGCTAGCATATTTAAAATCAACCCACTGACTTCATGAGATTAATAAATGAAATTGTCTAAGTCACGTAGACAATGGTGAATATATATAAGCTAGAGTAGAGGCATGACTACTATACATGACTACCATTACATAGGTTAAAAGACAGTTCTTTTTTCAATTAATATTCAATTTGTAAACTTGAAAGATAACTGGTCAGATAGATGAGATCAATCCGCAGCATGAACACAGATCATACCAAATCCATGTAAGGAATATATAATTTGTAGAATAACTCTCATGGAAGGAAAAACTAGCCAAACTGATGCAGAAATTGATAATGAAAGTTTGAAAGAGATTTTTACATCTTTATCTATTAGAAAAAATTGATTTCTTGCAGTAGAATCACTGTTCCCTGCCATTCTCGAAACAGCCTGAACAGCCATGTTAAGAACGCCAAGCCCTGCACTGAAGTCAAAAGAGGGAGGAAAAAACCAGCCTATTGAGACAAATGAAGCTAAAACCAAAAGGATTGAACTATAGTTTCTTTTTTCTTTTTCTTTTTCTTTTTCTTTTTTTTTTTTGAAAAGGTAACAATGTTTTTCATTGATATAATAAAAAGAGTCTAATGCTCGAAAATACAAGATACCAACTATCAATAATAAAATGCAAAGCTACATAAATTAAATTGAAAAAAATAAAAGCATTCTAATTTAGACAAATATCCTGTATGATCACTAAATTGTAGTTATTATTCCTCTTATATTCACATAATAATAATAATAATAATTCCTCTTCCACGCCAGCCAGCTTTTGTTTCAACAAAGAGGAAAAGGCTTATGATCACTAAATTGTAAGCAGTATTCCTACTTCGAGTAAATGTTAAACAGCTGACAATACCTTCCAGCCCCTACCACTACTATCTTTTGATTAATAAAATCCCTCAATGCCCGCCCTTGAGCTCTCACAGTTCCCAATAGTCCAGCGAGAGCAACACCAGCAGTTCCCTTTATGAAATAAAATAAACGAAAATGAATGTCCTTTTAAGTCATTATCTACCAGCAGAATACAGCAGCAAGCACTCACTTGTATGTCATCGTTGAACATGCAGAACCTCTTACGATAACGTTGTAATGTTTCAAAAGCCCATTTCATTTGAAAATCCTCAAACTGACATCATTCAAAATCAAATTACGAGGTTACAAGACTGATTACAGTGCAGTGAACGCTAAATTAAAAGGTTAAAATCTTAACCAATAAACCTGAACAATAGCTTTGGGCCAACGTGTATGCACAGCTTCCATAAATTCATCAACAATTGATAGATATTCTTCTCCCTCCAGTCTAGGTTGCCGAAGTCCTAAATCTGCCATACTAGCTCATGTGACATGATCTATGAAATGTCTAGAAGAAATCATGCATAGACTACAAACATTAAACAAAGTGCAGGCAAACAGACACCAAAGAACGTAAGAATTGAAAAAGAAAAACATGAACCTTAAGAAAAAAACTCCGATAACTAAGGCCCCACTTGATAACCATGTAAGACCCCCAATTATTCACTTATGAGAGAAAGGGTAAGAAAAGTATATCGGGTGGAACAAGTCAGTAGTGGAACGTGGAAAGTCGTGTCTGAGAGTGGGAACCGCGAATCGGAAAAGGAAGGCTGGAGGAGTAAGGGGTTAAGTAGGGTTTTGGGCTTGTTTGGCTGGTGTGAAGAATTTGGAGGAAGCAGGGTCTTCTTGGAGAGAATTGCTCAGCTCTCTCAAATGTGCTGAGACTTTCGTTTTCATATCATCATTTCTGTTTTCTCTTGTTGCTATTTCTTATCCTTGTTGAACTTGGAATATTTTTCCAGTGATAAATATGTAAAACAGGGGATCTTGCCCTGTTTTTCTTGGAATATTTGTGCCTTGTTGGGTTTTAGTTTTACTGTTTGCAAGAATTGAGGAACCTCACAAAAAATTTGGTTATTAGTTTTTTGTTTTTAAAAATTATTGTTTTCTTACAACTTGTTTACCATAGTTTTTCATTATTTCTAACTAAACTAAACACTTGAGTTCTAAGCCAAATTCTAAAAACAAAGACAAGTTTTTATAAACTTTTTTTATTTTTATTTTGTTTTTAGGTTTTGAAACTTGACTTGGTTTTTTAGAACACTTCTAAAAAGTAAATAAGAAAACAAAGAAATCAATAGATAAAAGTAGTGTTAAATCCCATAAACTATAAACCAAATGGTTATCAAGACCTAAGAAACATAAGATACATAGGATTAAAAGGAGTTCCTACTCAACCCAAATATGTCGAAGACTTGAAGAATATTTAAACAATTTGGAACCTTTTTTTTTTATGAGAAACAATGGATATCACAATTTGGAACTTTCTAAAAAGCAACAACCAGTAACTGGCTCCATATATCTACAAATCTCGGTATTACTACAAGTCTTTGCATATTCTATAGGGAGACAACAAATTTCTTATCTGACAAGGCTAAACAAGGACCTAGACAAGCAAAAGGACGAAATGAAGCAAGGTCAAGCAACAATTTTTCTATTAAGTACATATAAATATTAACTGGGGGTCTAAATAAAATATTCACCACAACAAAAAACAGATATAATGTCATTGCACAACGGAAACAGAAAGATATAAGCGCAATAAATTACAAGGGAAATATGAAGATAAAAGAAATGAAAGCTTCTCTTTCACTTACAAAGACGATCATTAAGTAACTTCTCATTGTTAGTACCAATATCTAGCATTACTGGAAGAATCTGTCGATTAAACAAAGATTAAACTTAATCAAATTTCAAGAAAGTAGGGTTAAGAAAAGTTGTTCAAAAAAAAAAAAAAGAACTATCACCATTAAATGACAGCAGTATTCTTAGGCAATCTACAAATGCGGACTTGAGGATTACTCCCACTAGCAAGAGTACGTGCGGGAACAGGAAAAAGATATCGGAAAATTCTAGACATGGCAAACTAAAACTGTCACTTTCTTGGTTCTTGCTTAAAATCACATGTACATGTCTTTTTCTTTGGATAAAGAAAGTTTTGATTGAATAAGTGAAATAGGGCCAATGTTGACAAGTGCCTCATTCACCAAGCAAACCAAATTTCCTTTAGAAAATTGTCCAGGAAGTAACAAAAAAATAGTTTGATAGAATAAGGAATAATTAAAATTTGCACTTCGATAATTTATTGTTGTTTTTTAGATAAAGAGTTAATATCACAGAAGAAACAAAAAGGAAAATCAGTATAAGGGCTAGAGGAGGGGACCTTCCTCACCCAAGAGAACTAAAACAAAAGAACATCTTGAGTAGGCACTCCAACAAGAGGCCATAAATAATACATGCCTACATGGTCAGAAAAAAAACGTACTTGTGAAATCTGCAAATTATACCTTTATATTTAAGCATGTTTGTGGTTTAATTTTTAGCATTTTACCCTTCTACCAATTGAAAATTAACAATCCAATTGGATATAAAAATACAATGATCAAATTAAACAACATTTTGTTTAGTTTGAAACACAAAATACATAGCAGTCATTAAGTTAAACTACACACAATTTTTTGGGTAATTACAAATTGGGTAATTACAATTTTTGGTCTCTGAGGTTTAAAATTCAAAATTGCATAAACAACATTTTGTTTAGTTTGAAACACAAAATACATAGCAGTCATTAAGTTAAACTACACACAATTTTTTGGGTAATTACAATTTTTGGTCTCTTGAGGTTTAAAATTCAAAATTGCAAAAACAAGTCCCCAACATTTACAAAATGTTCAATTTTAGTTTCTTTCTTAAGAGTGCTGTTAACTAGAGAATTTTTAATATATATATATAAATAATATGACAAAATACACTTTCGGTCCCTCAAGTTTGGGGAAGGGTTATAGAGCAGAGAAAAAAATATTTTTTATTTTATTTAAATTATGATTGTTATAATTGTTATTATTTTTATTTTAAAAATGCTATATCAACAAATCATTAGTTTTTTTACGAACTCTGTTAATAAGAGACCAAAATCAAGCCTTTTTCACAAATGTTGGAGACTTGATCGTCAAATTTGAAACTAAGGGACTAATTTGACTCAAATCTCAAAAAGTGTAATTTACCCTCTTTTTCTTAAACACAAATTAGACCTCTATGATTTGCAATAGCAGCATATTATAATTTTATCTTTTAAAATAATTTAATTAATTATATGTTTGTAGTTATTTTGAAAGATAAAATTACAATGGGCTGCTATTGCAAATCATGGAGGTCTTATTTATCTTTAAAATGAAAAAAAATAAAAAATAAAATCTACTCTAGCCTATTAAACCACTCATCAGTGTATATTGGATAATCAATTCTCAATCTGAAACAGAATGGATATTAAAGGTATAAATTTAGGAACAAACAGAAGCACATAAACAGGCTCAGACGAGCCACAGACATAAACAACTGCTCAAATACTAAAAGAAGGAAACATACTCTTTGAGGGTTGATGCCAGCAGCAGCAACATACATATCAAGCTTTCCTATAGGTATTCCAATTCCCTGAACTCCAAGATCACCTAGGCCAAGAATACGACTTCCATCTGTCAGGACAATCATGTCAACCTGCAGTTGGAAGGGAAAAATAGGAGGAACTTTAGCAAAATATATAATGAAGGCATAACAATTATCCAATTGCTAAACGAAACAATATTTGTTATGCTTTGAATAAGCATGGTACATTCATAAATTAATAGACCATTATCTCAATGAACAAATTGTGTCAACATGGATTTGGAGATATCAACATTTTGTGACAGCTTTCTGCTGGAGTATTTGGCTGGAACGAAATAGAAGAACCTTTCAAGAAAAGGAGCTTACTTATTTCAGATTTTTTGAAGCTATAGTTAGTTTGGTTGTGATAAGTGTAAATGCTCTCCGATTTTTTCTATCACTATAGCTTTTCATCCCTTGATTGAGTTTAGTAGTTCCTCATATAAAATTATTGACCCATCTTTTATAATTTCAAACCATCAATGAAATTGTTTCTTATAAAAAAAAGATAAAAAGAAAGGATGAGAAACAAAATGATTGTTACAAGATCACAAACCTGCTGTCCAGGCCAATTATAAATCATGGACATCATTTCTCCTTTGTCTTTTGCACTGAAATACATTCCACGCGGACGTCTGAATAACCCAGAATAGTTTTGACAAACTAATCCCACTGTAGGTGTGTATATTATTGGAGCAAAGTCTTTGATGTTATCAATAAGGACCTAAAGTGAAAAACACTAAAATTGGATCAGAACAAATATTAATTTACAAGCATCTAAACAACAATATTGTTGCAACTTACTCGATAATACAGTGTCTCATTCCTATCATGCAATCTGTTTAAGATCCTCCATTTCGCCAATGAAACAATACCATCCGGTTGACCATGAGTATTCCTCTCCAGGGACCGATATGATTCCACTAGCAAATTGAACAAAAACATGCAAGAGACATTAAAAAAAATGATCTTATCTCTAAGCTGCTAGGGATTGAAAATTTCCCAGAATACTAAAAGAAATCTGTATTCAATACCAAAGTTGTGATTACAAGAATTTTCTTAGAAGAGAAGCAAATTTCATCGATTAGTGAAATAAAATGAGCTTTGTGGGCTCGTAACACCAAAAGGTGAATTACATGAAAGACCTCCAATGGGATATCAAAGAATCTACAAGAATTCAATTTCCTTCGTAATTATGTAGCTTCAAAAAATTGCAATTAACTCAACTTGGAGTGGTTTTTTGTAAATAGAACAGAGTTGCACCTTTTCACCTAATCAAAATAAATGTTTCTTCAAAAGAAAATTTGTGATTACAAGGGCAATAACCTACCATAAAGTGTTGCCAACGAACCAACTAGTTGCATTTAATGAACGAGAAAAATAATAACAAAACAACGAATTAAACCTCTAAACTACTAGCAATTAACATTTAACAGCTAGCATAGCAACTAAGTAATAACCTGCCAAACATTGCCTAACTGCACTAACGATGAAATAAAGGTAAAATGCAAATCTTCCATTATAGCATTATTCTTAGTCATCCATTATAATATGTTTCTTTTTTAAGGGATTCATACTAAGTCATTCCAATGATAGAAGACAAGAATGAAATTTGAAGATCAAGCATAAACTTACTGAAACGAGCATATTGCTGTTCAAATGATATCACTCGTGGAGGAAGGAGGCCACGGATTCCTAGACGGTCTCTTTCAGTGAGAGGAAATCCAGTATCCTGCTCTTGGAAAATAGAAAGGGACAAATGTAAAGAGAATTGCACATGACCATGACACAATATTGTGCCAGATACAACCATGGGATAAAGAAAGTTTTTCTTTTTAGAAATATAAAAGGAACAGAGATTTGGGTACGTCGAATTTTTCAGAATTTAATAAACAAAAAAAAGGAGAAAAATGCATACTGATAAAGAATTTAAATGTGATGATCAAACACCGATTACCTTGTGCCATATAAACCTCACCCAATCGAAGAATTAACACCCATCTTAAAAAGAAGTCCCCAAGGGTATTCATAAACGAACTTTTTGCTTTTCATTGTTATTATTTTTTATATAGAGTTCAACGAGTTAAGGTGAGAGATTCGAACCTCTAACCTCTTCATTGAGGGAATATGCTTTAACCATGAGTTGTGCTCAAAATGGCAATTGTACAAACAAACAGACTTTAAAAGCACAGTAACTAACTATAGCTAGATTCATTTACCATGTTAAAAACATTCTAGTGTAATTACATAGTTCATGAATATGTTCTAATTATCACCCTGAATAGAGACACCTTCATGTCTGAAGACACCAAGAAATCCAGTCTTATCTTCAAATTATAAAGCACTATATATTTGTATATCATCCAAAACACTTGCATTCGTCCGTACGCTTATACCAGAATATAAACATTAATGCTTAAATTTCATTAATTCTACTGAACAAACAAATAACTAATCACAATAAAACAATGCCATTGAAATAATAAAACAATTCTCAAATGTACTCTTTACATAAGCACCTTTGTTTCTATACATATATGTATATAAATATTAATAATAAAAAAGAACTTTTAGACCGTCTTTTCAAGTTTTGAGTAAGAGAAACTAAAAAAAAATTCTACTTTTGAGAAAGAAAATACAAATCAATTTCAACTCTTGCATCAATCGAACCCAAACTAGCGCCTACAAACAACTAGACGATAACAATGCAAAAAAAGAGAAAATCCAAAAAAGATTCAAACCAACAGAGAAACTAACAAACATGAAAAGACCAAAGGAAACACAAGAAGCAACAAACCTTGTTGAACCAAGGATCATGGAGAATATCAGCACCGCGCTTATGCACAATACAAGGACCAGGAATCGCAGTCGATAACCGCCTAGATCGGCTCAAACTCGCCGCAGTAAACTTCGCAAGGTTCCACATCAAACTGGATCTAGGAAAAAACCAAGAAAGCAGAAACAAAATCCAACCTGACTATCCGCAAACCAAATGTAGCAGTGCCCCAAATCCAGTACTCTACTTCAAGTCTCCAACCAATCTTCCAAACAGATTTAAAGAGAAAATAAATAAATAAAATCCAAAAGCTCGTGGAATCGACACTGTGATTCGAAGCGATGCTAGTTGAGTTGCATTTGAAGGGGGATAATGATTTCAGAGGCTTTGTTCTTCGCAGTTGAAACACATAAAAGTTGCAGTGAAATTATAGCGGAAGCAGATGAAGCTGTTAAAGAATATTGGAGACGGGAGGGGACTGGGTAAGTTCGTTCTAAATGGAATCGGGCAGGAGAGAGAGAGGATTTAAACTAGTGCAATATATATAATATATATAATATTATTTATAAAAGCGTCTAATATTATGTCCAGTTGATATTATACCGTTTTAGGAAAAATTATTATTATTTGTCTTGTTATAATATTTTTTTCTATCCTTTTATTTATTTAATAATTACAATATTTTCATTTTTTAATATATTGTAGATAATTAATATACTATTTATAATTTAATTAAAAAAAATTAGGCATAAGATTACATGCTTTTTTTTATTTAGAAAAAGGAACGTAAGCATGTAATAGATTGATTTATTGTCTTTTCAATAATCATTATAAATAAAATAATAATATACAAATTATTTTAAAAAATAACTCAAAGAAGTAAAAAGAAAATTCAAGGCCCTAATTATACACATTCCTCAAAATATAGATAGATAGATCATCCATTTTTTTTATTTTTCAAAAAATATTTTAAACAATATAGTGATTATAAAAAAAATAGTAACTAAAAAAAATTAACTTAGTTATACACTCATTTCTTCATAACAATGGGTAGACAAACACTCTTATTCAACTTCATCAAAATTGAGGTGTCACATCGCAATCTTCATATTCAAGATATAGATATGAGACATGTCTTCTTTACTATTTGAATGTAACTACATTTTGAGATGTTTTGAAGAATGAAGAGCAATGTGTTGGTGAAAAATGATAATAAAGAAAACTCATTTTTATAGTGGTAGAAGTTGAGAGTTACAAAACTTTTTGAATTCTAAAACTATTAAAATTTATTTTTAAATTATATTAAAGGAAGAAAAATTTTGTAGTAGGAGAAACTTTTTACATTCCTACCTTTGAATTTCAATTACACTTATTATTGATGATTAATAATAAATTAATTATATATTATATTGATAGCTAATAATTTATTATTTATTTACTATTTATAATTAGACTTTAATGGAAGATAAACGTTTTACATTTCAACTTTTGAATTTCTATTACACTTATTATTGATAATTAATAATTAATTAATTATGTATTATATTGATAGTAATTTATTATTTAATTAGTATTTAGAATTAATCTTTAATGGTATATGTTAGTAAATTAGTAAATTGAAAATGGGTAAAAGTATAAAAAAAAAAAAAAAAAAAAAAAAAAAAGAATTTCCTACCTCCTCACTTTATATATATATATTTATTTATTTATTTATTTATTGGTTCTAACAAATATTACATGGGTGACGGGTGAAAGAGTAAAATGACAAATTTTCTTTTCATTTCTTGGTGGCAACCAAACAAGAAAAATTGATTTAAATGATTTCAAATCAATTTCATTCCAAACGCAAAAATTACTTTGAAATCATTTCCTACTTTTTCAAGTTCTGAAATTTGATATAATTTCTATCCAAATTTTGATGTCAAACAGAGTATAAGTGTTTAAATTTTGAACATATTTTATAAAAAATGTTTATAAAAAAATGTATTCATGAAAAATACTTTTTTCAAAGACAATCCAAAGGCACTCTAACTTTCTTTATTTATTTTAGGGTAATTGTTTTAAATGCCAAACTTGTGAAAATATTTAGAAATATAGTAAAATGTTACTATTAGTGATAAATAGTGATAGATGATACTAGTCTTTCATCTGTTAGGATCTATTACTGATAGACAGTAATATTTTGCTATATTTGTAAATATTTTAGCTCATTTTTTAAAACAACCAATTTATTTTATTGCTTTCTTAAAATATATGGTTAATTTCACCATAGCTCAAATATCTTTTTCTAGACATGGTAATGATTTCAATTCAAGTTTTGACTAAAGTGAGCTTGGACTTATATTGGCCTTGTAACTTAAGGTTGGAGGTTCGATCTTTCATCTCCCAGTTGTTGTATTTTTTTTTAAAAAAATAATTACTACATGAATTTTAATTTCTAACGATAGTCTATCTTTATTAAATTAGTAACAATTTAGGTCTCATTTTATAATATTTGAGCTTAGCTCAATGGTAATTGACATAATAGTATTGTCCTTAAAAAATGGCATATTTTTAGAAGCTACATTTTTAGTTTTCAAATTTTGGTTTAGATTTTGAAAACACTCTTAAAATGTAAACAACAAAATATAGAAATCCACAATTAGAAGTAGTGTTTATAAGCTTATTTTTCAAAACTCAAATGGTTATCAAATGAAGTTTTAGTTATTGAAAATTGTGTTTGTTCTTACAGCTTATTTACAATATTTTTCATATTTTCTAACTAAATATTCGTACTCAAAGCCAAATTTCAAAACAAAAACAAGTTTTAAAAAAATATTTTTTGAAGTCTCATTTGGTAACTATCTGAGTTTTTGTTTTTAGTTTTTGAAAATTAATCTTATAAACATCCTTTCCAGTTTTAAATTTTTTGCTGTGTTATATACTTTTTTACTAATGTTTTCAAAATTTAAGCCAAAATTTGAAGGAAAAAAATTTAGTTTTTAAAAATTTATTTTTAGTTTTTGAATTTGACTAATAAATCATCGTAAGAAAACGAGAAAAATTAGGAGAGTCAAAAGTAAAAAATGAAATAAATACTAACTATTGTTGAAGTATACCCTTATCATAAGGTGTTGTCCAACATTTTTTTCAACACTACAACTGGTTACAACATACCCATGTATTCAAAGTACTCCAGCATTATTGAACTAAAAAAAAAATCCATTTTTTAAAGTTTAAATTTATAAAAGTTGTGCGTGTACATACTTTCCTTACCTGCATAATCATTTTGTGTTAAAAAGATGTATTTTAGTCTTGGAAATGGGAAAATTTCAATGGATGGGTATTTAAATATGTTATTTTATAGGTTTGTCATCTATATTTCATATTTTGTATGTATGGGAAAAACTTTAAATATGGGTTCCTAATTATTTTTTATTATATATTTGTCCTAGATAATCAATTGATAGAGAGAGAAATAAAGATAAAGAGAGAGAAAAGCAGTGGTCGGTGACTGGACGTGCAATAGTTGACAGAAGTAAACGGTGGGGAGGTGGAGCGGTGGCCGACAACAAATGGTGCAGAGCAAGCTTAGTTGGTGAAAGAGAGATGTTGGGAAAGGGGGTTTGTTGCGTGCGAAGAATAAGTTCCAATTTTTTTTATTTTAAATTTAAGTGTACCATTATAAAGTATATCAACTCAGGCGAGTGCATCAACAATATAAACGAGTGCATCATTATCAAGTTTATCAACGGTACAATAATTAAGTGTATCAGCAACATATCAGACAAGTGTATCAACATTATAAAAAAAGTGCATCATTATCAAGTTTATCAACAATATATCAGTCAAGTATATTTTTATCAAGTATATCAATCAAGTATATCTTTATCAAGTATATCATTCAAGTGTGTTAAGTTTATCAACAGTATAAACGAGAAAATGATTGACAAATTTATAAGTAGTTTATCATTCAATTACATCATTATCAAGTATATCAATTAAGTGTATCAAGTGTACATTAGTAGTAAGGACATTTGCGACATTTTACAATTTTTTACATGTGGATCATGAGTCTAATTAATGTACTTTATTTTGTCCTTTTTTTTGTAAGTGTGGGATGAAAATTTGGTTATAGTTTTAAAAGTAATTTTTAACACAAATTATAGAATAAAGAAAGAAGTAAATAAATACATACAAAAATGTTTCAGGACTCTAAATTCTCATTATAATATTTCACGGTCTATTTTTCAAAAGACTTTTGATAATTGTATTAATTTGTTTTGAAAAGTTTGAATTACTTAACTGTGTCTTTGAATATTAACATTGATTTTATGTAAAATCTATTTTGAACCTATGGTGATTAAATGGTTATATGATATAGAATTAAATTATGATTAAAATTTTATAAATTGAATTGTCGCTTTGTCTAAGAAAGACTTATTTTGATTGGGCCCCTTGTGACGTTATAATAATATTTCCTTTCTTCTCAAAATAAAAAAAATGGTCATATGATATATTCTTTTATCAAAGTAGGTTGCTTGGCACAAATATGCTTAACCATTAAAATAGATTTGATAACAACATAATCTCAAGCTAATGTCCGTAGATTAGTTGTGAGTTTCATTTTAGTTAAATAAAACTATTTTTATAACTTCAAGTCTATTTAGATTAGTTGTGAGTTTCATTTTAGTTAAATAAAACTATTTTTATAACTTCAAGTCTATTGATTTATTGATTTTGGAATGTTTAAGGATTTGTTCTTAAAAAATCTAAAAATAGAAATTAAAAAACAAGAGATTCAATAAAAGAATAATTGTATTTAATGTTTACAAATATTTTTTTGGTAGATGTTTCAAAAATTGAAATATGTTTTGATACAATATTTACAAACCATAAAATAGTTGTACTTATCTACTAAATATTTTTTTAGTACAATTAAGGGTAAGGAAATTTGAACCACACACTTCGTGGTTATTAACATACTCACAACACTCACATGCTAATTGGTTACCCACTAAATATTAAGTAAACTATAAACAATATAATTAATTTATGAATCTGTTTTAAGTTAAAATTTTGTGTGTAATTATTATTTTATAATATTATATAATTGGTATACATAATTTAATTAAAAAATGAATTAAGTTTATAACCTGATATATTATATTTTAAACCATTCTTAACATTATTTAATATAATTTTATAGTTTAAAATTTAAGATTCAAAATTTGGAAACTCTAAAAATATACATTTAAATCACATAATTTAAAAATAACTTTCAAAACAAAATCTAGATTATTAAAATATAAAACTTAGTTAGCAATCAAACATATCCTAATTTTTCCACCAACTCTAGCTTACAATTCTTTGAACTCCAGAAATAAAAGTTCAAATATTCATCAAGTAAAATTAAAAAATCTTACTTGAAGTTTTATCTACTCCACTAAACACAACAATAGAATAGAAAAAAGTTACTTTATTTTAAATACGAAAATGATTTATTAAAATTACGAATTTACGAGGGGAAGAATATAGAATTTAATACAGACATAAGTGTAAAATAAGAATATTAAAAAGAGAGGAAATGCCGAACCGACGCAAACCCAACGCAACGCAACTAGTCAACTACGAAAAGAAGAGCTGCCCGAAAAAGGAACGGGCAGATTGAAGAGACCAAAGAGAGGGTCTTGATTTGAGAAGACAGAGGCATTTAATAGTAATAATTGGCTAATCTGAGGCATACACGTAGCCAGTTTTAATAGCTTTTGATTTGAAAGGTGCGGAAATAGTCTCCTGGATAGAGAACTATGAGAACCTTTCTAACAACTTTTCATACCAAACACTGTCATTTAAGAATAATGGAGAGCTATAAATTAATTAATACATCATTTAATGATATAACAAATTATGAATATAATTATCATCGTTTAGCGATAACTTCCATTTAATTTATTATACATGGTGTTGTCCAAAAAAGATATTATTAGATTGTCCTGATTTATAGGAAGAGAACCTTCTACCATTTTCGTCTCATAAGTTATATTTTGGTTGATAAGTCAATAAATTATAACTACCATTCCTTTTTTAATTTACCAACTAATTTGCTTCATTTAGTGTTAAATTGAAATTTTATTGATTAAATTACAATTTTTATACTAAACTTTTAATTTTGTGTCAAATAAATTAATAAACTTTATTTTTTTTAAAAATAGATTGGGGTAATTTGATAGATTGACCAACAAAATTAGAACATGTTATTTGGTCTAATTTTTAAAAATATTTTATCGTATTTCTTTCTCTCTAAACTCCTTTCTATTACCTCTTTAAAACTCTCTCATGTAGTCTTTCTCTAGATCTCTTTCATGTATTTCCTCTCCAACGGTAGCAATGCTCCATTCTATTCCAACTTCAGTAACAACAATGACGTCATTGAACATAGTCGTTTCTTCTTCCTCCAACAACGCACGATAGTCAACATGTACAATTTTTTTAGACGCCAGGTGAAACAAGTGTAGAGCCCAAGGCGGGAGAGTTAGTGAGAAAGTGAGCAAGAACGACAACAAGAATGAGAAAAGAAAAAAAAATGAAGAAAAAAAAGCTTGTTGATGTTGGCAAAAGGTTATAATTTTTTGTTTTGAAAATGTTGGTCAAATTTAATTTTACAAACATTTGTAGGTCATTCATACAAACAAATTCTAATAATTTTGAAAATTTTGATTATTAAATTTTTAAAGATAAAAAATGTCTAATAAATCTTTAAATTTTTAATTTTGTGTCTATTAAATTCTTAATATTTTTAATTTTGTATGTAATGAGTCCTTTACCTATTCAACATATTAAACATATGGCTTTGAACATGTGTAAAAGATCATTCAAATAATGATTGTAACATAAATACATTTTTCAAATTTAAAGTTTAAATTGATAAAATTAATTGAAAATTGACCAAGTAATTTTAGTGGGAACTGAACTGGATTCTCACATAGAAGATAAGGATCAAAATCCAACACTCGTTCTCGTAGAACAAACAAAGTGTATCAATTTTTCTTTTGACCACTGTGGCAAATTGCAGCCGTTTATTGAAAAATCAGACATATCCTCAGCACAGGGCCTGGGAGGCCTCGTGGGGAATAAGAATTTTGATTGCAAATGTAGTAGGATAAAATTCCCATATTTGAAGGAAAAAAAACCATAATTCTTAGAGATGTTGATTTTTTTTTTTCGGATCCACCAATAACAAGGTGGCATTCACTGTTTAGGTGGGGAATGAAAGAAGGTAGAAAAAAGAGACAGTAGCAAATATTGGAGGCGTTAAAGAAAGTCTCCTCTTTTACCACTAGGCCAACCCATGATGGTTTATATGGTCCCTAAACTTAATGTATATAATATGTGACTAAATATTTTATTTTGTGTCTAATAGTTTCAAACTTTTATCCAATAGAATTCTCTTTCATTTACATTTAAAAATGTTAAAAATTAATTGTTATATCATATATAAAATTTAACAATAGCCAATAGGTTTTACTGGATATTTTTTTGAGGAAAAATTAATGTACTATCCTTCTTAACTAAATTGAAATTTTAAGGGTCAATTATATACAAAATTAACCTTTTTGTCCGATAAAAAATTGTTTTTCAAAAGTTTTTTTTTAATATATCTTAAACCTATTGGGTACAAAAGTGAAAGTTTATGAATATAGTAAACATTTGTAAGACTGACAAACACAAAATTAAAAATTTATAGACAACTTGTAACTCAACATTCATATAAATATGAATTAAGTAATATTAATTAAAAAATGATAATAAACCTTTATAAAATGGGTTGGTTGCACAAATAGCAATTAGACCCAAAATAATAAAATATGTAGCACAAGGAAAAACATATTAGGGATATGACACAAAATTAGCGCCAGATATCACTGATAGCAGCTATCAGTGATAGCCATATTGCTGATAGACATACAAAACATTCAGGTATCTGGGCTTGAAATTTTGGATTCTTATCCCTGGACTGGTCCAGACCTGCGCCGATAAGATTTACATCACGAAGGGTGCTCCTTAGATGGGAACAAAGGTACGACCAAAACGAACGAAAAATGACCTATATTAGCACATACAAAAAATGACCAAAATTTGACCTATGTTAAAAACTCATGAAACTTGATATCTAACAAGTAAATGGGTCCATTCGAAGGAAAGTTGAAGTTCCTAAAAAAAAAAAAAACTGAAAAACGATGGTCCAGACTCAGTTTTCTTCCTAGGCCCAACTTAGTTTTTCCACGCTTCCTTTGAAAATTTTTTGGGTGGTACCCCTCCTTAATTAAGGTATCTGAGCTCTGGATTAATGTCCTTGACATGGTCTAGACCCCCGCAAATAAGATTTACATTGCGTAGGGTGCTCATTAGAGGGGGACAAAGACACGACCAAAACATACGAAAAATGGCCTATATAGCACAAACAAAAAATGACCAAAATTTGACCTGTGTCAAAAACTCATGAAACATGATATCTAACAAGTAAATGGGTCCATTTGAAGGAAAGTTGAAGTTCGTAAAAAAAAAACTGAAAAACGATGGCCCAGACTCAATTTTCTTCATAGGCCCAAGCTAGTTTTTCCACGCTTCCTTTGAAGCTTTTTTGAGTGGTACCCCTCCTGAATTCAAGTATCTCCGATTGAAATTTTGGATTCATATCCCTGGACATGATCCAGACCCACACAGATAAGATTTACATTCCAAAAGGTGCTCCTTTTAGAAACATTTTTGGGTGGTACACCCCTTTAATTCGGGTATCTTGCGTTGAAATTCTGGATTCACATGCCTGGACCTAGTCCTGACAAGCGTGCACAAGATTTACATCGTGAAGGGCGCTCCTTAGGGGATACAAAGGTACAACAAAAATGGACAAAAAATGGCCTTATATTAGCCTATACAAAAAATAACCAAAATTTGACCCCAGTAAAAAACTTACGAAAGTTGATCACTAACAAGAAAATGGGTCAATTTGAAGGAAAGTTGAAGTTCGTCAAAAAAAAAAACTGAAAAACAGTGGTCCATACTCAGTTTTTATTCTAGGCCCAAGCTAGTTTTCCAACGGTTTATTTGGAAACTTTTTTGGGTGGTACACCCCTTTAATTCGGGTATCTTGGGTCCAAATTATGGATTCACATCCCTGGACATGGTCCTGACAAGCGTGCATAAGCTTTACATCGCGAAGGGCGCTCCTTAGAGGAGAACAAAGGCATGACTAAAACGGACCAAAAATGGTCTTATATTAGCCCATACAAAAAATGACCAAAATTTGACCTGTGTCGAAAATCCAGGAAAATTCATCTCTAAAAAGAAAATGAGTCAATTGAAGGAAAGTTGAAGTTCGCCAAAAAAAAAAAAACTAAAAAACAGTGGTCCAGACTTAGTTTTTTTCCTAGGCCCAAGTTAGCTTTTCAACGGTTTTTTTGGAAACTTTTTTGGATGATACACCCCTTTAATTCAGGTATCTTGGGTCGAAATTCTGGATTCACATCATTGAACATCATCCTGACAAACGTGCATAAGCTTTACACTGGGAAGGGCGCTCCTTAGGGGACAACAAAGGCACGACCAAAACGGACAAAAAATGGCCTTATAGTAGCCCATACCAAAGATGACTAAAATTTGACCCCAGTCGGAAACTCACGAAACTTGATCTCTAAAAAGTAAATTGGTCAATTTGAAGGAAAGCTGAAGTTCGTCCCAAAAAAAACTGAAAAACAGTGGTCCAGACTCAGTTTTTTTCCTATGGCCAAGCTCGTTTTTCTTTGGCTTTTTGGAAACATTTTTTGGGTGGTACACCCCTTTAATTCGGGTATTTTGGGTCGAAATTCTGGACTCACATCCCTGGACATGGTCTTGACAAGCGTGCATAAGCTTTAGACCGCGAAGGGCGCTCCTTAGGGGAGTACAAAGGCGTGACTAGAACAGGCAAAAAATGGGCCTTATATTAGCAAATACCAAAAGTGACCAAAATTTGACCCCGGTCAGAAACTCACGAAACTTGATCTCTAACAAGCAAATGAGTCAATTTGAAGGAAAATTGAAGTTCGTCCCAAAAAACTGAGCAAAAGTGGTCCAGACTCAATTCTTTTCCTTGGCCCAAGCTAGCTTTTCTTCGACTTTTTGAAAACTTTTTTTTGGTGGTACACCCCTCTAATTCGGGTATATTGGGTCAAAATTATGGATTCACATCTATGGACATGGCCCTGACAAGCGTGCATAAGGTTTAGGTCGCGAAGGGCGCCCCTTAGGAGAGTACCAAGGCGCGACCAAAACGGGCAAAAAATGGGACTTATATTAGCCTATACCAAAAGTGACCAAAATTTGACCCCAGTCAAAAACTCACGAAACTTGATCTATAACAAGCAAATGGGTAAATTTGAAAAAAAGTTGAAGTTCGACCCAAAAAAAACTGAAAAAAGGTGGTCCAGATTCGGTTTTTTTCCTAGGCCCAACCTAGTTATTCATCGGCTTTTTGAAAACTTTTTGGAAACTTTTTTGGGTCGTACACCACTTTAATTCGGGTATCTTGGGTCAAAATTTTGGATTCACATCCCTAGACATAGTCCTGACAAGCGTGCATAAGCTTTACAACGTGAACGACGCTCCTAAGGGGAGAACAGGGGCACGACGAAAATCGACCCCAAATGACCTTATATTAGCCCATACCAAAAGTGACCAAAATTTGACCCCGGTCGAAAACTCACGAAACTTGGTCTCTAACAAGCAAATGGGTCAATTTGAAGGAAAGTTGAGGTTCGTACAAAAAAAAACTGAAAAACAGTGCTCCAGACTCAGTTTTTCGCCCAGGCTCGAGCTAGGTTTTCTTCCGCTTTTTGGAAACTTTTTTGGGTGCTACACCCCCCTAATTAGGGTATCTTGGGCCGAAATTCAGGATTCACATCCCTGGACATGGTCCTGACAAGCGTGCATAAGCTTTACATCACGAACGACGCTCCTCAGGGGAGAACCAAGGCACGACCAAAATGGACCAAAAATGGCCTTACACTAGCCCATACCAAAAGTGATCAAAATTTGACCCCGGTCAAAAACTGACGGAACTTGGTCTCTAGCAAGCAAATGGGTCAATTTGAAGGAAAGTTGAGGGTCGTCCCAAAAAAAATTGAAAAACAGTGCTCCAGACTCAGTTTTTCTCCTAGGACCAAGCCAGGTTTTCTTCGGCTTTTTGGAAACTTTTTTGGGTGGTACACCGCCCTAATTAGGGTATCTTGGGCCAAAATTCTGGATTCACATCCCTGGACATGGTCCTG
Source organism: Lagenaria siceraria (assembly GCA_002890555.2). NCBI lineage: Eukaryota > Viridiplantae > Streptophyta > Magnoliopsida > Cucurbitales > Cucurbitaceae > Lagenaria > Lagenaria siceraria. Next base: position 26,831,183 of record CM016488.1, read on the forward strand.
ACAAGCGTGTATAAGCTTTACATCGCGAACGGCGCTCCTAATGTGAGAACCAAGGCACGACCAAAACGGACAAAAAATGGCCTTATATTAGCCCATACCAAAAGTGACCAAAATTTCAGCCCGGTCAAAAACTCATGTAACTTGGTCTCTAACAAGCAAATGGGTCAATTTGAAGGTAAGTTTAGGGTCGTTCCAAAAAAAACTGAAAAACAGTGTTCCAGACTCAGTTTTTCTCCTAGGCCCAAGCTAGGTTTTCTTCGGCTTATATTAACCCATACCAAAAGTGACAAAAATTTGACCCAGTCAAAAACTCACGAAACTTGGTCTCTAACAAGCAAATGGGTCAATTTGAAGGAAAGTGGAGCTTTGTCCCAAAAAAAACCTGAAAAATAGTGCTTCAGACTCATTTTTTTTCCTAGGCCCAAGCTAGGGTTTCTTCGCCTATTCTTAAACTTTTTTGGGTGGTACACGCCCATAATTAGGATATCTTGGGCCAAAATTCTGGATTCACATCCCTGGAGATGGTCCTGACTACCGTGCATAAGCTTTACATCGCGAACGACGCTTCTCATGGGAGAACCAAGCCACGGTCAAAACGGACCAAAATGGCCTTATATTAGCCCATACCAAAAGTGACAAAAATTTGACCACAGTAAAAAACTCACGAAAGTTGGTCTCTAACAAGCAAATGGGTCAATTGGAAGGAAAGTCGATGTTCGTCAAAAAAAAAAACTGAAAAACAGTGCTCCAAATTCAGTTTTTTTTCCTAGGCCCAAGCTAGGGTTTCTTCGCCCATTCTTAAACTTTTTTGTGTGGTACAACCCGCTAATTAAGGTATCTTGGGCCGAAATTCTGGATTCACATCCCCTGACATGGTCCTGACAAGCGTGCATAAGCTTTCTATCGCGAACGGCGCTCCTCGGGAGAGAACCAAGGCACGGCCAAAACGGACCAAAAATTACCTTATATTAGCCCATACCAAAAGTGACAAAAATTTGACCCCGGTAAAAAACTCACGAAACTTGGTCTCTAAAAAGCAAATGGGTCAATTGGAAGGAAATTCGAGGTTCGTCCTAAAAAAAACTGAAAAACAGTGCTCCATACTCAGTTTTTTCCTAGGCCCAAGCTAGGGTTTCTTCGCCTATTCTTAAACTTTTTTGGGTGGTACATCCCCCTAATTAGCGTATCTTGGGCCAAAATTTTGGATTCACATCCCTGGACATGGTCCTGACAAGCGTGCATAAGTTTTACATCGCGAACAACGCTCCTCAGGGGAGAACCAAGGCACGACCAAAACGGACCAAAATGGCTTTATATTAGCCCATACCAAAAGTGACAAAAATTTTACCCTGGCCAAAAACTCACGAAACTTGGTCTCTAGCAAGCAAATGGGTCAATTGGAAGGAAAGTCGAGGTTCGTCCCAAAAAAAACTGAAAAACAGTGCTCCAGATTCAGTTTTTTTCCTAGGTCCAAGCTAGGGTTTCTTCGCCGATTCTTAAACTTTTTTGGGTGGTACACCCCCCTAATTAGGGTATCTTGGACCGAAATTCTGGATTCACATCCCTGGACATGGTCCTGACAAGCGCGCATAAGCTTTCCATCGCGAACGGCGCTCCTCGAGAGAGAACCAAGGCACGGCCAAAACGGACCAAAAATTACCTTATATTAGCCCATACCAAAAGTGACAAAAATTTGACCCCGGTCAAAAACTCACGAAACTTGGTCTCTAAAAAGCAAATGGGTCAATTGGAAGGAAATTCGAGGTTCGTCCTAAAAAAAACTGAAAAACAGTGCCCCATACTCAGTTTTTTCCTAGGCCCAAGCTAGGGTTTCTTCGCCTATTCTTAAACTTTTTTGGGTGGTACACCCCCCTAATTAGTGTATCTTGGGCCAAAATTTTGGATTCACATCAATGGACATGGTCCTGACAAGCGTGCATAAGTTTTACATCGCGAACAACGCTCCTCAGGGGAGAACCAAGGCACGACCAAAACGGACCAAAATGGCCTTATATTAGCCCATACCAAAAGTGACAAAAATTTTACCCTGGCCAAAAACTCACGAAACTTGGTCTCTAGCAAGCAAATGGGTCAATTGGAAGGAAAGTCGAGGTTCGTCCCAAAAAAAACTGAAAAACAGTGCTCCAGATTCAGTTTTTTTCCTAGGTCCAAGCTAGGGTTTCTTCGCCGATTCTTAAACTTTTTTGGGTGGTACACCCCCCTAATTAGGGTATCTTGGACCGAAATTCTGGATTCACATCCCTGGACATGGTCCTGACAAGCGCGCATAAGCTTTCCATCGCAAACGGCGCTCCTCGAGAGAGAACCAAGGCACGGCCAAAACGGACCAAAAATTACCTTATATTAGCCCATACCAAAAGTGACAAAAATTTGACCCCGGTCAAAAACTCACGAAACTTGCTCTCTAACAAGCAAATGGGTCAATTGGAAGGAAACTCGAGGTTCGTCCAAAAAAAAAACTGAAAAACAGTGCTCCAGACTCTGTTTTTTTCCTAGGCCCAAGCTAGGGTTTCTTGGGTTTTTTGGAAACTTTTTTGGGTGGCACACCCCCCTAATTAGGGTATCTTGGACCGAAATTCTGGATTCACACGCAAATGGGTTTAGGGTTTAGGGTTTAGGGTTTAGGGTTTAGGGTTTAGGGTTTAGGGTTTAGGGTTTAGGGTTTAGGGTTTAGGGTTTAGGGTTTAGGGTTTAGGGTTTAGGGTTTAGGGTTTAGGGTTTAGGGTTTAGGGTTAGGGTTTAGGGTTTAGGGTTTAGGGTTTAGGGTTTAGGGTTTAGGGTTTTTAGGGTTTTTAGGGTTTAGGGTTTTTAGGGTTTAGGGTTTAGGGTTTTTAGGGTTTTTAGGGTTTAGGGTTTAGGGTTTAGGGTTTTTAGGGTTTAGGGTTTAGGGTTTAGGGTTTTTAGGGTTTTTAGGGTTTAGGGTTTAGGGTTTAGGGTTTTAGGGTTTGGGGTTTGGGGTTTGGGGTTTGGGGTTTGGGGTTTAGGGTTTTTAGGGTTCAGGGTTTAGGGTTTAGGGTTTGGGGTTTGGG
>CM016489.1:0-12500 GCA_002890555.2 Lagenaria siceraria
GTACTGGCGCAAAAGGATCGGTCCTTCACTTGCTGATCGTTCGCGAGTCGAACTCGCTCTCTTGCCACGCTTTTCACTCACTCGCTTGAGTCGGACTCAATCACTCTTTTGTTTGGAGGATCATTCGTTCTTCACTCTCTTGTTTCGATTACCCGCAAGGAGCGCAGCAACCAAGGTGCATATTATCATATAGAAACAAGCGAAGCGTAGCGATTCGTACTACCGGAAAAGTTTCGGTAACCGCAGGCAATAGAGTCAGTCCGCCGATAGGCGCAAGCAAGCGTAGCGAATCACATAGATAAGCCCCTACCTGCCAGCGCGCGGATAGATAGGCGGGCGAAGCGCGAAGGGGATGGATGTCTGAGCGGTTGAAAGAGTCGGTCTTGAAAACCGAAGTATTGATAGGAATACCGGGGGTTCGAATCCCTCTCCATCCGCGAAGTCATAAGTTCTCTCTTGCGTTATCGAGAGATAAGAACGAATCGGATCGACTCGACTGATATGATAGATGGAATGGTTAGCTTGTGTTATGATTTAGTTAGGACTTTGTCTCCCTTTCGTTATCTTTCGCTCCCCTTGTATAGGTTGGGGAAGGGCCGGTGGATTACCTTGGGAGCTAAGTCGAAGATCTCGGTGGTCTTGTGAGTGGTTGATAAACTACGATTGCAGTTTTCTTTAGGAAGTCCCGGCTTAAGAGACAAAGAAAACGGTTGATACTTCCCCCTAAAGAGGTAGAACAAGTGAGAGGGTAGAAGGTGACGACCCTAATGAATCGACTATGAAGGTGGCTGTTAGCTACATCAGCGCTCAAATTCCTTCTGAGTTATTGCCCTGGCTTCGATGATCAACCCCTGGCACATTTAGGTTTTGATCTTCGCCATCCTGGTCCTCAGGACCCAACACAATCAATATTATTCCTCGATATTTTCTTTAAAAGATGCAAAAGGTGTTGATACGTCCCATCCACATAGAAAGCTTACCCTCTTCCACACATTACCGGTGGATGCTACAGCCGCTATCACTTTGGCTGCAGGAGGGGAATGAAGGGAGAGGAAGCAGGGAAGAAAAGGTTATTCCCTATTGGCTCACCCTTGTATCAGGCCTTGGTACGGCCTATACATGATTGGGCCATGACGGTTTTGGCAAGGTATAGTTTGATTTTGACCTATAACCAGACTCAATCGTTGCAGTACTTTCGAATCAAGATCAAATGATTTTCTTTTTCTTTCAAGGCACGATTCCTTACCTGTTATTCTGACGTCCTGTATGATTGCAGGGTTGTTCGGGAATCCCTTTGCAACTTCCTGGACGTTCATACATACTTTTTCTTTAGTCTTTCAATTACAATATAGTTTCTAATAATAAATCAAGGCTATAGGTCGGGTCAACCCCTCGGATTTTGTCGTTCTTGGCCTCTATTCACACTTACACATCATATGCTTGTGTGGATAGCTGCTGAGAGGGTGTATGGCACGACGAAGCTTTGCGACTATGCCATTCTTGGCGACGGTGATCGCCGACGAGAAGGTGGCGGCCGCTTACCATAATACATAGTTTCAGTGTACTATAACTATATCTAAAGAAAAGTCTCTCATTTCAAACTTTTTTGATTATTGGAATTCCTTGATTGGAGTTTGCCAAAAGATTTTGGAGCGACGAAGTGACAGGGATTTCTCTCCAGTGTCTGCTAAGATGCTCCGGTCTTTGGTTGACGCTATTATGTGGAAAAAACCCCGATTTTCTCAAAGATTAGAGATGGAACTGGTACTATGTCTCTGTCTTTGACCTCTCGATTGAGCAGTCATTTTTCGTATCTGTGGTGCGCCCTATCGCCCTAAATCTAAGCGATGGAAGCACCACTATCTTTGTATGCTTTCGCCGTCTGGCGTATTCCCGTTACCATTGAAACAGTGGTTAGCATTTCCAGATTTGGGAGTGTTAACGTCGGGTGTCGTACGGGCCTGAATTCTTTATAGGGCTAAGTAGCGCCTTCGCTTTGTTTGTAATGAAAAGGTCTTCGGACATTTTATCCTGTTTAGGGGGAGGACTTTCTTGATCGCCTCATTCTTCCCTTCCATCCAGGGGTTAGTGGCTAAAGTCTCTCCGATGGTACGCTGAGGTTAGCGTAAATTACGATGTGTCGCTCGAGGTCTCTCGAGCCCCCTGTTGTACCAATGTCTATATTCCGTTCTAGGAATAAGGTAATGATCCTCCGGTATGGAGTTTCGTTTTGTTGTTACGACAGGCTGAGAGCAGTGCCCGCTCCCTTGTGTTTGAGGGAGTTGGTGCGACGAAGTAGGTGCGGGTGAGGCATTCGACTTCGAGTGGCTTTGATACCGGACAGAAGAAAGAGACAGAATAATAACATTGAAATAGCTTACGGGGCTTGGAGGTTTGTTTTTCCTATTCTTATTCCTCAGTTTAAGCTAGCGATGGGGAAAGGCTAGGTAGCTGGCTTTCTTGGGATTGCTCGCTGGCTGACTATGACGATTGCCCTCACTCTCAAGCCGCTTCCAATAAGATTGTTTTCAACATTCCCCCCGTGACGCTCCCAAACCGATCGCTATCGTTTTCTTGCTTTCTTCAAGTCGTCGAATTGTTATAGAATGCCTTTATATCAGGTATAGTTCGTAGGATGAAGTGGGATGAAGCCTTAGTGGATATAGCGTCTGTGCCGGGAATGCGGCTCGGGCGTAGTAGGTCCGGACGCCTAGCATGAAGCAGCCTTCTCTGGTGGCGGCACTATACCGTCAGTATAGTATCTCTGACGCTTCCAGTATATATAAAACGTAGTTAGCAGAGGTCAGTCTGTCTGGCGTTCCCTCGCGTAAAGGGCGACTTTGGCATCGGCTCTCTCTCGTTAGGTAATTACCGAGGCGAAAGCAGCTCTCTCGGAAGTCCGTTTCCCCGCCATCTTAGTGGGACTAGTATAATAAACTTTCACTTGAACTGCCAAGACTCGGATTTTCTTTTTTGTAGTAACGCCCTTAACGAATTACGTTTAACGTCCCTTTATGACTTTCCCGCGAGCCCAAAGAAGAAAAAGAACGGACTAAAGCGAGGAGTTCATTGGCCATACATAGTGAAGGGGGATGGGGGTCAACCTCTTTCATGACCCATGGCCTTTCTCCTTTATTAGTGTATAAGGGTGTCACTTGGTTAGCATTTCTATCATCCATGTTGTAGGGTTAGTTTTTCGATAGGGAAACAGGGGAGTTGGCTGTAGTTGAGACACGTTTTTCGTCTCGACGAGATGGATGGATTTATTCGAGATGGTTAACCACTTTTTTAACCGTAAGAGGGAGGTCATTCAGAACCCGCTGGCTCCAGAACCGGTGGAAGTTCCCCACGCCGACCCCAAACGTGAAGCACTTCGAAGTGCCATTCACACTTTGATTCTTTAGCAAGTTCGGGAACATTGTGAGAAGGGGGAAGGGCGGCTGTCCGTTCACTTTCCGGAAATGGCAGAAATCGATTCCAGTGTCGCAGAGAACATTATGTCTCGCGATCTGGAAATATCTGCGGAGATGGATACTGAACCCCTCCGCGGATGGGTGGAGGAGAGAAAGGAGAACCCTAATCTCCTAAAATCCCTCATTAGGGAGTCTGCCGCTTTCTTTCATAACAGAGCCGAGAATAACGGCTGGCATAGTTGTCTCTCGCATGCAAGGAGATGCTGCTGCTGGATGTCACGGTTCTGGGGCGCCATGATCCTTTTCTCTGGAACAATCGAGGGCACTGCCTTCCTTCCGCTTTCAGAGGTAGGGACTTCATCAATCATCGCTCAGTGAGCTATTTATTGCCGCCAATAGCGCTTCGCTTGCACGCCAGCGCCACGCCTGGTAGAGCTATCGCGCGCGGGCGAAGGAGATGCATTTTTTGTACTGGTAGTACTGGACAAGCTCAGAGGGAATAATATCTTTCTTATTTCTGCCTTTCTTTCCCATGACGACTAGGAACAGGCAAATCAAAAATTTCACTTCGAATTCCGGACCTCAACATCCTGCTGCTCATGGTGTTTCACGATCAGTATTGGAAATGAACGGAGAAGTGGTGGAACGTGCGGAACCACATATTGGATTACTCCAGTGCGGCACGAAGCCGCTGACGCCGAGTCGGCTCCTATGCCGCTAGCTATGCCCTGCTTGGTCCCCCGACACGGTGGAGGTTCCGTAGCGCGTCATGAGCACCGGGCTAAGGGGCGGTTGAGCTACTCAAGCGAACCGCCCTACCTTACTACAACATAGGGACAGAAGGGAGAAGGTTGTGAAGGTGGCCTCGTTATCCACACCTCTGGTCGGATGAATGGAGGACCGACCGACCCGGGTTTTCATGAGCGTTGGCGGGTCCTGGAGTGCCTGTCAAGGGCTCCCGCGCATACCCCGGGGTGATCATCACCACCTGCACCTCACATCTCGGCACAGTGGAACGTGTAACCCGCCTGCTGTCTCATTCAACTACATTTGTTCCTATAATCCATAGCCTAACAGAACGCAGCAGCGAGGGGCAACCTGCCCATACAGCCAGCGGGGAGGATGGCACTACTGGCAAAGACCGTCTGGCGAAAACGCCGCAGGCGCGAAGCGTGGTAGGCCTGCGCCGGGGGAGCATAGCATAGGCGGGAAAGGGAGCCCGGACGGTGGAAGAGCCAGGGGAGGCCGGGTCATTTGACGGAAATGGAAGGCTTTTCCCCTATTAGAAAAGGCCCTATGAAGTAAAGGGAAGTGCATCAATTCTTGGAAAAAGAGGGAGCGAGCCTATAGAAAAAATCTAAGAAAGTCAATTCAATGAATAGATCTCGAGTCAACGGTACGACAGACAGCGCTGCCTACACGCGAATTAGCTTCCGAGGTCAAGCAGTCTCAATTTCACTACAGGATTGATTTGCGAATGAATGCTGGGCTGGGCCACCTCGAATGGCGTGAGCCGCATGCGGGGAGACCCGCACGTACGGTTTTTAGGGGGATCTGGTCGAAAGACCGGCCGGCGCCCACCCGACTAGAGGGACTGAGAAATTAATAGAGTACAAAACTTATCTTCAAGCTTTACCTTATTCTGATCGTTCAGAGGGCGATCGCGGAGTCACTGAATGAAGTCCTCCGTTTCTTTCGGAGGTGCTGACCCGCAGCGAGGCAGAGATGACTAAGTTACATATGGAATATGGCGACGACAACAGCATGTCGTAGAAGGAGATAACAGGTGGAGCCAACGACCCACTAAGACTAACGTATCTACAACTACATCCCCGAGCGGCAGTCAAACGGAGGCGTGAATGCAAGATGCCAGCGGAATGATCGGCCGGACAGAGGCTAGGGCTGCTTTCTTCCCACCGCGTCCTTCCTTGTGTGTCGGAGATATAAAGCGAGTGCACCGGAAAAGAACGGGAACTGGGTTGATCTATTCTATGGCGAAGCATCCGAAGCATAACTGCACACTCACACGATCTTTGCCGAGAGATAGGAGCATTCGGTGGAACCGGTGAACTACACTTGCTTCTGGATAGATGTGTGGGACAGAGGGCTCGTGGTACCTGCTGCCCACCCTTCCTCCTCTGCTTTGAGAACCGTGTGAACGGAGAGTGGGCAGAAGGGAAAGAGGTCCTCATACGGAGTCGCACACTTACTTGAGCTGTGCGGGAGACTGGAGAATGGGTCGAGTAAACTCCCCCGGGGCCGGCCGGCAAAATCACAGACGAAGCTTTATGGTATTTCTTTTTTTTGATTGGAAAAGGAGGGCGCCTGGGTATGTTCTCGAAAGGGAAGGCAGAGGTAGTACTTCGAATGGCGAAGAGAGGCGGCTCGGCAAAGAAGGAATGGGAAATCGTCAAAGATGACTTCTTTGTTGGCGAAACGAAGGGCTAAATAGCGCCAGTGATTCTCTGAGCCGGTCTGGATTTCCAATGCCTCGGGAAACAGGTCGATCTCGATGACAACACCTTTTTCTTCTCTTCCTTACCGGGGAATCTTCTCTTATGGCCTTCACCTCCCGCCCGGCCCGGAAATCGAACCCAGCCTCCTTCTAATCCATTCATTTCTGCAAGCAGGGGGGATCCAGAGCTAAGCCCCCCTTCTATTGCATAAGCTAAAAAAGCGATAAGCAAAGTACCAAAGTGGTTGCGGGAACGATACGCTTTGGTTACCGGCGAACGCTTCCAAAGGCGACCCTCTCGAGTTTCCGGCGGTTTCCGTCATTGAAGTAGCCTTTCGTCATCCTACCAAACGAAAGAAGTCACTATCAAGCAGCGAGCCCTTATTAGTTTAGTTTAGTAAAGTCAAGCTCCAAAAAACGAGAGATTAACCTGCGGTGCGCTACGCCCGGCAACTCATCAAGCAATTTCTTTGCGCTTTCATTTCAGTGATGAGGTCGCAAAGAGGGAAGTAGGGCTCCTATTGAAACGCTTTCCCTCCCTCAAAAGGCGACCAGCTTTCAATACGTTTTGTTACGTTACGCTGCCATTGATTTTTCCAATATCATTGAATAGCATGGCCTGGGGCTAAGGTAACTTAAGTGGGAGAGCCGTGTTATGGGTGACCTTATTGCACGGTTCAGAGAGCACTTGTGTATGTGATGCAAGTGAACGTGTACGAAAAAGCTGTAGGAAAGTGAGTTCTTCGTTCCGTCGTCGACCCTATCTATGTTTCTACGATGGCCCAAGAACACGCTCATTCTTCAGCTGTAGAGAGACTTTTGAATTGCGAGGTACCATTACGAGCTCAATATATACGAGTGTTATTCCGTGAAATAACTCGAATTTCAAATCATTCACTTGCTTTAACTACTCATGCTATGGATGTGGGAGCATCAACTCCGTTCCTGTGGGCTTTTGAGGAGCGGGAGAAATTATTGGAATTCTATGAAAGAGTCTCGGGAGCCAGGATGCATGCCAGTTTCATACGACCAGGTGGAGTGGCACAAGATCTGCCTCTTGGCTTATGTCGAGATATTGATTCCTTCACACAACAATTTGCTTCTCGTATCGACGAATTAGAAGAGATGTCAACCGGCAACCGTATCTGGAAACAACGATTAGTGGATATTGGTACTGTCACTGCACAGCAAGCAAAGGATTGGGGATTCAGTGGTGTAATGTTAAGAGGTCGTGCGACATGAAGACATTGATAGCAATATGGGGGAAGTTCCCATCAGGCAACAACGGTTCTGCCTGACCCTACTTAAGCATGCATATTATGTCAGTGAAGACTTGGTGTGAAGCCTTGGAGCTTACGTTAGAAGAGCAAAAGGCCCGGGGCTAGGGTAAGCTGAGGGGGGACAGCGTAAGTGAGCGAATGTGTGTAAGCCCAGTCAAAGATGACTGTTCTAGGCGGGGCGGGCCACCCACCTTCGAATGGTGTTGGTCCTACGGACCGTGAACGGATTCGCCTCTGGCCTCTGGGTACGTCGGAACCGCATAAGTTCACCGGGGTGGAGCACGGTCCGCCAAAATCGGCATAGGTTAGGTGCTATTGATGGAACATGGTAAGCCTATCTTTCTCCATATGGAAGTGCTGCGGGCACATAGAGATGTGGGTAGAGGAAGCCTCAAAAAGCGAAGGCCGAGCTGTAGGTCACGTGACCTGCACCGAGTTGGTGGCTGACTGGGCTTTTTCCTAGATCAAAGCGGATCAGCTCGCCTTCTTGTTATCCAAAAGTCGGTCGAATCGGGCGGGCCCCCGCCCCGGAACGTCGAATGAAATAGGTGGCCGGGTTCTCTTTCGACAACCCTTTTGATATGATAGGCCCGGCCACCTTCCCCCTATCCCTTATGTTTAGGAGCGGGATCCGCCCAAGAACGACCAGTCCCGTGGTGGTACGTAAGGCACGGACTCCGCGAACGTCCCGCGCCCCCTTTACTAATAAAGGAAAGAAAGCCTCAACCAGAACCACATTCCTTTTGCGTGCGGATGTAGCTAAGTGTCTGACTCTATTGGTCATAGTTCCCTGCTGTTGCGGCCGGTGCTCGTTTGCGCGCGCGTGAACCAACCCAACAAACAAGGAAAGGATGCCTCTCGGGGCATCTGAGAATGATTCGAGCTGTATGAAGGGAAACTCTCACGTACAGTTTGTTTTTTTTGGGGGGGGAAGGAGCCCGACAGGGTCCCCCCACTGACTTGGCCCGGGCCTAAGTGAAAGTGAAGTGGTGGGCCTACCCATCCCAACCAGGGGTATGCTGGGATTTGCGAAGAGCAGCACCTTACGATGTTCATGACCAATTGGATCCTGACGTACCAGTAGGTACCAGAGGAGATCGCTATGATCGTTACTGTATCCGTATCGAAGAGATGCGACAAAGTGTTCGGATCATTGTGCAATGTCCTAATCAAATGCCTAGTGGCATGATCAAAGCCGATGATCGTAAGCTATGTCCTCCATCACGATCTCGAATGAAACTATCCATGGAATCGTGTGCCGTGTGAAACGTAGATCATCGCCGTTCTTAACCGAGACTCAGGTTAAGCTCCGTCTCGGAACCTTGTGGGGTTAGGAGTAAAGCATCCCGAGGTTGACGCATCTCGTTGGGCGTGGAGAAACATTGGGAACCAAAATAGCTTTCTTCGGAGCCGTTTCTTGTCCCGTCCCCCCGCCCCGGCATAGCGCTTCGCTTTCGGTGATTCGGAAGAATCAACTTACTTCTCCCTTCTTCATTGATCTGGGGGAAAAGGAACCGTCTACCTGTTGGGAAGCTAGACATTAAGTAAGTGGCTTGATGAGGATAACTAAGCTGACACGCCGGAGTTGGCTGCTGGCACAACTGGGTGGTGCCTTACCGCACCGCAGGTGAACGCGCGGTAGCGTTCGTGGTGGTGCTTCAGGATTCCAATGTACTGCATCCAAGATCAGAACGAGCTTGCCGGCGGACCATTGCCGTCCCATTCTTGAGTGAGCTGGAGCGCAGCCATCTTATCCACTGAACTAGCTAGAAGCTATTGCTTCGGGTCGAAGCACTAAAAGAAAAGGACCAGGAAACGCGGCGGTATAGGAACCACGGGACCCCCCCACTAGTCTAGTAAAGGGAAAACAGAAGTGCGCTCCTGCGCACCAGCTGAAAAAGCCCTTTACCCTTTGAATAATAAGGTCAGCTTCATAGTTCCAACCTAGATAAGGCTTTTTTATGCCCTTTTTTTAGGTTGGGTTGCTGGATACGGGATCCTCGTAGTAGGCTGGACCAACATCCAGCCGAGAGAGGGCAGCCTTTAGAAGCAAGAGGTTGGGAAACCAAGAGAACGCTTCGCGTTTTCTTATCTTTTTCCCGCTCTAGGAGTAGGAGTAGCACAAAAAGAGGGATTTGGATTATTGACCCAATGAGAAACCACTAACATCTTCCTCGTTGGGGCTTCGCGCACTGGGAAAACGCTAACGCGACGGGAAATCGGCCACTAGTAACAAAGCGAACATAAGGTATCGAGAGGGCTATCACAGTAAGGTGCGAATTACCCCCTATTTTGAAAGTACCCCTCTTCCTATTTAGGTAGGGGGTTGAGGCGAGAAATGGCTTGATGAACCGTTCCGTTCGCCACGCACCGGCCCCATTCACTTGCTTATCGTAGAGGCTTTCAGTATACAGTGCCCCACAACTATTCATAGTATAGTGGGGTTGAAACACGAGAGTGCCCGCCCTTTCTTTCAAGTAGGCCACTTTTTCCGGAACGCAGCCCGGGATAAGCGTGACCGTGTATATATATCTATATCTATATATATCTTCGATGCTGTCATTTCGAAATGTCCGCTTCAACCGCTGTTTCAACTACCAAAAAGCTAAGTTGGCTTGACGAGCGCAGATGTGAGGAAGCGGGGGGAGCAATAAAACAACAAATCTCTCGCTTAAGGCTTTCATCGTAAGGGGCAAAGAGAAGCGCTTTTGCTACTGAGAAAGCGAACGGTCAGCGCGAAGGTTCAAGACTTAGCCGAGCGTTAGCGAAGCGTCATTCTCATAGCGAGGCGCTTCGAGTTAGCGAAGCGCTGTAGTAGCGCTGAAGCCCTATGTGCTATAATGCTGAGCCAAGGACGCTCCGCCTTATCTATAGAAGCAGTCAACTGAGTTCTGAACGAATTAGCTCCTTGGTAATGGCCTCAATCTATAGATAGAAAGCCCTATGATGGGAAACTACCACGTTAGGTTTGGAGAGAGATGGGACCGGCAAGACCCAGCCAGATGCAAGCTTTTTCTTTCAATAGCCGGCCAAATGACTACAGGATCATCATCGGTCTACTCTACCTCAATTCACCATTTCGAACTTTATACAGAAGGTTTTTCCGTACCAGCTTCTTCTACCTATACCGCAGTGGAAGCACCTAAAGGTGAATTTGGTGTCTTTCTGGTCAGTAATGGAAGCAATCGTCCCTACCGTCGTAAAATAAGAGCACCTGGCTCTGCCCATTCACAAGGACTCGATTCTATGTCCAAACATCACATGCCAGCGGATGTGGTCACCATCATAGGTACTCAAGATATTGTGTCTGGAGAGGTAGATAGATAGGACTACTAGTTGCTCGATCAGGGCCCTAGCTTTATTGCGAGCCAAAAACCTCAGCGGATCCTATAAAGAGAAAGCCTCTCGGAGAAAGTTTTTGTCGCCGTTAAAGTCGAGAGAGAAGTCTCTAAAGCCGCTATGGTCTGGGCTCTCACTCACGTCGTCCGTCCTGGGGACTCTATTACGCTGCTCGCCCTATTAGCTAGCCGGCGGCAACCGTGGAAATTCATTAATTTCAGCCTGTCTCGGGTTCTCTATTGTACGGCGAAACTCGCTAATAATATATATATGTTTTTTCTCAGGAACCAGACCTACATGCACGAAGAAGAATATATATCTCTGGTCATATTCTTGTGTAACTTCTGTCGTCCCGTTCATTGTGGTTCCTCGGCCCTGCTAGCCATTTGCTTGCTCGAACTGTACACATTCAAAGAGGGGACAAGCTAAACAAGCAAGCCATCCAAGTTTATAGAGTCGGAAGTTCGAAAGAACTTTTAGGTTTCCCTGTGACTAACTTAGCACACTTCTGGTGGTAGCCATTGGGCTAAGTCTCCAAAAAGAGCCACTCACATATATAGATAGGCATTACAGAGGAGCTTCGCTTTCTGCTTCGGTTGGCGCGTTGCAGTAATGAAAAAAAGAATGAGATTAGTTCGGTCTTAAGTCTTTGGGTGAATTCATTTGGGTATCGAAGTTTTAGTTATTGCCATCCCTTGCTTGGCAGCGGTGAGCTTGGTAGTAGCATAGGTCGATCCTCGGGCAGTTTTTTCAGGGCTGGAGCTTGATTCCCACTCCCAGTAGTCTTTCTTCAGTAATTCGCTTGGAAAGTAGTCTTTCGTAAGCAGGAGCGTAGCGCTTCGCAAGTGAAGGTGCAGGATGTGCTTCTTCCCTTTATAGCGGCTTCTGTCATTTTCACATAAATGTTGTAATAAATCCTATCTCTACTTCTGCTAACGAACGCTAGAATTGGGATATCGAGAAAGAGGGTAGACCGTAGAGGGTTCAACAAAGAAAAGCAAGAAAACGTAAGCCCTTGTTTGGTTTGTATAGGCTGGGCTTACGTTTTTCAACTGCATCGTACCGTACGATGGGAGGGGTCCGTACCTCCTTTAGATATCTCGAGCCCCCGTGCTCCTAATGTCGAGCTAGAACGACAGCTACCGTGGAATCTGCGATCACACATGAGTACCTCGCCTTCCAAAAAAAGCGGCTGCTAATTGGCACTAATGCTAATGGGGACCATCGATCAAGAAGGACTTCGGAGACAGCAATCGAATTTCGAAAAAAATCGAAATAAATATAGGGCCAACTCTTCGAATTTCATTGCGCCTCTAACCTTACTACGCTACCCAACCTGCTGATAAAAGGTCGAATTCCGCAGGGCAGCAGGCACGAAATGCCGATCAAATCCGCCCTCTTCAATTTCAATCCGGAGTTCTTTGAACCGGAAGCGAGATTGGCCTCTGTTCCAATTAGATGTTCCAAATGCCTTCCTGAACGGGGACCTACAGGAAGAAGTTTACATGAGTCCTCCCCCCGGTTGTGTAAGGGGGAGGAGAACAAGAGAGGTCAACTGGAGTGGAAGCCAAACGACGGGGCCGAGAATCTGTGATCGATCCGAAGAACCACTGCCAGATACGATTCTGCTTCCCCTTCGTACTACCGAGATTCTTGCCCGGCTTTCTTTCGGCTTAAGAAGGCAGCGGTGAGAATGAGGATCACTTCGGAACTCGTTGAGAATGGGCGTTTTAGGGCTGGATCTAAAAGCTCTCCAACGTGTTGCGGATCCTTCGGCCGTGAGAGGGTCTTTTGGCGGCCGTGTGAAGCTTAGCTTGCTTTAGCAGCCACGTGATGATTCGACGTTCGTGGTAGGCGTAGGAGCTGGGCGAAGCGGTAGCGAAGCTCTGGTGGTGATGCAAGTGCGCGGTGAGCGTAGTAGCCCCCTCGGGCATGCTCTTTGTACAACCAAGCGAAGAGCTAGTAAGGGCCGGAATGGAATATCATATGTAGTGTAGAATCGGATCTGAGGCT
>CM016489.1:17500-30000 GCA_002890555.2 Lagenaria siceraria
GATTCTATTCAACCTTCTGGGCCTCGTGAATGGGAGCTTATCTCATTCCTCCAAGTGTTGGCGCGACTCAGCTCCCACATCCCAGGCGTGTTTTTGACCCCATTCTCGCCGTTCTCAGGCAACCCCGCTCACCAGAACGAGTTATAGGCCTCGGACTTTAGCAAAGGAAGCTAAAGTGAGTAAGAGATGCTATTCTTATAACTTCTAAAAGGATTCCTTGTCTTCGACCTCCCCTCTGAAAAAGCGTTCTCAAAGAAGCGCTTTGCCTTTCTTTCCCATCCCAATAGCTTTCAGTTCCAGCATGATAGCCGATGTGCTCAAAGAAAGAGATCAATATTGTTTAATAATAGATCCGTGATCGGTTTCATAAAGAGATGCATGTGAGACTCTTTTTGTTGATACCTCTTTTGCAGACAAAGACCTCTCATGGCAGAGTTAGTATAAACAGATTGATTTGATAAAAAAACAGATAACTGATGGAGTCGTTTCACTGTAATAAACAAACATATCATGTTCCTAGGTAAATTACCTAAAATATCATATTTAAGTCCGATGTTCGGTGGAGTGAAAACTTTACTGCAAAAAAGCTTCGACGAAGAAGAAACAACATTGGTTCTTAAAAGAGAAGGTGTATCAAACAATACATCGTTGTCTACTAGTTATAGAAGTCCAATTACTAGTATTGTTCGTAATACAGCTAAGTATTTGTTTCAACAACCAATTTGTGAGAAACCCAAGATTCCTCACATGGTGATTGAACCTTCATACCATGAGTATATCAAAGGACTGGAATTTCATTATCGATTACCAGATCAGGGTCCTTATTTGACTCATAGTTTTGATTTATCTCTTTTAAACTTGGCTAGGTTAGATTCTTTAAGTCAAAAAGTACTTGGAATCACGGATTTTCAATCTACAATGTTCTTTGGATATTCTGAGTATGAAGTTTTAAAGAACTTTGATACAAGACAAATTATTGATGTTATAAGCCATTATAATGGATATTTTTTTCGTATCTTTGTTATGTCAATTTTTGGTCTAGGTTGTGCTGTCTGGTATAGCTTTATACCAGGCTTAGTGCATCAACTACCAATTGAGAACCCAATGTTTACCATGAAACCTTATGATCTTATACAGACTCCGTACTTTCAGAGTTTTTCATTAGGTACACCAAACGAAGTTTCTGCATTAGTACTCTCTGCCTTTGAACATCAGTATCCTTTTACTGAAATAACAATGAATGCTAGTGGAATCGAGCAGAATGTTCTTAGTTTAGGTCTAATGGTATCATTGTTTATCACAACAGGTAAGCTGCCACCAGGATTGTGATAATCTACTGTATTCATTTATAGTGTAGAAAGGACCAACGACGATGAAGGCTATCTTTCCCTATTCGGGGGAAGAAGGCTATAGGAGGAGCAGAAGAAGTTCTTTGGATTATGTTTGATCAATAGGCTGAAAGAGGAATTTCATGATTATTATAACAAATATGCATTCATTATTTTTTACTTTGACATCACAAAAACCTGTGATACGAAGTAATTCTAGTTTACCTCTATGGTATAGACTTAGTGGCACGGGGCCCAGTCTCATCCGTATGAGGGATTTATTGGGAAGCCCAGAATATCGAAATGAGCTACGAAGCTCAGTAATGAAGGCTAATGTCTTAGGTCGTAATTCTTTTACATACAAATATGATGAATCCACAAAGGTGGAATATACCCTTGCCCCATGGGTACCCTTGACAGGTAAGGATTGCTTTCCGCTCAAGATTGATGGTCATCGATTCACTATACCAATTGAAGGTGATCGGTTACCACTAGAAGGCAGATTGAATAGAAAAATGAGTCTAGCTGATGTATTCCGCAAAAGTGAGAGAATACGGAGCTTTAAGCTCTCTGATGCATTAAATTATGCGTATATCAGGGACCTACGCTTTGTCATTGTTATTTGTATTATTTATTGGTATTATCTATGGTGTATTCGTGTCCCCCTTCCACTGAATGAGCATCCATTCGCATGGACATCCCCTGATGTGCAATTATTGAAAAACGTGCTTTCTGATACCTACCAAACTCATGTTTGCTCTTTACATCCAACAGTGAATAGCCCATGCCCATGCGGTGAGCCACTCAATCAAACAGCTAGGGATCTCTTTCCCCTCTACTCTTTTGATCCTCTCAAGATCAATCCTAAACCTGGATTGAATAACAAAACATGTTCAATATTGGTTGGGACCCTCATCCTAGTTCTTGCGCTAACTGAGTCTGTTTCACCACATGGGATATTAAATGAATAATAAAATGAATAATAAAATGATGATATTACATCAAACTACTAGGTCTTATTGTAGTAACAAAGAATATTCTCTTTATTCATTGGTTTTTAAACTGCAAGAAGTGAATTCAGTATTTAAGACTTATGACGAGAATTACCTCTCTGAAGTTGGCCTTCTATCCATACAGAATTCTCTTCTTTTTGGTAGTTACTCCTTTTCACCACTACGCTTAGTTATTCTATATAGGGATGACCCTCACGGGACAAATTCAACACCTTCTTCATTTTCTATAGAACCTACTGTTCTTGAGGACAAAGTAGTCATTGGTGCTCTAGGTGCTTTATTAATTGAAATATTTGCCGCATCTTCATATTTTTGTAAATCTTGTTTCTCCACATATAATAATAAAGGATTAGATTCAGTAGCTCCTTACCACTCAAGAATCCAAGAGTGGAGGGGTGTGGAAGAACTTCTTCGACTGGATTGCTCATGTTCATGTATGACAGTACCCACATCAAGACTGATTGAGAAAGTCAAAACGATTATGAATAATCCACAACTTATTGATTTGATCAATCGTTTTTGCAACTTACCAATAAGAGATGAAAGGGGCTGTCTTTTTAGTCATAACACTTGCTTTCCACACATGACTTTCATTGGTGATATATTGAAAAATATTCTTTTGGAAGAAATGGATCATGTAATGAAAAAACAATTTCCAAAGCTGGAATATGTTCGCTTTCAGCATGGAAATCATTATTCCCCTTTATGTGAAGGATTGTGCAGGATTGTATAGTATGATACTTGAACCTCTTTTCCTAAGTAGAAATTTTGATAGCCCTATCATAGAACGAGTAGTTAGGGGAGATGAACCTATCCCTGTCTTTGGAGGTTTCATTCACCTCCAATCAGATGGGAAGATTCTAATTCTAAGCAATACCAAATAAATATACTTCTTTGAATTGAGAAATGCTTTTCTTTCAGTTTCTGTTTCTGTTTGAGCGTGAATACACGCACCTTATGTATGTCGGAGGAGACGAGAACACTCTTTGTATAGATTGATGAACAGAGTGTTTTGCCCACGGTCTTCAGTACTCCTATTCCGGAGGGTGGAAAAGCCCGTCTCTTTGGGGGTCTGTGCCCCACCCCGGATGTACTCCTTACGGAGGAACCGGGTTACCGTCGCGGTATTAAGAAAGGTAGTTTTCTGGGCCATCCTTTCTTTTGGTTCCAGAGGTGCTGGTTCGATTCCTGCTCGTGACTGTGTTCGAGCATTTTACTCTTAACCAAGAAATCCTTTCTCTAGGGTAGAACACCTCTCTGATGTTGATGGGCATTGAGTTAAGCTTTTCTTCTTTGAGTTATCTGTCATTTTCTTTAGGGTGGATCATGATCATCTTTGAACACATTCTTCATCAGTTCAGTCTTACTAGTAGCTACCTTCTCGTCAGTATTCGGTATTTTCTCGTCTGATTCTAATCTTGGGTTAGTTACCTCTCTGAGTTCTTCTTTATCTAATAGTGTTCTGTCAACACTCAGACTAGTATCGACATCAGAAGTGAGCTGACTTTTCTCTGTATTCTCCTCTTTCTCTTTTTCCAGCTGAGATAATTTATCCATTAAACTTTGATTAAGAGTCAGTAAATTGAGATTTGGAATCTGTTGTGATTTGATTATTCGTTTTCCAATGTAATCTATGCAAGACAAGTCTTTGATATCAATTGGATTAGTATCGACCCAGACATCTTGTTGATATACTGGTATCCTCTTGGTCTCCGGCTTAATCCCAAGCCTGCTGACCAATGTCTCTTTCTTTCTGATGTTAAGTGTGTGCCAATCAATCCGGAAGTTGGATTCCACAGGGACCAGTTGTGTACGAGATGGCTCCGTGTACTGTGACTCAAACCATGAAGGTTGGACCATGTTTTTCGCTGGTCCCTTGTACTTGAGTACATCGGTTCCATCTTTTGTAGTGTAGTAATAGGATTTCGGTGCTAAAAAGTATCCTTTAATGATTCTGTCCTCTAGCTTAAACTTACCTAAGACAGAAGAAGAAATCACATCTTCCGGTAGTGGCTTACCAAGCACAACAGAGTCTGTGTCCGTGTAGTAGCAGTCCTCTCTTGAAATATAAGGGTACATATAGATCCTAGCAGCAGCCGTGACAGCAGCTGATAGTTGGACAGCTGAGTTCCTCGGTGGGTTCCAATAATCTTCGTTTGTCCCGGTATTGCTATGGTAGGCAACAATGTAGTAGTTATCGCAAAGCATATCAGCGAATATCAACTCACTATTCCTGATTAAATCTTTGTATCGACTTTCATCGCAGACCTCGGTTGTGGTGCTTTTAGGGTTAATGCCAAATCGACCGTATAACGAATTCATAAGGATCTTGTACACATAGGACAAGGACTCATTACCAGATCTCCTTGCCTCTAACCTGCTTTCAAAGAGTGAGCTAACAAAGTCCTTGAATGGGCTTTCCTTTCTCTCAAAGAGGTAGCCTGAGATTGGGAGAACTGTGTAGCCTAGATCTCTTGCATACTTTAACTCCTCGCTATAGTAGACTCCAACAAATTCCCCGGTTGGAAAGATGAGTGTTTCATTCTTGTCTCGATAGGGAAGAAAGGGCCTCTTCAGAGTCTTCGGACATACCACATATGCCTCAATAAAGCCAAAGATGCTATCTAAGTCCATGCCTTCCAGATTACCATGCCAGACAGGAACACCACCAGGCATTGGAAATTCCTTCATTACAAAGGGATAGAGAGAGTTCACATCGTAGTAGTAAAGGTTCTCCCCATATGGAATGTATGTATCTGTATGACCACCGTAGTATGCACGCCTTATAAAGTTGTCTTCATTTTGGGTTGGGATGTGGATTGGCCAATTAGATACATCGTAGTATTTCATACGATAGATGCTTAGAGCAAGGGAAGAAAGGGTTATCTTGCTTTCTATGTCAATAGTGTACAGCTTCCAATATATCTCTTGTGCTTTTTTCATTACACCTCCAAGCAGCAGGATATCCTGCTTCATATAGTCTAACAAGTCTTTTTTCATTCTTGACAGATTTTCTGGTGTAACCTTATCATATTGAATAGACCCTTTCGAACCAAGAGCAGGGCATCAATTTTGAGCTAGTTGAGCTCAGTTTGCCAGGGAGGAGATTCAAGGAGTCTCTAAAGCGGAATAACATCTTCTTATTGTTATTATAGACAGCTAACTCGTAAAGCATATTGTTCCTCATCAGTGGTTTTAGCTTGTAGTTCTTGTGATGACATGCTAGGTGCTTAAAGCAATAAAATTCCATCGAATCGCGAGAAGTTGTGGAAGTAAATTGTGAGAATCTCTTTCTCTTTTCTAACTATCGCGGATATCCTCAATACCAAGTCACGAAGAACCTTAGTACTCCTTTCTTCAAAGGAATCCAGGACGATTGTGTAGTCCTCACTGAAGTAGGTATCCATCATCTGATCATTGATAGGTTTACCGGGACGAACCATCAAGAGACCAGCAGCATAAGGCATATGAACGTTATCAACCAGCAGAGTTTCGGTATCAGCAACAATGAATGGTTTCAGCTTAGTGCTAGATACTTTCAGCGCTGTGATATAGGTAGGATTGTTACGATGCTTTCTATTACCAATCTTTCTTGCTCTTATTGGATTGATCTCGCACAATTTGCCTTGAATGATTTCAGAAAGAGTGCTTTCTCTCTCCTTTTCTGATAAGGCTTTCCTTTCTTTCTTTTTACCCTCCATATAAACTCGAATCATCAGTCTTTTTATAGAATTCCCGTCGTAATATTCAGCATATTTCAGTATATATCGTGATATATTTGCATAGATATCTTTCATAGGAATTAACTGACTATCTTGAGTTGTTAAGGGGATAGCCTCACCAAGAGTAAATGAAAACTCCTCCCCGTAAGATCGCTTCATTGTAAATCAAATTGTGAACTTACCGTAACCTTCTAAGGATGGGTAAGCAAACTGGATTAAGAGATCCATTGTTGTTAGACAAAGAAGGTCAATATCGTTAACAAGAGGGTAAGGTTCGCGGAAGTTATGGGATGCTATGACTAGCCCTGGGGGTCCTGATGTGAAGTTTGTTCAATCTTTTGATACAAGCGATTCAATAACAGTTCAGTTTTCTTGCTGTCATTGTCCTTGTATTTGTTTGCATCCATCTTTCTCATCATTTTCATAATGTACACAATAATTGAATCCAGACCCATCAGACTTTTGCTGAATCTGGCGCTGGAAGTTATCCCACTGTTTCACATGAGCTTCCCAAGAAGGATTAGAATCACCGCATATATAACGAGTATAGTTCTCGTAAGAGGTCAGTAAAGCAAGGCTCATTTATCCATTTTCCAAGGCTGATGTCACTGATAGCTCTGGGTTCATTCTGATTGGCTACCAGAAGGATAAGAACTATGCTTTGACAGGAAGGCACCTCCGCCTTTCTTCTCCTATTCGAAGACCCTTGGCTGAAAGAGAAATCGAGGATCAAGAAAGATATAAAGAAGAGGTCTCAACTCCACTACAAGAAGATTGGTTGCTCTCTACTTCCTCATTCTCATCCTCGGATTCTTCCTATACCATTACTTTCGGTATTGAGGTTGAACTAAGTTTTCCCGTGAAAATGAATCGAACTTCAAGGAAGCCCAGCACTTCTTCAATTTACTAAGATATCCAGTCTCAAATTCCAAGGTGTGGACCAGGAAATGCTCCCTGAATCAAAAAAGAAGTTTGGGACCAATGCAGTGAGTGGTGGTGGGTCTGGTTGTTCCGGGGACAGCTTTCTGGTACGGCTATTGGCCTTGACGCTAAGTCACAGTCTTATCCCTTATTCGATTTCTTCAAAACCAGGCCTGAAGGAAGGAATGAATCAAAAGATAACCGATAAATAGGTAGCACTTGAGGTCCCTAAAGAAAGAAGGAAAGACAGAATCTTACTAGAAGGAAGAAGCAAGAAGGAAGCAAGTCGTCCTAAGACAATTCGCTCTTCAAGGCTTACTGAGAGGTTCGCTTCCAGTTGCTGTATCCGATGCTGCTGACAGAGCAGAAAGTCGAACGTTGGGTGATGATGGGACTAAGACTGCTTTATCATCTCCTAGAAGGCAAGAAGGCTAGAGGGCTAGTCCTTATAAGACATCACCTTCCCCATAGAAAGCTATTCCATCGCGCTCTCCTATATCTTCTCTAGCTCCATTTCCATCATCTGCATCTCCTGGGATGGATAAGGCTTAAAGGAATACTGCTAGAAGGAAGACGGCAGAAGGCTCTTCACTCTCCCCAGACGTAAGTGGAACCGATCTACACAGCAAGACTACTAGTTTTCATATCCAGAGGAAGGGACATAGCCATATTTTTGTCCAATAACAGAGATTGCTAAACCCAGCGGATGTGACGGAATTTTTTCCTTGTGCGGTATCAGTAGCTTTGTAAGAAGCCGGAGCTCTCTCTGGCACTGATGTAGATGGTGACTTAAACGTAGCTGGATTTTTGAATGAGATGGCTACGTTGCTGGCACTGAAACTAGAACTAATGGAGACAGAGCTGGTCTAGTAGCCGGGGCAGGAGGATTTTTGAGCTTTGACGGACGTCAGGTGTGTGGTAAGTAAGACGAGATCCTACGGTTCACTTTGATTTGTACCTTGAACATCCCACTTCACTCCACAAGGGGAAGTGGATATTACGTCCAGCCTTACTAGAAAGATAGACCCTGGAACTTCCAAGGCCAAGAAGGAAGACCTGGATGATCCGCTCAAACTCGTTTCAGTATTTGCCCTGACTTGAAAGGCCTGAGTGAGTATCCAAAGTAAGTAGAAGTAGATGCCACCTCTTTTGTTGAGGAGTTCGCCCCTCCATCTGTGGAAACTGGGGATGAGTCCAATCCTAGGGCATTAACCTTTCCGGGAAGCCGGTCCCTTTACATAGCCATAATAGGCTGTTTTTTCGAAGTAGCTGCAATTGAATCGGCTGGTCTAGAATCAGCTACTAGAGAATAGGCCGCTAGGGGTACGGATTTGCTAACTGTTCAATTAACCAGTGTTCTGTTTGCAATTGAATGCGTATCAGCTGTGATTGAATCAGTAAGCGCAGCAATATCCCTTCTTCTTGGAATAAGCGCTGCTAGTATAGTCTTTTTACGCTGGAACTTTTTCTAACTAGAAATTGAATAAGAGAAGAAAGCGTTTTATCCTATCGGTATGATCTTTCCATCACCAATCACAGCTTTTTTATTAACTACTCCTACATAAATGCACAGTTCGGACTCCCTTTCCATTTTTCGGTACTTACCCAAAGAGAAACCAGCTACCAATGTTGATGACAAGTCTAACTTCTCCTTAGGCCGAGCAGCGGAGTAAGGCTGCGAGTAGAGAAGAGAACACTTACAGAATAAAAAGACTATCTAATCAGATTGACCTCACCTGATGGCTTGGAAAAGACTTCTATTCTGACTTACGCCCTGGATTCATTCATATAATGCTTGTTTACGGCTTATCAGCCCCCCATCCCTACTTGACTAAGCTAAGGAACTACTGAAAATGGCACGAAATCACAGACGGAAGTAATCAATCACGCTACTCATACGGGAGAAAGCTACTAGGCCTGCTTAGGCCTGTTGATGGCGGATGGAAGTACCGAGGTGCGTTTGGATCAAAAGAATATACTGCTGAACCTAGTGACTGACTACTTTATGCAACTACTCGCTAGTTAGCCTTAAAGCTAGCTCTCACTAACAAAGCCAGTGAAATCTCCATCAGCTTTGTGTTTCAGGGTATACCCCCGCCTTTTCTAAGGTGCCATTACTTGCCCTTTCCGCCGGTTGTCTTAAACTTGTCTTATTGCTGCTTTGTCTTAGTGCTTTACTTGCCTTCAACATTGTCTCTTAATAAAAAAAAAAGGAAAGAAGAAGCTGCTAGTACCAGCAATTCTTCAATCTTTGTATCAGTTCGAATGGCAAGTATCCGCTGTTTCAATGGTAGAATGTCAGTTAAATGCCATAAGGGTAAATACCAGTCTTAGCTGTTTGAAATGCTTAACATCAGCTAGTTGCTCGAGTGCCTTTTATCGAGAGTTCTTCTAGGAGCTTTAGCTCGAATACCAACATCAGCTCTCTTCTTGCAGACCCTGCTTGAAAATCGAGAGAAAACGGATTAGTTAGAGCTAGCAGAGGCTAGAGCAGCATATGATCCATCCATCAGTGGCAGAGCCAGATGCAGTAGTTCCTATGGTTTACCCTGAACAAGTAGTTTCAGCAACAGTAGACCCAGCATTTAGAGAGCGATACCACCCTGCAAAGGCAGGGGGAAAGCTATAGGCATCAGCAGAAAGGCAAGCAAAGGCGTAGGTAGCAGATCTACCAGCATCACTATCGGTCAACTTCAAGTGCTTAATTAACTGCTCCATCAACAGAAACGACTGAAGCGGCTGCAGGAAGGTATGCAGCTTACTTAGATGCTACTGGTGGATCATATGTTCCCACCTATGTCTCTAGTGATGCTTCAACCTTCGTTTCTGCTGCTCCTGCTGCCCCTCCCTTTCTTTAAAAAGAAAGAACTGACGTGAATGGCTAAGAGGAAGTGCCTCTGGTATTTCAGTTTCGACATGGCCTTGATCTTCTGGTGAAGTGGCAGTAATGTGAGCCTTATCCAATCCCTTTTTCAACCAAGGATACTGAGTCTGACCGGGGAGAAGGACATCGAGATTGGCTGTCTAGCTATGACTAAAAAACCTACTTGTGACAACTCGACACTGGAAGCTTTGATGAGACTCTTTTTGCCAGCACACGACCATAAGCTGTCTTTGCTTATTTCCTTGCTTAGCTACCCTCGAATGGCTTGGTACGCGCTTGCCGGACCCTCACCCCTATTAGTTAGTAAAGCTTGGATGCCGATCAGTGGCCTATTTACCGAATCATGATTCTTTTGAGTCCTATTTTTGCAAACGAATAAGACGGTGCTGATTCCGATGTATTAGATTTCTATGATATTGAGTCTACCTTTTCTTTTTTCTTGTATATGACCTCTTGTACAGTCTTTTTTCACGCATTCAAACTAACCGATTTCATCTTGATTGAAATCCTGGCGATTATACCAAACCGTTCTTCCAGCGAAGTGGTGTAATTAGAGCCTTCTTCGGCACCAAGACCCTTTAGAGATAGGGGCAAGGCACAAGAGGATGTACTGGGCCAACCATGACCCTTTTCGAGCAGCTCTTTCAACTGCCGCCTAATCTCCTCATTGACCAATGTCGACGTCCTGTAACGCCGTTGGGCAAGACTGCTCCCTGTGTGAGTTCAATCGAGTGTGCTCCAAGCTGCTACAGGCTTTCAATCCAAATCAGCTACAGCTAAATGAAACCAAAAGCAAAGCTTTCGACGATTTCGATTTGAGTTTCTGGGGGTTTCCTGATAAAAAAATCTCTTGTTTTTTGTTCTTCTTCTTTCAAATCCTGGTCTTGTTTCAATTGTAGTTCTTCGGTTGAGTTCGTTCTTTTATTCAAATGCATCCCATTCCAGGTTAGCTCTCTGCTCGGGATGCATGGGCTGGGCGCCCGTTCTTCATTCCCATCCTTTATGTTATGTAAAAATAGAGACTTCCCCTTCCACTCTCCAATATAGGGAACCTCTATCGATCATCTCACATATCTGTCTGTATCGTCGGTCGTATTTCTTTAGCAAGAGGACGGGACGTGTTAAAGCAATAAATATCATAGATCTCAGACGAGAGGTAGATCCACGTGCGAAAAAATGTGTTATTTCATAGGGGCGGAATGATACCTTACTTAAAATAAGGAATTAGTGGAATATGCCTGAAAGAAAATAGAGGAGCGAGGCGGACATCGGCACGTGCGGGGAGGCTAGCGCAGGTAAGCTCACATAAGGGTCTGAGCTCATATGTCGTACTCTATCATTGGCATGGACGGCATCGATTCATTCGATTACGTTTTACTCTAAAAATCCATCTATGGATTCCCGGAGCTGGAGTTGGTTACACACAAATCCACTTTGATTCGATATCCGAGTCGAGCTGGTCTCACTTTGATTAGTTGCCCTCTTTCTGAGCCTATGGGAGAAGGCAGCATGTTTGCACGCTTTCATATAGAGAGGTCGATAATAGACCTTATTTCACGCCTATAGACGAAATCGAAAAATAAATAAGTAGAGGCTCGATGTAATTGAGCTTTACCGAGTTGACGAGGGGAAGGCTCGATGTAATTGAGCTCGACCGATATGGGGATTTACAGAAAAATTTCCATTCTTATTTGAGTGAGCGTAGAACAAGAAAAGTCAGAAATCAGAGTTATATTGGCAGGCACATACTGGAAAAAATCTTTCTTTGTTTGGTCAGTACATCAGCGAAGCGCTTCCCGTTCCCTCTTTTTCATTCACATCATTCTTTTGCCAGTTGTTGTTGGAAACATAGGAGGGAGCTCTTCCTGTATTTAGGATTTCGTATATATAGGCATCCTTATTAGTTTAGTCCAAACTAAACTGGAGTTCAAACTCCAATGATTCCACATGAAAGAGTACGAGATCTTCTTGGGGTTCTCAACATCAAAAAAAAAGTTTAGGTTTGATAATGATAAAGAAATCTCTTTTTTGATTTTAGCTTTTCGCATTCTCTTTAAATTCAAAGGACTTGATTTTGATTCTTGGGATGAGTGGACGGACGGTCAGCGGCTTCCCGGACTTAGCCGAGGTCAAGATGGTTCGGGGTTCAGGCGCATCGAGCTCAAACTCTTTCCCTCGGTGGGACATTGATCTCGATCCGCCTCCACGGGAAGAAGTAGAAGTTCCCGTTGAGGAGGCTCCCGAACCCGATATGGATGTGTACGGGGAAAGGGATCCAGCCCGCATTAGGGCGATTGTAGAGGCCCAACTGAAAGAAAGGGTCGCTCAAAAAGAGAGCGCCAGGACGGGGGGTCCTTGAAGAACTGGTCCAGGCCGAAATCCTCCGCCGGGGATTGTCTCGCTCGGATTTCGATTTCCGCAACCTGGACCAGTTTTTGGATCAGGTCATCAGCCAGCATGCGCAGCGCTTTGATCCTGATAACTTGGAAAAAAAGCAAAAATCTTTTTCCCGGCTGTTAACGCAGCTTAGGAAAGATGATAGCTCCATAAACTATCAGGTCAAACGCAATATTGAACGCAATCTTCTCTCTTTCATTTTCCAAGAATGAAAAAGAAGCTTCTATCAATATCG